>VWYH01006147.1:0-30830 GCA_013399365.1 Pampusana beccarii | reverse complement strand
GAAAGAAAGAAAGAAAAGAAACAAGTGGTTTTAATCTCTTGCAAGCTCCCAAAATCTAAATATAAGCAGACAGCTGAGCCGACGTTACAATCCCCTACTAAAAATACATTTTTTTACTGTTTATGAGAATATTGCTCGCTCGTGTTTTGGGTAAGGTACGGAGTCAACCCTGACAAGATGATCAGACCACTTGTGTTAACCCGCAGCGATATTTTGCAGTGTGCGTCTTTTCCCTTCCCGGAGAACACTCAGTACCAGCTGAAGGGACATGTTTATTTAAAAGCAGAAAAAACAGATGTTTGTGGCTAAACCCTGTATAATTAATACTCACTTTTCATAAAGAGCAGATCCGCTTCTGTCAAGGAAGGGAAGAAATATTTCACAACCGACTAAGTAACTGAGATTTGGAAAGAAATACCTTTTGTTTCTGTCTGCGGTAGAAGTGCCCTGAATAAGAGCGATCAGTTCCACTTTTGATTACTCGTGAGGGTATCTTTCAGCAGTAACTCTGCAGAAGTCATTAAAGTTACGTCGCTGTGAAGCCACCATAAGGACAATCAGAGTCAGACCCACAGATTTCATTCAGGAGGTTCATAGATGGGATAAACACAGCCTATATATTTCTTATTGTACAGCAATTTCATACCAGAATTATTCTTAATATGCAGCAGTGTAAGAGAAGTTCAGAATCAGGACAAAGGGCAAAATGTTGCTCCCAGTTTCTTTAGTGCCAAATCAAAGGAGCACCTCTAAATGTAACCCTGGAGGAAACTAGAATCAACAAGATTAATCGTTATAATATAATAACAGACCTAACTGCCATCTGACCCCACCATAATGCAGCTGTTGAGATGGACTGAGTGCAAAACCAAAGTAATCAAAACCCCAAATAAAACCCCAAAAGCTGCTCAGGAAGAGTTCTCTGCAAGTTAAACTTCAGTTTGCAGAGCCTTTTGAGACCTCCTGAGCCTACAATTGGGCTAGTCCAGGTGCTACAAGCTGGACAGAACCTCATGAAAACATCCAAAGGGACGCACTGCTCCTGTATCCCAGGGAGGAAAATGTAAGTGACATTGCGATGCAAACACAGCCAACCCCCTTGCCATCATCCCCAGCAAGCTAATTTCCTAAGAAGCCAAGCAGGTACAAATAGCAAAGCAGCCAAATCAAAAAATCCAGCAGGTGTAGGCTGACAATTCTTCTTTTCATATCTTTTCTCCAATATCCCTTCTTCTTTTTTTTTTTTTTTTTTAATCATCTCACTTTTGAGTTCTTTGATGTACCTGCAGCTCTGCACCTCCTTAGTTGGCAACTGATGTGGAAGCTTTGGATGTCTAAAAGCCAGTGACACCAATATGATTTATTTTTAAAATGCAAATGACAAGTATTTCAAGTTAAATGGCACTTCTCAAAACTAACTAAAGTAATATATTACCAGCAACACTGCATAATGATTTGAGAGCTACAGGATCTTCTTCCTAGGTCTGTATATATTTTAATACAGACCAAGGTTTGTATTTTATATTTAAATTTAAATATGGTATCCCAAATATACTGAACATATATCATATTTGGAATATGCTACTGCATATACTATATTTAGTATATTAAATTTAAATATAGTATACACAGTTTATAATGTGTTATAAAAAGCTTATGAAGAGTAGTAATTAAAACAGTAGACCAAGTTTATCCTGGGGCTTGCATAGTTTTCCACTAAGAATTTAAGCAGGATTTAAGTAGCAAAGATCAGTATTATCTGAGACATACATTACTTACTGCATATAGGAGAGAGATCCTGCAGCCTTGTTCATATGAAATATTCTCATACTCCTTCTACACTTCATAATCCCCAAATAAAGGAGAAAAGATTAAACCTATTGCTTGTTCACTGTGGGGAGATCCTTTGAAATGAAAAAAACGCTGTATAAATGGAAGATGTGATTGCTTCTTTATCTGAATTTGTAATTAAAGTCACTTCTTTTTCAAGGCAGAAATCAGGGAGCTTTCTCCTTGCGTACAGTTTTTCATGCCTAATTTAGCAGATTATATTTCTCCCACATCCTGTGACAGTTAAATAAGCAGGCGTAGGAAATATCTTTAAAATCATTTAAGATTCTCCATTAAAAAAAAAAAATACAATAAAGAGGACGACATGCTGAAATACACAGTGTACAGCCAGAAAACGGGAATATTTGGGCCATTGTTTAATTTCCAGGACCAGTTTACAGGGAAAATTATTGATGATTCAGAGCTTGAGCATCTGTGCTCACTCAACAGTGTGATCCTGACAATTATTAACTACAAAACTGTCGGAGCGGGGTAAAAACTAAATAAGCTATCACCACAGAGCTGCATGCGAGAGCCGCATTCCTCCGGACCGTATTTTTTTTTACTGCAGCAAACTCCACCTGATGACAGCTACAATCAACAGTGGCTCCAGGCAGCTGCTTTGCTGCGGGCCACATTCGATTATGTCGCCCTGCATTAGTCCCTGGCGAAGCTGTCACCTTCCAGCCTGTGAAGTGAGAGCATGAAGAGTCTCCTGAAGTCTCTGCAGTTCTGCCATCAGTTAGGGGAGCAAGGGGGAAGCGACGTGAAAAAAAAAATAAAAAATAAGACCATTAGCACTGTGACTGCTTGCAGCATTCATTTTGTTCATGGAGTTGGGGGAAAAAAAAGTAGCTTAAGTGAGCTGGATTCAGAAAGTTGTCTGGTGTTGGATAATTGCAAGGCGGTTATTCTTATTTTATTTTATTTTATTTTATTTTATTTTATTTTATTTTATTTTATTTTATTTTATTTTATTTTATTTTATTTTATTTTATTTTATTTTATTTTATTTTATTTTATTTTATTTTATTTTATTTTATTTTATTTTATTTTATTTTATTTTATTTTATTTTATTTTATTTTATTTTATTTTATTTTATTTTATTTTATTTTATTTTATTTTATTTTATTTTATTTTATTTTATTTTATTTTATTTTATTTTATTTTATTTTATTTTATTTTATTTTATTTTATTTTATTTTATTTTATTTTATTTTATTTTATTTTATTTTATTTTATTTTATTTTATTTTATTGTTTTCCTACAGGGCTAGGGGTAGGAGCAGAAGCCGCTCGCTTTCCTGGATTTTTGGAGTTACGCAGCCTTCTGGAGAGCGGCTCCGACTGTACGTACAGCAGCAGGGAACTGTGAAACTAAATCTCCTGCGCTGGGGCCAGAAAAACAGATGAGAAATTAACCAAAAATATTTACATTGCTGCAGAATATATTGCCAAAATTCAAGGGATTCCAGTTGAAGAAGTTATAGAAGTGACTACACAGAATGCACTGAAAGTATTCCCCAAACTTCAGAACTTTCTTCGGATATAGACTTAGAAATATGTAATATTGCAGAAACTATTATTTATGATATAATTAAAAACCAATGCGCATCTGTTGCCTTTTGACAATGTTTTCCCAAGCAATCCCGTGGCATTTTGGCAGGTAGGAAGCCGTGGTGGAGATTTTGGTTTTAGCTGTTCAGCAAGGCAGTGGGCAAGTGGGGAAGAACATGGACCACGAGGGGATTTTGAGACAGGTGAGACGGAATTTCACTGCCTAATGAGTCAGCTTATGCCAGGATCAAGGCAGCCTGATGGGGAAATGGGTGAATTCTCCATGCCACCAGCTCTAGACCTCTGCATCTCCAGCACTGACACCACAGTCTGGATGTGCCAGACCCACGGCCGTATAATACTCAGCCCCATATGAACCCAAAGGTAGATGTTCCATAGGGTTCCAATGGATTTGTATTTTATTCTGCCGCTACAGCGACTACGATGTGGGCTGTGCAGTTTTCCAAGCTGTGCTTGTGTGAAGGGCTTTCCAGAAAAACCTAATCTCCCTCTGCCTAGAAACTCCTCATCCCAGTTTTCAGGTGCACAATAGCAGTAATATTAAAAATAGAATATAGTAATAGTTTTGCACCTAGTGTGTTAGCACTTGTGATAGTAATGTTCTAACACTATTTACCAATAATACTGAATAGATAAAGAAACAAGTGGCAGCCCCATCAACTTCTTTAAATGAAATGAAAACAGGTGTTTTTTTCCCCTTTAAGAAAGACAATGCAAGCCATAGGACAGCTTTTTTTTTTCCCGACAGTCATCATCAATTTATAATATTCTACCAGCTGGATGTATTTGATTAAGGTTCTCTATATTTGATTTCACAATATCATTCTGCCTCTCTCCATATTTTCCTTCATCACCAAAGACAAACCCACTGCATTATAATTCAGTTTTTACGGAGCTGTTTTCCAAAGTGCTTAATTCCTTCATACAGATTACTGAACAGTATAATGGAGTAAACTCCTGACGTACAACCTACTACTTAAAAGATCTACTGGAGCTCTTACTGTCCTCTTTGAGAAATGTTACTTGGGACTGCAACATGCTTATAATATTTATTATTCATGTATTAACCCTTTTTCAATTATTAACACAAGTAAACCCTAATACCAAGTATGCTTAGAAATGACTTAGAAACGACTGGAGCTGTAAAAGAAGTGTGTCCTGCAGTGTTGGTCTCCTCACAAAAGAGGGATGGCACAGGAAAGAAACTGGCTTTTAACAACCTGTCTCTGCCTGTGAGGGTTTACTGTGGTGTGCCTCAGTTTCCCTCTCTTAAAAAGAGACGGTAGCACAACTCCATTTTGCATTACTGTTGAGAAATCTCAATTCTTTCCTTCCTGAGAAATCCCACGGTGAAGAAGCCCAATCTCATTCCACACAATCTCACAAGCACAGAAAACTTCCCCTTCATAGATTTTTAAAAGTGAATCATAACCATTCGCCTCAGTGCAGCAAAATAAAACTCTAAAAGTCCTAGTAAGCTCCCCCAAAAAAGCTGCACAAGGAACAGATTGAGCAAGTGCACCTGGGGATAAATGCATTATGGACTTAGATCCATTATCACACCTCTTCTCGTCACAGCCACTATCCGAACCCCACAGGAAATCATTCATTGAGACGCGGAATGTCATTTTAGTTGTAGCATTAATTTCCCAGCTGCTGGTAAAGATATATTGTGCCCCTTCATTGCGTATAAAAGAAAATGAGCACAACTCCACTTGATAACTTCGCTACTGGATGTAGGTTTTATTAAGGGCCAAGATCTCTGTAGTGTAAACATTGGTAACGTGCGAGTTTCTTTCTAAAGATGGGCCCTTTGATTTTATTGTCTCTCCAAGCAGTGAATAACATGCATTGACATGCTGATGAGGAGGTTCCAAATGAAGAATATGGCCATGACTAAAATGATATTATTCTGTCCCCTCAAGGAAAGGTTTTGCTCTCCAATCCCAGCAGGAGGCACTTGTGATAAAACTCAATTTGGGACATTATCCTCCTCATGTTTATTTACTTTTCCCCTTTTTTATATGTACAATCAATATGAAAATGGAGGCAAATGTATGTAATACCACATAAAACCAACTGTTTTTTCCTTATCTCCTTTTCTTTATGCAGCAGACTGAACCCTAAAATCTTCTACCAATCTGAGCTCCATGTAGCCATTTTTTTTCTCCAGCAGCAGTGCAGATAAAAGAAAACATACTTAGTAGCAGTGTACTGTCTTGTTCTTTAGTTTGATTCACATGGCCTATTTTAGACACCTGAATTAAGATGGAATCTATAACAACCTAGAGAGCTTACTTGTTCCCACTGATAACTCAGAGACACTACAAGTGCCACAGATTTATATTTCTGTGCTGCAAATGTTTGAATTTGGTGAGATGAATCCTCACCCTGTTGTCCAAAGGACTGGTGTTCTTGGAGGACAAGACCTGGATCTGTGGCCCATAGAAATTAGAAGCATCTACTCTTGGTAGATACTCTTAATATCTACTACTATGGTTTTGTCTGGATGAAAGAAGCCATGTCAATCTATGTGGCTGGGGTGCATTCTGTTAGCACAGTTGAAATTCATTTCAGCCCTGTGGTACTCTGACAGTCTCAGCTACCACTTTAATTGGACATTCAACACTAAAAATTAGTTCACACCCAAATATAAATATCACTTTAGAGAAAGGAGTCCTCCAAAGTATAAACAATGTTTTTTTTTCTAGGAAAATAGCTGGATATTGTACAAAGTTTCTCACAAATGTCACTCTAAGTTTTGCTTTTCTCTTTGCCAGATCAGTCTTCAGTGCTTAAATCCTGGGAAACCTGATCTCAATCACAGAACCAGACAACTGAGTTAAGTCCCAGCAAAGTATCTCTGTCAGATGCATGAAGAGTTAGAACAAGCTTCACTGTCTTAAACAGAGGGTTTATTTTCACAGAGATTTTAAGAAAATCTAAGGCCGATTTCAAAGGGGAGATTTCATGCTAACCACCAGCTCTCAACAGTCTCCTTTGTGGCACCACAGAGCTCCTGAAATCTCAGAATCAGGGTAACAGGAAAATAGCTCTTCTGAATCTGAAAGAGATAAAAAAAAAAATGGTTTTCATTCAGTGTCTTTCTGATCCACCCGATCACTTAGCCACATGGTTACTGATTCAGGGTAAGGAAAAGGAACAGGAGAATTCCTCCAGAATTGCTTCTGAATGAATTGCTCCCTTCATAAGTTGCAAGGACTTAGACTAGATTGATTTGTGCTTGTCATTAAACCATAATCTTAAAAACAATTCGGAGTTGAGCTCTTTTCCTTTACTCAGTCTTTCTATGATTTAAAAACAAACAAACAAACAAACAAACAAACAAACAAAACAAAACAAACAAACAAACAAACAAAAAAACAACCTTCAGGATAGTCAGAGTCAAGTCAATGGGAATAGTTTAAGCCAACATTGTGAGAACGTTGTGAGCTCTCCACTTTCCAGAGGAAGAAATTCTATCAGAGAGGAACGAGTCAAAAACATTTATCATTACATGACTGGAAATTGCGATAATGTGAGTTGACATGACAAACTCCCTCGCCTTCAAAACCCTGAACAACGTCCATTTTTAATCTTCTACCTTTATATATTTTTATACTGAACTAAAAATGTAGCCTGGCAGGAGCAAGAAGTGACAGATGCTTTGTGTGATGTATAGATGACTATACTGAAATAGTGCAACTGGAACTGTAGCTGATGAAGAAGATGTTTTCATTTAGCCAAGCTCTACATTTATTAATAGGTATCAAACCACCAGACTGGCCCAGGAGCTACATGGCCATTAAAGACTTTCATGGTGCATTAGGAAAAAAAACAGACCTATTAATTCAACCTCATGCACCAAAATGACTGGGCAGATGCATGGCTATTGTTAGGCACTCTGATGCCCACATCTAAGTTCAAATAAGTGTCTGATAGGGTAAGGATTATTGTCTTAAAATATATATATATACTAATAGCAACAGTTCTACTCTTCAGAACCGCTATCCCATAATTAAAAATTTTGTTGTGCTCACAATCAAGGGACACACACGTGGGAGAAGGGTCCATCACTCCATTTCTGTCACTCTTCTAGGAGTCAGGCACCAGGGCTCCTTATAGCTTGAGGAAGTTTTTATTCCCAAGTATTCAGTGCTAACCTTCAGAAACGGGAATGGTTCCCATTTGAGAGTGTCTGCTGATTTGAGTGCTTCTGTGAAATGGAGGAAAGGTGGTTTGGGATCCTCTCCTACCCGAGAGGATGTAGAACCGTGGCTGCTTGCTTTCTGGACAGATGTAATAGTAACTTCATTACTTATTACAAGAAAAAAAATGAGACACCATAGCAGACAAATTGCATTTTTTAGACTGCTCCAAGAAACTCGAATTTCAGTAGTTCTTTGTCTCAAACTGGAAAAGCAAAAAGGAGTCAGATAGCAATCTCCCAGAAGATGAAACATGGTGGCTACAGCTGGGGCTAAGTTTCTACATGAAGAGACAACAGAAAAGTGGACAGCAGGAGGAAGTTTCTGCTAGTGATACACATGAAATTCAAATGTCTAAATCCCCAAATGAGCAAACTTTAGATTAACTGAATCAACATTCTACAGTAAAGTTTTCTTGGTGGATAATTGTGATTGTGCCCCAAAGTGTCTCAATGCCAACAGAATTCAGAAAGTCAATACCTATATGGTTCTTGGGATCCACAGATTAAGCCTTCTTCCACCTGTCTCCCTTGAGGATCTTGCTTTAGTAGGTGGTCTTAGAGCACATCTATCAGGCTGGATTATAGTCAAAATGTGGACACAACACCTCCTCCATTTCCCCACAAGGGGAGGAGGAAGGCTGGGTGCTGATCTCTTCTCTCTGGCGACCAACAACAGTACCCAAGGGAATGGCAGGAAGATGTGCCAGGGGAGATTAACATTGGACATTAGGAAAAGGTTCTTTGTCCAGAGGCTGGTGGACACTGGAACAGGCTCCCCAGAGAGATAGTCACAGCCTCAAGCCTGTAAATATTCAAGAAGAGACTGGACAACACCCTCAGACACACAGTGTGAACGGTGGGGTTGTCCTGTGCAGGGACAGGAGCTGGACTCAATGAATCTTGTGGGTCCTTCCAACTCAGGACATTCCATGATTCTGTTTCCTGTCTCCTCCCTGTCTAAGATTCCCCTGCTTTTGATGGGTTAAACAGGGAGGTGTTACCCAAACTCCCTCCAGTAGAAACAGGGACTAAACCCAGGTTTTCCGTGCATGAAGTAGACACTTTTAAGGTGTGATTCCTCTGATTCATCCTAGAAGAATGGTTTTCTCTCTCTGGAGTATAAAAAGACTCTCAGGTGACCCATTCTCACGTAGACACTTGCAAAGCAGGTGTCCATATCAGCTTGGACTGATCCCAGACATACTGACTTACGACTAAAATGGAAATGCTCCAGTGACCATTTTTAACATAATCTCTTGCCTTTCCCTCACACATCTTACCCTAAAGCACTACCTTGTCCCCATTTCAGGAAGTGAGAATGGTTCCTTTCACTGCAGTTTCGCTTTTTCTCTCCCATTTCCAACTCGTCAGTTTTCCCAGATATTGAAGTATGATATTCCACAGATCAATTCAGGTAAAGATAACTAAGAATGTTGTATATTCAGACAACATGATAGAGGAAGGGTTGTAACAGTGAGTTGCTTTCTAGGGCATGCCCTCTATCAGGAACCATTTGATGATAGAGTTCAGGTAGGAGTCAACACCTTGTCCACACCACCATGAAAACTTTCTTTGTGGGCTCCTGTAGCAAGCCTTAACTGCTCTGGAAGAAAAAACATCATGTTGTCCCTTACACACTTGAGATGGTAGCACCAGGAGAAGGGTGCAGGAAAACTGAAAATTAAGATGGGCCTAATACGTGGAGTGTAGAAATTGACACATCCAGAAGTTACAGTGCTCTTTGGGATTCTGGCAATGCCAGTAAATGAAACACTGCTGGACATGGATGTAGATAGTGAACGTTGACCACCTTTGTTCATAAGTTGTCAGACTAAAGCCTGGTACATAGTTGAGCAGGACACACAGGCCACTGTCAAATAACAAGTTATTATAACATGAGCCATTTCCAATATGATGTTTGGAAGAAATCATCCTTTTTTGGAAGCTGTGAGAATATTGCAATGTGAACACAGAACACGCAAGCTGACCTCGCATGGAGAGTCAGGAAGGCCTCATTCCACAACCACAGTTCTACAAACTGGGAATTACTGAGTTGTTTCCCCTTCTGGTCTCCTCAGTACTTTCAGGGTTGGGAGTTTAGGAAACTCTTTCCAGTGCCAGACATGGTCCTTATCACTTACAGGAGGTTGCATATTCTGCTTCTAAATATATAACACACACATGGGCACTTTCAGGATGATTTTCTCAATTTGGAGAAATGCTACACCTACAGTACGTCTGAAGGATTTGAGATATTCTGGATATTAGCTGTGCACAATTCGAGCCTGCAACTAAAGTTCAGTGGGTCTGAGCTGTTCAGGATGTGTGCTTTGAACACTCCTTCTGTGCACGAGCAGTGAGATCAGTTTTACAGATTCGATAGGACTCACTCCATATGATCACTCGGCCTGCACATAAACATCTGCAGAGGAGTTCCAGATATCAGTCTAGTCCAGCTGGGATTGTTCCTCAGGCTGTTGAACGTTGGAAATCAGAGACAAGCATAATATACCACAAAAAAGAGAAGGAAAGAAGAACAGAAATCCATTCTGAACTTTCCCCTCTCACATGCTAAAGGTAGATAAAATAATGACTGACATGGAGAAAGTTAATAGGAAATGTTTCTTCTTTGTTTCTTATAACACACAAATCTAGATGGCACTAAACAAAATTCCCTGGCAACTAGTTTTAAACAAGAACCACTAATTACATTTTCCATTCACGACTAAACTGCGGAAGCATTCGTCAGAGGGTTCTCCAGAGACCGAATGATGAGTAGATTCAAAAGGTGATGAGAAAAATTCATGATGGAAAAGTCCACTGGCGACATCATTATAACCTGTCCCTCAACATCTCCAGACAAGAAAAGTCCTGGAATCTAGGAAGACATGACAGGGAATATGGTTCATTTCCATCAGCATTTCTATAAGACCACTCAGAAGCAGGACACCGAGTTAAGTGGACTTTTTGTCTGCTGCAGATTGTAGATTTCTGTGCCTTCATACTCTGGGGAAAATTCTGACACATCGTCCAAACAGCAACAGTATACCAAGTTTCTAGACTGCGTTTTGCATCATTAATTTCTTTACTTGAATGTCAAATAGTAACACTTTTTTTTTTCTAACTCATGCCAAAGTTTTCTTTGCATGCCAATATCCATTCCTGGTCAAAAGGATTTTGTTCATACTGAGCCTGATGCATGTGCAGCTCTTCCAAAGATCTCCTTATGGATCTTCCACAGGCTATGAATCTGATAGCATTTCAAGCACAGTGCTCCCTGTTTTGCTCAGCTGCTGGCACTGTAAAAAAATGTTGTCCATTGGACAATGTAGCCTGCCCTGATATATGTCCTGTAGGCTGTCCTGATATAGATTCAACTCCTTTTAGAAATTTCAGCTGACAGCACCTTGACAACCGATTCATCAAATCACCTCATTCTGAAAATGCCAATACACAGCCTGATGCTTACGAGATTGGGGAGGTAGGAATGGTGATACCCTGTGCGCTCATAGAGGAAAGAGCTGTATCCCATGTTCTAAGTGAATACGCTTAGCCCAGGGCTTCTAGATAGAAACATCATGTCTTTTTCCAATGGAGACTTGTGAGGGAGTGTCCCTCACTCCAGAATGATTATGGATGGCTGATTCTGATTAACCAGAGCATCCTCTCCGTGGACCTGAACCTCCGTGGAACCATGAACCTCTCCGTGGACCAGGAGGATGGAAGATGCCCTTCTCTTCACATTCCCATCTGGCTGCTGGTGACAGTTCTTTATCAGAAGGTTGGTTTTATTCTCAGGGTCCATCCCATTCTCCATCCACTATGTGCCCTAATTGTCTAACACAAGCGCATTTCACAGCCAGCCAAGGCAAGATCATGGCTTGTTGCTGTCGAAGATGCAAGGTCACCTTCTTGCTTCTCCTTCTTTTGCTTTTCCCTGTGTTCATCCTCAATACCAGCATTGCAAACCTTCCCTCCCATCAGTTTTTGATGCTGCTCACCCAGTTCCACAGCAAGGCAGTTCACCTCACTAATCTAATGAGAAACTGGCTTCTTTTTGGGTGGGTTAGTTTTCAGCCTCTTGAGAGACTCAAGTTGGTATTATCACAGAGTCACAGAGTGTTTGGGGTTGAAAGGGACCTCTGGACATCATCTAGTCCAACTCACCTGCTAAATATCATACCATGAGATGTACATCATACTGTGAGATGTACATATCATACTATGAGATGTACGTAAAGCCTGGCTCAGGGTGAGTGAAAGAGGAAACAGCTCCTAACGCTTTCAGTTGCAATGAACAGTTAATTCAACTTTAGCTATTCTGGAGATGTCTACCTGAGATGACAAGGATGGTCTGTGATAGAGTAGGGAGCTGATTCTTTGCTGCTTAAGCTCTAAGCTAAAAATTAAACCACCGGTCTTGCTTTACTTGTTCATCAACTTAGTCCCTTTCCATGAGGGATATTTGCCATTTTTGCAAGTTTGCCCATGCTGGACAAACTATGCTGAGTTAAAAAATATTTTAATCCAATCATGAGAAACATATGAGACTTCCCAGTACAGGCACTGAAATGGATTCATCAGCATTGTTCAGCATGACTGGAGATCAAATGCACCATGAGGGATAGTTTCCCATTCAATAGCCATTGTAGTTCTTTCTCCTTCTCATCGTCCCCATCCTTTCCTCAGAGATTCCTGCCCTCACTACATGGAGGGTTAAGGTGCTTATGAAGCAGTTTGTGGTCCAGAATGTAAAAATTACCTTGCCTTGGTGTTGGTCTTCCACAGAAAACCAAGCTAGAAATTGGTTAGCGGTGCATAATAATTCTTGTGCTGGGGCAGGTTGGGGACAAAGCCCACAGCAGTACCTGAAAACAGAACACCCCTTTTCCTGAGCCATTGTCCTTACTTACCCAGATTTTTAACATGGGTGAACTGGTGGGAACATGCACCAGGGAGTTTTCAGCAGCATAATTAAGTCTGAAGTGCTGTGTTTAGCCAGATTCAGCAACTTCAGTGAAAAAAAGAAAAAAAAAAAAAAAAGCAACCAGACGAATAAAAAACACCGGCCTTGGAAGAGCTGGAAAAGTGAGTTCTGATTCTCCTCACATTTAATATTAGGAACAGCACCACTAAACGCACATCAGTTATTTGGAAATGTGAGAGCCCTGTAGCTTGTCCATGAACCTGGAGAATTGCACTTTGATAAAGCTGATGCAAAGGAGAATAGAGACAGTTTAAGGTCAGGTACTCTGCTTAGAGGGAAAGAATTTAGTCTTAGAACTGGGGATCCCTCACTTCAGTTTCTTGACGTCTCCAGTGGTTTGAGGCAAAATATTTAGGCTCAGCTACTCACACATGTGGGATTGCCTGGACTCCAGTGATTTCACTGGGAATTGAAGGTCTTTGTGTTTCCAGACCTTGGTTGCCATAGCTCACCAAATATAAAACTAGACATAGCAATACTTCCTACCTCCTTGGAGAAAAATCTTTAACAGACTGAGATGCTTACATGTTTAATACAGACATACAACCTCCCAGAATAGGCAGCTAGTATAAAGCATCAAAGTACATATGCTTCATTTCTACAGCCTTGCAGGCATTCTCACCTGCACAAAATGAGTGCCAAATAAAACCAAAACTCAGAGAAATATCATTTTTGTACCCTTTTTACAAAGGCAAATGACTACACAAGCTGCGAGGCACTGACAGTTGAAAATATAGGGACATCTCAATATCCAGGAGCCCCACGTTTTCAACTGTTGATTATATACAGATCTGAAGACTCACTCTAAAATAAAAAAGACTGGATTTTCCTCTTAGGTAAATATTTTTCTTAAGGGGGACGTGAACAAAAGCTTAATTTTATTTTGCTAATTACTTTTGAGGACACTCAAGCTTCTGTGTCCCTTTTTACAATATATCTTCATGGCAGCTACCGTTCCATGTTATCCCAAGAGGAATAAATATTCTCAACATAATAGCATCATATTCTAATGCAGCAGGGAGAATTTTTTTTTTTTTTGTATTTATGAGTGACAAAAAGAAAAAACCCTGAGAAAAGTTACATTATTGTGTCTTGTTTAACTAGTGCCCCCTCTTGTGGTACTTCAGCAGCAATACCAAACCCCAAAATCTTTTCCTAAAACGACGAGAAAAGTACAGGGTTTAGCACAGATTCGTTTCAGAGGCGTTTTAAATAAAAAAAATATAGCAAAATAGATTAAACGGTATTACATGCATAATCAAGAGGAGATCTATCAGCTATTACAATTAGAGAAAATAACAATGCTAAGGGGACATGGAAGAAAGGATGCAGCAGACGGGAAAATACGACGTGCCTTGCTGTTAAAGTCAATTACCCTTCCATTCTGAACTGGGATTCTTGCTCATGAACAGCTAGCTGATATTTTAGTTACAGCTTTCCTGAATACAGAGCTCATTTGAGCACCTTTTTTCTCCTTTCTGTCTTCATTTTCCCTCTTGTCTCTCCTGACCACCTTTTTTTCTTAGCTTCCATTTCAACTGTAGCATTAGTTCTGTAGTTTCTTGTCTGTTTTCTTTTTTCCCTTGTTTTTCCCTTATCCCAAAAGCCACAAAACCTTGTGGTTTTTTTTTTTTTTAATTTTCATTGTTTACCACCCCTATCTTGCCTTTTCATAACCACTTTTTAAAGACTCTCTGCTGATGCAGCATTGATTTTCTTTTCAGATTAATTGCATTTGTGCTTGCAGGAGCAGGAGGAAAGATAACCTCAAAATGACCATTTTGAATAGCGACTTGCAGGGCTCTTCATGGAGAAGTTTTAAGCCAGTAGATGTATCTTGTTCTACAGGGATCTCTGTCAACTTCTCTTTTTATGCATTTAATGTTCTTCCCTAGCGATAGCCTAAGGGTGCTTTCACTAAACAATTAATGTAAGGCATCTCCTGGGAACCTAATGGGTATTTAGCAATAAGTTCACTTCCAGTGAATTGTATAATGTGATATTTTGACAATGGATATAGTGAGGTTCTTGAAAGGTGAAGTTTTCTCCAAAGAAACAATAAAACATCTAACAGAACTTCTGATAGCGTTTTATGGGGTGGGATAGGATAGAGTGGGTCAGACGGAGTAAGTAATTTAGCAGAGTGTTATGTGCTGTTGTACAATATGTTCTTTAATTTTAGTGTCATCCTGTAATAATGTTCACTTTCACTAATACAATGTACAAGTCGTAATCTATTAGCGAAAATAAAATTTGCTGTGACATTTGATATGAAAGCCGCTAGCAATGAAGGATGTAGTACTGCAAGTGATATTTGTATTATGTTAATAAAAAATGATATTAACATATGAAACTAATACTAGGCAAGGAAAAGTGTTTAATATTAAGGCTTGAAATGCAGAAATAACATGAAATCTCCAATCTGGTCTGATAATGCTGTGTTCAGAATCACACTTACTGAGAAGACTGTATGCAGTAAGTTTTTTGAAAGGTAATTTTTAATTGCTACTAAAAATAACGCTGAGAATAACCACAATAATCACTTAGTATATTAATCCAGCCATTTAAGTACAGAAGGTGTCATTTTAAATAGAAAATATTGTAAAGCACGCATTCAGAATCAGATATTTCCCCACTAGAATTATTCCTACTGTTTAATTTGAATAAAACTAGAACTTCAAAGATGTGGTGTAGGATTTTGTGGCATTTCTCTGTAATGCGACAGCTTGCAAACTGCAAAATACGTGCAGCAGTTTAGAATTGTGTGTGTGTAACATTTTTACAGAGACAATCTTCTGTAGGGTACAGCATGGTATGATTTCGTTTAAAATGTTGCATGTAGGAATGTACATAAAATCAGCTTTGCTGTTTCTGTTTACTCACTTGACGAAGAACAGGTTGAGGGGGTTGTTTTATTAGTGTGCTTTTTTCTATGGGAACAATATTCTAGTAGAAGATAATAAATCTGAGTCTATCGCATATTTCTCTCAGACAAACACACACATACATAAAACCAGATAAGCAGAATGAACAGGAGATACATTTGAAAGGAAAATGGACAACACTTCTTTATATTTTTTCAAATGTTATTCCAAAAAGCAAAATTAAAGTTTTACTTTAACCTTTCATTGTTCCCGTGCACAAAACAATGAACATCCTAGAAACACTGAAACTACAAGAAACAAAGGAAAAGCAAGAAAAAAGTTCTCTTAACCCAGTTAACCCATTTAACCCAGTTTTACTGATTATACTTTTCCTTTTGCTAATAAATTTAAAAATAAGAATTATTGATCAAGGTGAACTGTATTCATTGATTTGCTGCAGATTTTCAGTTATGATGTACTATTGATTTTATTTTCCTTCTAAAACAGAATGTTGAAAGGTAATCGTACTCAGAGTGCAGTCTACATAATATCTAACATCAATAGCATACAGCAAATAGCTCTGGAAGTGCTTTATTTCACTGAGTAGTGTCTGCTCTTCTCAAGCTTTATGTTAAAATTAAGCTCATTATCTTTTTTTTTGTTTTTTCAAATATGGGAAACAGTATGTTAAGATTTTACAAGAACATTTCTAAGCAGTGAAAGCATGCAGGTTCACTTTCTTATTTTTTAAAAGGAGCTATTGCCATTAAAGCCAATGGCAAATCTAATATTTAACATTCATACCATGAAACACAATAAAACATAGCTTACCTATGTATTTTTTTTAGCTTTACTAAGTTTTCAAAATCAGATGGTAAATCATAGTTTTACAGCAACCCTGATACCAATCTCCAAGCTTCTAAAGCTGACCTGAGCTATTGCTAAATTAATATATGGTCAAAATAACAGTAAACAAAACAACAAAAAGTGCAGCAAGGGAAAATAACTGCAGGGGCTTTTTCATGAGCTCAGTACATGATTATTAAAGTAGGACCCTTATGGCAATAATTTCTGTTCAATGAATGTAGCCTAAGAATTACCAAGTAATGAATTTTAATAGCTGAAACTGTAAATAAACAGTAATCTCTATGAAAAATATCAGATTCTCTGCTGGTGGAAATTGGTGTAATTCTGTTAATACCACAGAACTCTGCTGATTTGCTCATGCCACTAATTTTGGCCCTTCGTCTTAAAAAAAAACCAAAACCAAAAACAATAAAACACTTCCATTTGCAGGATAGAATACAACAGAGTTGTCCTTTGCAGCATTAACATTTTTCAGGATGTATTTGCAGGCTGATTTATCAGTTTATCATTACAATGCATTGCTTTAATATTCAAAGAGATAACTGCGCTATTAGCCTACATGTTAAATACAAGCATATATGACAATTTACGCCCAGAGCCTTAAACTTCTGTCCATATATTCGACTTCAGCCACTCAAAATTGCACATGAATATAGCATTTGTAGCCTTGTGCTATAACAGAGGCTTAGATGTTTGTTTTTATAGAGACGGAACATAATCACAGTTGATCAGGGTAACTACGGAGTGTCTTAACTGAGGTCTGTAGGATTGCTCAGGATTCATATCTGGATATTTCAATTAGCATCTGGCCTTCGAGTCTATATTTCAATTCAGACTGCTTAGCAATATAGGGCTTGCTGTTCAGTAAGTGTTTTGACTGCAGAGAGATAACAGAGATATATTTGTGCTTAAAATTATCTTCTTGCACTTATTTGAAAATTGTGGGGAGCCGACACGTCAATAAAGGGTGCTTGGTTCTAAAATCCTAAATTGATTTGGTTTTAGAAGTTTTTTTTAATTAACCGATTTACGGTATCAACTCATTATTCTTTCTTCCTCCTTCATTCTTTGTTCTCTAGCTAGTGCTAGAGCCAAAATAGAGCCAAGGTGGACTTCAGGCCTACAACAACCCGCACCTACCAGCCTTTGGGTTCCCTCAGCCAACATCCAATGTTGTCTAAAGGTCTTCCTCTTGGAGCATGCCCACCTTCATTCCTATTTGAGTCTCGCTGGGTCTTTATTCTGAGTCTCTCAGAAATTAGGCAGAAAAAAAGTCTGAATTCCATCACTTCTATCCAAACCTAAGAACTTGGACACCCACTTTACTGAGAGGACTCTCTGGAGGATGCTCAAAGACTGTCAACAAAGATGAACGAGTGATCTGGGTGGGGGCATGGTGCAGAAAACACTCCTCTAAGACTGATGTTGTAGGCAAACTCATGAATGGGAACAACTTCAGTGGGGTTGGAAAGACTGCAAGCGAGGAGGGACTTGGCTATCAGTCTGAATACTCCAAGAAAAGGAAGATCTGGGTTCTGGTCAACAGGTACCATCTCTACCTTGTCAGTCAGCCTTTTTTTATTGTACTCATCAAAGCATGATAGGTGAGGATCAAAGTTAGTAATTCTTTTTTTTTTGAGGATCATACAATTAATAATTTTGTAAACTTTCCATGTGAATTTATTTTGAAGGAGATATGCTTTTTGTTGGATAACTAAAAGATGTTGCCAGTAAAAATAATAAATAAATAAAAATAAAGCCCTTCAGTAAGAATACTCTGCTTTTGAGCTAATTTTTTGAACAAAAGTTATATTCTCTATAGAAAATACTAAGTTATTTTCTTGTTTATGATGGTAATGCTCTTTTAATATTCCTTTACTACACAAAGGAATTATATACATTGCTGAACAATGCTTTATTGTTCTTGCAGAAAGCAGAAAACTGCATGTGAAATATTACATTTAATTGCCAAGCTAATAAAACCCAAGTTTTCAGTTGTTCAAACTAAACCCATATTCCACTCTGTCCATTTTTATCAATAATTAAGTACCTAAAAGAACAAAAAGCGTTACTGGAACTTAAATAAAGAAATACATTGCTGCAGTTTGTAAAGAGCAGGAAGAATCACACAAATAGCATGTCAGGATTCTCTTCTATTTTTCCATTACATTAGGAAAAAAAAAGTTTGCAAATGAATTTTATGCTTATTAAACATTTAATACATCTATGATTATTTTTAAAAGATAGAAGAACTCTTTTTCCATTAAACACACTGGAAATTCCTCAGTGTTACTGACTGCAAGTTGCCCTTTTTAAGGCATCAGCATCACTTACAAGATCGTACTGGGAAACTCTTATCTTACAAAAAATGCAGGAATTTTTAAAGATAGCTATTTCCTATTTGGACTGGTACTTCTGGTGCATGCCTTCTTCTCATAATGTGGCATGAAAATTTGATTTAGTGTGGTAACTCTCAGTAAATATGTGGTTCTGAACTGTAAAACCAGTTAAAACCAGTTTGAATATGTACATTAATAAATTATAAATTTATTAATGCAGTTATTAATTTACTAATAAGAAAAGGTATGCAGAAAGAGTGGTTCAAAATTAATATAAAATTACCAAATAATGGGTGCCAGAGAGAACATAAAATATAGCGAGAAAATGGAACACAGGTTTTTCCTAGCTAAGACATGAAAGTGCACTCTTACGCAGGGTGTTTTTTGAAAAACAAGCTTCTCAAGCTTGTGGCAATAAAAGCCTTCATGCTTTAATGGAAAACGCAAAAATAAATCTGAATGCATTACTGACTAAGTTGCTTTCTAATTGAATCTGCTTCCTTTTCCTTTTGAACTGATGGAAGACTTCTTGAGTTTCCAGATGGAAATATCCCACCTTACGTTAGCCAAGGCGTCAGATCTCTTACTTGAAACACAAGAAGAAAAATTCAAGCACCTGGGCAGAGAAAATTCAAACACCTGGGTCTCCCATGTCCCAGGTGAATGTCTCAGCCCTGGGCTACTGGCTGTTCTCCAGCGCACACGTAGCCAGACAGAAATTCACTCTTGGACCTGAGAAACCTTTCCCAAAGCAAGTTGAGTTGACAAAGTTGTTTTCCTAGGACTTTTTTTGCTATTGACAAATCACCATGTTCTAAATAACTGTTCTAACTAACTCTGCTATCCATTGAGCCTGCAGTTAAACATATATGTAAGTTTTTCCAAACTCAGGGCCATGATAGTGACGTCTATGCGTTGTGAGTCATCTCATTGCCTTTAATGGTGCATGTAAATTTTCCCAAGACCAAAGGCTTAATGAGTTATGACTTGTACTTTGCAAATGAAAGTCCATCCTCTGATAGGTCCAGTTATCCCAGCTCTTAGGCTAACAGCAAACACTCTAAGGGTGGTGTCACCAAAGGCTAATTCTAGCCTACAGCACTTGGTTCTGTTGGGTCAGAGGAGAGAAATATGCTCTTGTGGAGGGGGTTCTCCTTAATCCCTCCCTGAAGGAGCCTGTATCTCTCCCTCTTTTTCCTGATTATAGGGCAGCTCAGAGATATCTACCCCTTCAGGCCAAAATTAGCCTTTGTAAATTCTCCCCAGCAGATCTGTCTAAATGCATGCACACACATGAACAGAAATGCTTTTGCTTCATGAAGCACTCAGAACACCAAGCTACTCTGCTTTACTTCATCTTTAATAACACTTTACAAGTGACAATGTAAAGGCAAATGTTACCAGGTCACATAGATTACTACTTAATCAAGACCGCTTTTGGCTGTCACTTGGGTTGTCTTGCAAAAGGCACCTGCAATTTCAGACAAAACAATGAAAAAAAGTGAGGTTTGAGAGAATTTAGGCACAAATTCAATTCACCTAACTGACTGAATGTGAAGTTGGCTGTGAGCTGTGAGCACTTTGGATGCCTGAACATAGCAGCTCCACTGAAAATGCTCAGTATACAAAAAAAGTGAGCCAGCAGACAACTAGAACAAGACATAAACTTCAGGTCCAAACCCGCAATGCCTACTCTGCTGCATATTTCAAGTAAAACTACATCTTCATTGGGTATTTCTGTGGGGCCAGGATTGTGCCTTGTTAGTCCTTACACATCCATCCCTCCCACATCAGGAAACAAATAAAAAATGTGTGCTCTGAAAAAGATTCCCAGTTAAACTCCTCTAGGCCTCTAGAATGATCTACCCCTTCTCTTCTTCCTTCTTTACAAAGGCAGTGGCAAAATCACAACCATGCACTTCTTCAGTGAATTAAGTGTAGACCTCCAAATCTCCCTTACAAGAAGAGTTTGGGAACTTTTCAGATTCCTGAACTGCTCTATGTGACAGCAATCAGTCACAGGAACCACTTGCAATGATCAAAAAGCACTTTCAGATCGTATTTTCTCCTTGATTTCCCCTCTTTGGCCACTTACATCACAAATACTCAGGAGCTGCTTTTTTGCTCTTTTACCCTTATGCTTGGTTTTTATACACTTCTGTTAATCACTCACTAAAAAAAAGATCTCATCTTCATTTTATCTCACGCTCAGTTGCCAAGATGATAGTGTATCTTACAGCAAAACTTTGTCTTATTTTTTTGTCGTATTAGCTGATGATATAGCAAGAACCAACCTGATGACTCAGGCAGGGTGATAGACACCTTTTGCAGGGGATCAAATGTGGGATCTGTTTCTTCCTGCATGTTGATTAATTGTTTAAACTGTGAAAATATATCTCAAATCCTATAAATTACGTTTTTACCCTTGTGATGGCAGCACTGTGAGAAAAGACACAAAATAAGACACATTTTCTGAAGTCTTAAAACAAATACGACCATGTTTGACAAAGACAAAATTCCCACAATATTCCTGAAATAACATGCAAATAAAATAGTCTATTAGATATTTATCTTTGTATAGTGAAGTACCCCTCTGAGTCTGCTCCAGGAGAAATATAGACAGGTAGCTAGATAACATACTTAGAGGTAAGGATGGATTATTTTTCCAGCTGTCAACCGCACAGACTCAGTTTTAGGATCTGAAAGTCAACCCATCCTCTTCATGCATCATCAGAGGTGACATGGTGTCTGAAACTGCAATTGCAGACTGCAGTCAGTGGGCAGCTTACCACTAGCTTTATTGGAAACTGGATCACCTCTAGTTAAAGTCCAGTTCATGACACTGGTGCCAACCCAGAGCCTCAGAATTAAGTTAGGTCTGCAGGACTAACTGGCATCAAAGGCATTCAAAAATTAGGGGGTTTTGGTCAGAAAAATGAGAAGACGCATGAAAAAGTCACCATTATAGTCTAATCAATTCCTAACCAGGACCATGATTCATGAGAAGAAGACTTCAGGTGTCCCACCATGCTTGCCCTTCCAGAAGTATGTTCTTGTAGCACCAATAAATTGGCCAGTTGCATGTGATACCTAGCAGGTGAAAAAACCTCCTTTTGGAACTAGTAAGGTGTCTTTTTTTCCCCGCCTCATCTCACAATAGCAAGTACAAACTCCTGTTCACCTTCATTATTGCCTTCACTTTACTCTCTGAGAACTCTGCAAAGCAAAGCAGGTTACCAGGGTGCCAAGAGCTGTCACCAAGGACAGCTGTGGAAGTGGCTCATCTGAAACCCGTATCTCTTAACATCCTTCCTTGAATTTGCAGGGATGCTTCTGCTGTCATTATCCTTCCTCGTGATTGCTCTTGTTTGCACCCGTGACAACATGACATTTGAGGGGACTAAAGACGTGAGTCAGTTTGTGATTAATCCAGATTATTGTTTCTTATACGGACAGTGAACTGACGGACTGGATTGGTAATGCTACACACATGGTCTTCTGTGCCGTGTAGGAAACATTTCTCAGAAATAGTTTTGTGAAATTTGAAAGTTTAATAAAAAAGAAAAAAGTTATCATTTTGCATCACTTGTGATAATCCCATGCATGCAAACTCCTTGGCACAGATTGCATACAAGCAGGTTTTTCTGAGTCTGCAGGTTTAGAAAAAAGAGTTCTTGAGAATGAGAGCTGCCTGTTTATATGTATTGAGTCACTCAGTAATTTGTGTAATGCTTGTAAAATGTCGTTAGCTACTGATTGGTGATATTTTGGGTCAATGGATTTAGGGAAAAATCCCAAGATGCTCTAAATAAATTAGGAGTCTGCAAATATTGGAGTGTTTATTATCTACTTCCCAAAGCTACTGTGTCATACGACAGATTCCTGTAGTAAACATACATGTCCTGCATACGAAATTATATAGCACGAGTGAGGCTGAAACATCAAGGGCAGATTACAGCATAGTTAAATTAACTTCAGATTAAATACTCCCAGGGATGTATGACTCATTGATGTACCTAATTCAGTAAGAATACTGAACTCCAAGGAGATATTCACTCCATAAGAAGTGTGATTTCTGTAGGTCATTAATTTCTCCGTGCCTACCAACACAACATAGAAATCTAGCTTAGTTACAGTACTCACCTTTTAGATTCCCAGAGTTGAGTGAGGTGACTCTGATGACTGAAGCTTTATACTTTATGAAAGCCTTACGAAAGTTAGTTGAGCTATATAAATAAATAAAGTAAATAAATACATCAATCCGACAGCAGGATCACATTTTTTGGTTCTTTTGTTGCTGCAATGTCATCATGTTTATTTATCTGTTTAAAACTATTCTATTCCATCACATAATTTTGTCTGTGGAGGAAGATTTTCTTTTAGTCTCGTTGTTTAAGAGAAAAAAGACTTAAATGAGGACACTGTGTATGAATATGTCATTGTCTTTTTTGTTTGCCCTCTCCTAATAACTTTGAACCCGTCAACCAATTTAAGTGAGTAACTTACTATGTCTACAGGTCTCAAAGTTGTCAAACCATTTAACTTTCATAAATTTCTCTACTCCACAAGAAGACATTAACAAGGCTATTTTTTTATTAAACACCAAATAATCCAACCAGAAGTTTTCATTTTCTAGTCTGGCACTTGGTTAAGCTCTTTTTTTTTTTTTTAAGTGTATTTTTGTATGTCTGGGGAACTCTGTAGAGTAGATAATACTGCACTATTACTAATGGCAGTATTTGTTCTTTTCTCTTTTTTTGGATGATAATAAAGTGTCCACTATTTACTTCATCATCTGAAAGAACTGAGGGATCTTGAAGGTGTGTTTGCCACTTGTTTGCTGAAAGCAGCTACACGAACCTTTGGATACTGTTTTAAAGGGCTTTGCTCACCATGTCCACAACAAGGTGTAGACTTGATACGCTGAAGGCTAAACAAAACAAATAATAAAGAACAATGATACACAGCTTTGATATACATTGTAGTTTTTCAGCTTGAAAAATCCTATCTTACACCTGTCTGCTTCTATTTCATCATATATACAGAATCTGTAATAAGAGACAGTTGACAATAGGAGAAGAATGAGTGCGTTTTTTGAAGTTTTAATAACTATTTACATCAGATCTGTCTTACATGGTGTAACAACTGCTTTGAAAACCTTACTGTGAAACAAATCTAACTGGATAGATGATAATGTTTCAGAGAGAAAAAAGAAGAAAAGGAGGGAGAGGAGGGTGAGAGGGTGAACTGATAGGAAAGAGGAATGGAGGGAGCAAGCGAGGGAAGAAAGAAGAAAGGAAGTCTGTATTTTTCCAGACTATGTAATAACAAGAAATTAGGGCTGTCATGCATTCTTCATGTCGTTTAGAATCATACTTTGTACTGTAGTTTTTCCTGGTTTGTTATCTTTTTCCATTTGGAAATTTTGTTTGGGAGAAGAGGAAATCTAGCCAATTTTCTGCAGTTTCCGGTGTCAGACGTTCAATCAGAACATGGTATCTGACGCTGTTCCGAAGCCACAAAATGCAAATAAATTCCATGTAAAGTGATGCAACTAATCCAGCAAGGCTTGAATAGAACAGACTGACCCTGCATTTGTTGATCAGTTTGCAGGATTTGTGCCAAGGCTGCGATCCATCTTGATATCCACGCAATATTTCTACCTGATTTATACTACTGCTTGGGGTTTTAAGAGTGAATGCAAACAAGTTCTACTCACAGTTGCAGTAAGTTCCCTTGTTTTCAAGGAAACAGTGTCCATATGTGCTTTTAATGTGTTCATAGAGATGGTTTTTGAGATAGGCAAAGAAGACAAGGAATCTAATGGCAGATAACTTATAATGGTAAACTGGCCCCAGTAACAGACTCCATAATTCCTCCACCAACTTTGCCTCCGTGGAAAAAAAAACTGTTGTTGGGACAGGTTGATAGGCCTGTATCTCTGCCTCTGACCAACACAGTAGAGCCTAAGACAGTTTTTTTAATTCCTTATGCAGCTGTTTCTACAAAAGGAAGTATCAGGATTTATAGGTTAATGATGCTCTTAAATAAGGGATTTTTTGCTCCTGGAGGTAATAGTGGCCATGCCAATGACTGTTCCAAGTGGAGTGTTTTTTCCATTTCTTTGGGACTTCTGATCCCACGAGCATTTTTAGTCCATGAGTTCCACTTGAATTACTCTACTGAATAACCTTGGACTAGCTTTTTGAGTGTTGCTGCATTCAATAATAAAGCATGTGGTTTCTTGTATTGAAAGTGGCAATTAGGCAGAAGCTTTTTTTTTTTCAGAAATACTCCTCTGGTATGGCCACACAAACCAGGCTACCCAGTTTCACAAGCAGGTTCTGATAAGGAGGGTAGGATGCACGGCATATGTTAAGGTTGGAAAGGGGCATGGAGTTTAAATATAGAACAAGAAAGAAAGACTACAGGAAAACGAGTAGGAGGAAATCAGGGATACAGTGTATGTAGGCACTTCTGGTACTCTAATCTAAAAGACCATGATTTATAGATTAAAGGCCAGAAGGGACCACTGTGAAAATTTAGCTTTACCTCCAATGAACTTCAGGGAACTCCATTTTGTGTTGGAGTTGAGTCAAAACTGTTGCGATTGGTACACATGTTTGCAGAACATCAGAGTAAATCAAGCTTGATATGAAGATTCCCAAGATATCCTTTCCAAGTTGGTGTAATTGCCTTTTACTGTATGATGAAAGTTGTTATTTCTCTGTCTAATGGTGTTTTGAGAACACTGAAAGCAATTAGGATTCAGGAAAATGTGTGCAAATAATCAGTTTGTGTTGACTCATGTTGTTGCTTGGTTTTGTATTTTGTATACCCAGTACGTGATTCCTTGTTGAAAAGAAAAAGAAACATTAAGACAGGGCCTAGTAGATCTGCATTCAATGTGGTAAGACTAAGATGTGTAATATAAATTATTATACATTTTGCATGCAAGATAACATCATTGAATTTTAACTTCAGAGAGAAACATTATATCTCATTATACCAGTACTGTTTGATGTCTTAATCAATGACATAGACAGTGGGATTGAGCGCACCCTCTGCAAGTTCACGGATGACACCAAGCTGAGTAGTGCAGTTGACACACGTGAGGGATGTGACGTCATCAGAGGGACCTGTACAAGCTTGAGAAGTGGGCCCATGCGAACATCATGAGGTACAACAAGGCCAAGTGCAAGGCCATGCACATGGGTCAGGGCAAAGCCCAGTATANGGTCTCAGGGTGTGTGGGGGGGAAAGTGTAACTGCTGCACAGGGGTTGGACTAGATGACTTTTGAAGGTCCCTTCCAACCTAAACTGTTCTGTGATTCTATAATTCTATGATCTCTGTAAGGATTTATCAAAGTCCATCTATAAAGGATATGAAATCAATAATGGCAAAGTGAGTTTCATAGCATTATTATTTTTGTTTTTATTATATTATTATGATGATGATATCAAGCACTTCTATCATTGTTTGATACAGAAAAATAATTAGATGTCAACACAGTTGAGAGATAATTATGACTTCTTGGCATTGATTTTGCAAAGGATTTAATACATGCTTGGAGTTAAGCACAGCAGTGATCCTGTAGAAAGAATTATTCATCTGATTAAAGCTAAGCAGAAATGCTTTGCTGAAGCTTAGGCATGACTTCTGTTTTACAGACTGGAAACTGCACCTCGAAGTTACCTACATTTTATTTCAGCCACAAAATTCCTGCTCAGTTCAGATGTACAGAACCTGGTTCACTGAAGATACTATACAGTTTGCTTATGGCTACAAGGAGAACACTAAATATCAATTTACACTGTGCTAATGTTGGTGGCAAGGCTGACTCAAGCTACTATGAAACATCCCTCCCAACAGTGTCCATATCTTCCAGCCATGAGGTCAATCCATCGCATGTCATATACCTCAATAAAATCCTGGCAAGGATTTTGTAATAAAATTTTTCAACAAAATTCTGGCAAATAAAAATTTTCTCTAAAGTGGTCAACAGTGTATTTGAGAGTAGATTTTCTCAGAGACAGGTACTGCATTCTGAACCACTTGCTGAAGGCAGGAATTCATTTACCTGATAGGCGAATGGGGGAAAACAAGGTCTGATGACAGGATGGCATAGCAACAATGGAGTGAATATGCGTTCGACCATAAATTTAAAATAATGGCAAATAAAAGACAAACCTTTCTGGAAATGGCACGAACTGAGCGGTGCTCTCTTGCAGTCATGCTCAAAGGTGCCAAATGAGTTGCAAAACTTGGACATAGATCCAGTCTCACAAACACAGAAACACTGAAGACAATTTATGTATTTATAGTGTGATGACTGGGTAAGATTTTTCAGAACTGGAACCATAGTCTGCATTCAGAAAATATGCTGGATGTAATGCAATGCCCCAAGTGCAGACTAATTCTAATGGTGGAACTGCACATTCTCAAGTCACTGAGGACTATAATTGTCACCAAGGGCATTCCTCACCTGGATGAAAACAACTTTACCTGTTATTCTGCGTATCTAGAATTTATTTCACTGTATTTTAAATGTCTAAAAGCTATATGTCTCATTTAGGCTAGTCATATTCTAAAAACTGTGGAAAGAAATGTGTTTCTTTAGAAGATGCATCAGTTTTAGAATCAGCTTCTGAAAACAACTCATGCTCCACCGACTGTAAAGAGAACTTGGATGGCAAACCAGAATGGACATCTAATTTATAAATCTATTTTGGATCTAGCTCAAGTGGTATTTCTTTAGTTCACCTAAGAGATATGAGAATAAAAATTATTTTCCTTGGACACATATTATTTTTTTTCTCTTGAAGGCATTCCTTTATTATTTCATAAATATGATACTGAAATACATTCCACTTCAGAACAACATTGAGTAGGTGATGAGGGTGTTTTTATATAGATGACATGGTCGTTTTGATAAGATATTTGTAAATCCAGGCTGTTTAAACAGCAGAGAGTTTAATACGATTTTTGAGTAATGTGCCCTCATTAGTGTTGCTAATTAAGAAGTGATACTCATGCGAGATGTGTGAACAACCAAATAAACCCAAATATAGTGTATTTCATAAAAAGAATGTTTGGCAAACAAAAATAACAAATAAGGCCAGACCCTATTTAGTCTCAGTCTTGTCTAATTGTCAACACATTGTCTGCTGTAAACAGTATTTCTGGAGAATTTAGAACTGTTTGCAGATCATTTACCCTGATTTTGAAGATCCTGCTAGTTATATGAAAGTATTTGCCATGTAGCTTGAATTAACTACTTTATTTTCATTGTCCATTGTCAATTTTCCAATAATTGCTTTTAGTTATTCACTGTTACAGAAGGTCATTCATAATGGAAATCTGCTGCCACTTATTCTAATATCATGTGAAAGCATTCTAAGAATTTGAACAAGACAAAAATCAGGATACAAAAAATTGGTAAGGTTCTAAAGAAATTACATTTCTCAATAGAGAAAACCATTCTCTTGGATCAAAGGATAAGAAAACTTTGCTGCTCTCTGCAACTCAGATATAAATTTCGTGTTGGTTTTGGGTTTGGTGGGTGGTTTTTTTCATTCTATGTCGTTTCTGAAAATGTGCAAATTTATTCTCAATATTTACTAAAGGTCTTTGTTATCACGAAATGAAGCTTTCGGGGTAAATTTAAGTACTTTTGTACACTGACCACAGATATGTGAAAAGACAAGCAGAGCAGATCAAGAAGGAACAGAAGATGGACCAAAGCTTTCCAAACAAGTCTACACCACCTGGAGTGAAGGTGTAAGTCCAACTCACTTTTTGTTTTAGACTTTGCTCAAGGCCCTGAAACATGGTACTTGGGCTCTGGCTGACAGATCTGGTATTTGAGAAATGCAGTAAGAGATTTGGAAATTAGCAGAGATATAGAAGATACATGAGAACTCAGCTGGGTCAAAAAGAGGGGAGGGAGGAGAGGACAAGTCAAAAAAAGTCTTGTAGGTAGGAAACTGGTTCTTAGTAGGAGAAATAAAAAGGGAAAAAGATATGAGAAGGGAAAACCTCAGAAGTAATTATCACATGGTGAATAATAACAGCCCTATTCATTTTTTCCCATTTGTTTTTTTTACCTTTACAGGGCCTTCTCAAGATTTTTTTTCTTTTTATTTTTCATGTGTTTTATTTCCTTTTCACTGTGACTTGGCTCCACTGTAGTTTTTCTCTTCAGAAGTAAACACAGTACAGGAAAATAAAGAAGTGGTTTTTGCTTTGTGGTCATCAGTCTCTTTGCACTCAATCTCCAAAACATATAACTGTCTCCATGTCTGTCTCTTCCCTCTCTTCTACACAGGTTACTTTTGTATTTCTCCTATTTATTATTCTCTAGACAATTTTCATGATCAATAGATCATACCTAACTTTATTACCAAGCTCTGCAATGGGGTTAATTAATCCTGCTCTCAGCCTTTGAGGCAGGCACAGTGATTCAACTTTTACTTCCTCAGTTTGTTACTTCTACTTCAGAATATCATCATGAAATTTTCCACATGCCAAGCCTAGTTGTTTGTCATTCTTTAACTTTCCATTTTTACTCAGTTTTAAAATCCAATTGTGATTCATAGTATCGTGAAATCATAAAATCATAGAACAGTTTGGGTTGGAAGGGACCTTCAAAGCTCATCCAGTCCAACACCCTGCAATGAGCAGGGACGTCTTCACCCAGATCAGGTTGTTCAGAGTCACATTCAGCTTGACCTTGAATGTCTCCAGGGACAGGGCTGATCAAGTTTCATCACCTTCATCGTAAAAAATTTCTTCCTTGTATCTAGTCTGAGTTTCCCCTCCTTTAGTTAAAATCATCACCCTATTACAACAGGCCCTGCTAAAAAGTCTGTACCCATCTTTTTAATAAGCACCCTCTTAAGTACGGAAAGGCCGCAATAAGGTCTTGCCAGAGCCTTCTCTTCTCCAGGTTGAACAACATCAGCTGTCTCAGCCTTTCCTCGTAGGAGAGATGTTCCATCCCTCTGATCATTTTTGTGGCAAATTAGGCAAGTGCTTGGGCTAACAACTGTGAATAAATACCAGAATTTTAAGGATAAAATAGAGCAGAACAGATGGACATTTTAACAATTGCAATTTTGGCAAATGAAATTTGAAAACAAAACCAAAATACTGCTTAGGAATAGATAAAACATGCAGCGTTGCATCCCAAATAGCATAGACAACTTTCTGCTGCACTGAAATTAGAACAGAACAAGACGCTCTTTATGTTTAGTTTAAACCAACATAAAACACCCGAGTACTTTTTTCCAACACTAGATAAAGAAATGCATGTAGAGCTGTAGTTCAAGACACCCATATCAGCTAGGGTGTCTAGAAAGAATACACAAAATTTAGCAGGTGTCTACCATCACCAACATTTATACACTTCAGGCTGCAGAAAGCCAGCAGATTGCCTTTCTATACCAACTATCTACCAGATACCACTTTGTTCTGTTTCAAATGAAACTAGCAGAAGGCAGGAACAAAGCAGACAAAAGGAAGTTTATTACACAGCCTGCAGTTTAGCTGAGACGCTCCTTACTGAAGGATGCTACACATGGTGAAGTCTTCAACGTTGGTTTGCAGGAAGACGGGATGCATTCATAGACTACTGAACACATCAAAAACATGTCTGGCTTAGAGAGTTCTGAAGCTACAGATGGTTAGAGGCTGGGAAAGAAGCTGGAGGAAATACGATATGTTTGCCCTGTTTTTATGGGTCTTCCCTGGGCATCTGCTTTTCGACAGCTGTCAGAGGCAGCATGCTGAGATAGATGGTGAGATTCAGTAAAATCTCTCCTATGTTCTTATGATCTTAGTGGAACTCAGACAGAATAATCTGACTGTGAATTAGCTGAGCATTGCTTGTACCTCTGAATGGTTGAAGTATGGAATAGCACTCAGGGGGTACTTTAGACTTCTCTAATGTAGACATCTACATCTGCCCTTGAAGGAAACAGACACATTCAGGCTTGATTCATTTGACCTACTTGAACGCTCTACTTTTGGTGAGATCAGTTACAGCCTCGACATAGCTATTCCTCTCCATTGACTACAAAAGGAGCCCAGAGTGAGTAGCTCAGAGGTAGACCTTTGCATTTCAGACATTAGCTTTATCACAGAATCACAGAA
>VWYH01006138.1:370994-394197 GCA_013399365.1 Pampusana beccarii | reverse complement strand
GAGCACACCGATTTCACCCTGGGAGTATGGGACACCTCCCAGTCCTTATCAATTCCAGAGTGCTGCCCCACTGGTGCAAGCCCAGCTACAACCCCACCCCCTCTTCGAATCTAATTTAAAGCTCTCCAAATGAGCCCTACTAATTCCTGTCCTAGCATCCTTTGGCCCCTGTGAGATGAACCTTTCCCACATGTCACTGTCCGGACTGGTGTCTTATAAAACCAGCCGTTATGAAAGAATCCAAAGCCCTGCCTGTAGCACCAGTCTTGAAGCCAATCATTTGCGGACTGAATTTTTCTATTCCATCTCACGTCATCACCTGAAAATGGAAGGAGTGAAGAAAAAAGCAGCTGAGCCCCAGATTCTTTCACCATCCGTCCCAAGGCCTTGAAATCTTTCTTCATTCCCCTCAGGCTGCGGGATGCAGCTTCCTCCCCATCTGTCTGGAAGATCAGCAGCGGGTAGTAGTCTGTCACGTGCATCAGACTGGGGAGTGCCCTGGTGATGTCCCTGATCCGGGATCTGGGTAGACTACGAACTTCTGTATGATAAGGGTCAGCTCTGTGTATTGGGCCCTCTGTCCCTCTCAGAAGGGAATTGCCTACTACAATTACTCTTATTTCTTTCTTATCAGAGGCAGTCTTGAGGTGTGGAGTCAACAGCCTCTTCCTATGTGAGCTTGTAGGCGGGCCTTGCACCACATCCTCACCTACCTCTCCTTCAAGATCCAGGGCCTCAAACTTATTACGGAGGGGCACCTGGGGGAAGCAAAGCAGGTAGAGAGGGGGTTGCCTGTGACACTGAACTCGAACTCACTTCCAACCCTCGTCATCTTTTTGGTCCCCTACCTCTGCCCAACAGCGACAGGGCAGGGGCTGTCTTGGGTCTTCCTCCTCTGCCTGCCAGGGCAGGGCATCCATCCCCTTTTGGGGGGTATCCCCCTGGGGCCTTTCTGACTGGCACGTCAGGGAGTTACTCCACCAGCAAACCTCCTTTTCACACTCCCTGATGGACCTCAGTGTCTCGACCTCCTCCTTAATTTTCGTGACCATGCTGAACAGATCTTACACCTGCTCACACCTCACACAGGTGGAATGCTGGCCTCCCTCCCCTGGCAGCAGCAGGCTCTGGAACTCCCTGCAGCCGGAGACCTGAACAGCCACAGTTTGGGGCAGGGCCTCTGTCTGAGTTGCTGTAGTCTTTCTGCGACAAGCTCTCTTTCTGAAGCAGACCGTGGTCGGCAGCAGTCTGGGACACCGGCAATAGGTGAGAGGGTCTAACAAGCGAGGAGTGACAGCCTCTGCGCCCTACTACACGAGCTTCCACACCCGCTGCTGCAGCACAGTGTGGGTGATACCCACCCGAGTCACAAGCTGGTCACCTCTCCCAGCGCCTGGTGGGCAGCAACACGTCACTGCCCTCTCGGAGGCTTTTTTGAGGCAAGGGACAGGGGTGTGATCGTCATCACCGTGGTAATGCCCACACCACGTCAGCCGCTCTATGTACTGAATTAATTGCTCAGGTTTATTTAATGTACGTTCTTTTAACTGCTGGTTCTTTATTTTTTACTCTTTGCAATGCTTGAGACTATGAAATAATCATAAAATAAATGCTATTGAAATGCATATAGGGATTTACAAAAAGTAGGAGTGTAGTGGGCAAGAGAAGCTGTTGCTCTTCAAGAGCCTCCATTCTACATCTCTCAGAGAGAAGTCAGTGAATGAAACAGTGGGTGCTTGTGTTCCAGTCTTTAGGCTGCTGATCCTTAGAAACAGACTGTTTATTTAAAAGAGAAGTGAAGGAAGACAGAGGATGTTTGCAATAACTAGCAGGCTTTCCAAATTTAAAGTCTGACCGGACAGAGGTGTGAAGTTGGTAATGTGTGAAAAGGGTTAAAGCAATGGGGCTGGTACTTGGTATGTAGGATTCAGCACAGGATGCAGGAGGGACAAGATTAATCTAACTGTTGTGAAATTAGTTGAGAATAAAAGAAACATAGCAGCTTTGTTATGGAGGGCTAATGATTTCTGTAACATATGAACTGCATAAACTTGGTCAGTTGAATGATACCGTACTACAATTAATCATGTCTAACAAAGGCTGTTTTATCTTTACTTACAGAGAGATACAATGGGTATTTATTCTTTTGGATGAGAAAAGTTCCTATTAGCCCCCTGACATGAAAACACTTCCGGTGGTACAAAGTTTGGGTCCTTGCTTCTGCACATTCGTTTGATCAGATGGAAGAGTGCTACGAGAGGTACAAACACGCAAGGAAGGGCAGCTAACAGCATACAGATGGCTCGTACCCAAGGTGGATAAACTTTCTCCTCTTTCATAGGGAAGCCTTCCTATGGAGATAAAAAAACAAGCAAACCACATAATTGGTAAGTACACTTGCATTTTGCTGTGATTTCTATATGCATTTTCTTGTGCTCCTTTGGTAAGGATAGCAAAAGTTTTGTTCTTGCTCTACAATAGCATTTGATAGCCGTGTCCTCTGTACACCCTTCTTGTAGGTCTAAATGTGGCTGTAAATGTTTCATACTTTCAAAGACTTATAGCTGGAAGTGTGAGGTACTCCTAGGGATGCACCCTCCCTTGGTTAAGTTCTGATTATTCTTTGAGGTACTCAAAGCCTACTTGGTGTCAGCAATCACCAAACATTCTCTTTGCCAAACTGGAAAGATTTATTTGAGCAATTGGGAGGGAATGGTGATAAAGCAATTTCTGCAAGTCTGTGGCTGTGACTTTTATTTTGGGATGATAGATACATAATGATGTTTGGAGGATATACTGCTGGAAGCAGAGAGCTTTTTCTTGAGGTGCTAGTCTGTGTGCATATTTATAGCATCAAGATTGACACCTTTCTGTGACTGCAATCCCTGTGCAGTTTAAGGCCAGAATGGATCTTCAAACCTCTACGCAGGGTGTATTTGAGAGGGATTTTGGAAAAGGACCTGGGGATGCTGGTCAACAGCAGTGGAACATGAGCCAGCAGCATGCCCAGGTGGCCAAACAGGCCAACAGCATCCTGGCTTGTATCAGAAACTGTGTGGCCATCAGGACCAGGGAAGTGACTGTCACCTTGTACTCAGCACTGGTGGGGCCCCACCTCGAATCCTGTGTTCAATTTTGGGCCCCTCACTACAAGAAAGACATTGAGGTGCTGAAGAGAGTTCAGAGGAGGGTGACGAAGCTGGTGAGGGGTCTGGAGCACAACTCTGATGAGGAGCAGCTGAGGGAACTGGGGCTGTTTAGCCTGGAGAAAAGGAGGCTGAGGGGAGACAGTCTACAGCTACCTGAAAGGAGGTTGTAGTGAGATGGGTGTTGGTGTCATCTCCCAAGTAACAATTATTACGATAAGAGAAAATGGCCTCAAGTTGTGCCAGGGAAGGTTCAGATTGAATATTAGGAAACATTTCTTCACAGAAAGGGTTGTCAGGCACTGGAACAGGCTGCCCAGAGAAGTGGTAGAGTCACCATCTCAGGAGGTGTTTAAAAGGCACGTAGATGTGGCACTTAGGGAAATGGTTTAGGAGTGGACTTGACAGTGTTAGGTTTACGATTGAATTCAAAGATCTTACAAGGTCCTTTCCACTGTAAATGATTCTATGATTCTAAACTGCAACTGACGTGAGCCAGTGCCATCCATATCCAACATTCTCATCATTGACACCTCTTTGGTGCTGAATTAACCAACACTGCTCTCAGATCACTGCTTCCCTCCCTGTCTGCCCGTCAAAGGTAAACATTCATATATTCATTGGGGCCCCAGTGATACTGGTGGTTCTCAGTGAGAAACGTTTTCATCCCTGGCATCTCTTATGCAGCTCTAAAGCTCTGCTCATGCATTTGTTCCACCTCTGAAAACCCTGTAGGTACAGAGGCTCTGAGAAATTTCACTTCAACAGTTCTCTCCACTACAAACACCTGTAAAAAGTGGAGTACGGTGTATGTGGGACTTCTCAAGGAGAGGCCCTGTTATCAAGAAATAATTTCAGTATGTGTAACCTTGTAACCTCTGTGCACACAGGAGCCCTCTCATTGTGAGCATTGCATCACTTCAGGCTGCATTACATAGGTAAGTAGTAGATAGCAATGATTTTAAAGGATCTGGTAAGGGACAAAAATATATAACTCTTGCTTTTAAGAAAAGTTTTGAAAATATTCAGGAACATACATATTCAGGGTTCCATGCTGCATAGCTTGGCGGCTTCTGGATCTGAAGAGTAACAAAGGCCATGAAGACGATTAACAGGAGTAGAGGGCTAACAAACCTCCATGTGATCTGCCAGTAGAGATTGGGTTTTCGTCCAGTCATCCATTTCACATCTTCACTGAACCTTTGAAGAGGAGGCAAGTTTATGATAATGTCACATCCAAGTGGTAACAGTTTCACATTTTTCATATTTTTCTATAAGTTTTTGAACATACAGTACAGCTCCCAAAATCTTTTCTATTCCACACCCTTCTTTATTTAAGTCTGTGGTAAGTTATTTCATAATAATATCAATAAAGTAGGTATTTATTGATCCTTACCAGGGATGGATGATCCATTTACATTGTTAGTTTATATTACCTGAGCACCTAGTCTAAGGTTTCTAAGCACAAATAAGTGGTGAAAATATTAGAGCCGGTCTGTAGAATTAATCAAACATTTTAAAAAAGACAAAATTTCCAAGGACACAAGCATAGCTTGTTATTAAGAAGACTGAATCAACTCAAGTTAGGTCAGGGGCAGAGTTCTTGCAACCTGAGCCAGCTTCCTCTGCAGTCAGTAGGGGCAGTCATTTGGACATGGAGCTGATCTTTTACATGTACCTCATACAGTTTTGTACATTGAATGGGCAGTAGATATATGGTTCTAGGTTTGATACTTACTTGATAACCCATATCTATCAAGTCGGAAAGAATTTTGTAATCTGGAATAGGAATTGTGGTATGTGTGTGTGCCTGTGTTCAAACACCAGTTTTGTCTTCAGTTCTGTTAATCTAATTGAAGGTATTAGAAATTCTCTTGAGAACTAGGAAAAAGCGATTTTACTGTGCTCGTATCCCATAGTAACAAAGAGGAAAAAGTGTGCGTACTAGCAGAACAGAGAAAATACAGGTGCTGTGGAATTCACAGTCTGTTGTAGCATGCGAAACCAGATTTTATTGCTGCTGCTTCATCATTGAAGGTTAGACTAGCTGTATGTGCAGCAAGAGGGATATGTAATAATTGTTTATGACGATGTAGCCTGGAAGTTATCACCCTTTAACATGAGAAAAGCTCCAAGGATCTTAACAGAAAATTGAATGCAGGAACTTTAGCTGTTACTGAGGGAAGATTTTTCTTCATTTTCTTATTTTTAAAATCTTAGCCTCTGTTAAGACTTAAGTTGGGATGATACTGAAGCACCTTGATAAGCAACAGCACTAGCTGATCATAAGTTTGTTGTCTATATGGTATACAAACTGATCTACAAATATCAGGACCTTCATTATCCAAGTGTCAGATTAAAATTAGAGATAAGGTTTCTGACATTTAAAAATACAAAGGATGCATGAAGTTTTTAAACTAAAGAGTGAATTTAATTAGTGTCTGTGACTATGGAAATTCTCAGCAGGCAGGTTGAACCTTTTAATATGGAAGAGCTACCTTATGATGTTGCTTACTATGAAATTTGAGGGGAAAAAATAATGGTAAATGAAAAAATACAAGAGTATACAAACCAAAAGGGCGGTAACAAGAGGATATTTGAAAGACAGTGTAAATCCCTCTTGGCCAAAGAACTATAATGGCTGTTGACTTTCTAGCTTTAAACTTAGGATCCCCCCTTCCGTAAGTCATATGCAGGGATTATCCCTCCTGTTTTACCAGTATAGGAGACTTGAAGCAAAGAACGGTAACTGCATGTGCAGAACTGGTAAGTGCTACGTACAGAAATAAGTGAATATTGTATACCTGTAGGCAACATACATGTATTGAGAAGAAAATGTATTTACCTCTTAGGAGAAAAAATTCCATCTGTTTCCAACTTACCTTTTTATTTTATAGACATACACAACCCCAATCACTTCAAAGAAGGCGATGACTAGAAGAGGCAATGAGCCTGCATAGCTGTCAAAAACGTCAATCCAGTAACTCCCCGAACCCAATGTAAAACACAGAGTGATGAGGAAGCATATTAGACATATTATACCTGAAGAAAGAAAGATATCTTTGGTACTGAAGTGCTGAACTGAACTAGCTGAGTATATTTTTGTTCTAAATTATTTTTGCTCTAGTTCTAGTGATTTTTATTCTCTCTCCCTCTATGGAGCTACAACAGCTCGTTGTAGCTCCATAACTGGAAAATCAGTTTCAAAATACTATAGTTACCTTATCAAGTTGTAAATAAATTTGTTTCTACATAAAGAGCTGTGAAACGGGAGGGATACAATAAGATGCCACTCTGAAAAAGGCATGACAGCAATATTCACCGTAAGGATTTAGAAGGGCACATTGTGCAGAAGTGTTAGTCCATTACTTCAAACTGCCAGAAATTTTTCTGGACTGAGTTTTCTAGAACAATTTTGCAGCAGGATTTCTCAGACTCTCACTGAGTCTGGTTCCTGAGGAGCAGGTTGGGTTCAGTCACAGTCTCTGGTTGAAAAGATTCCAGCTTTGGTGCAAGTACAGGATCACACACGCTCCTCAGTTTCCGAGTGGTAATTTCCTACTCTGGCATGTTCACAGTAAATGTGACATAAGCTGTAGCAGCATAAACATGAATCAAATAGGGGTGAATGACCTATTGTACGATTGTGACAATGCGGTAAGTTTGTGCACAGGTGGTTATGGCAAACCAGCTGGTGTTGCCTTGAAGCGACTTTAGGTGCCAAAGCCTTAAGTGAAAACAAGGCTCTTCCTGGTCTCTGCAACAGCTCAAAGTGAACTTGGCTCCAGGAACAGCAATTTAACAAGCTTTCTCAGACCGAAACAGCTCTTGCAAGCTAAAAAAAAACCAAAACAAACTGGCGAGGGCAATATATCAATAATACTGTCATCTGACAGCTTCTGCCATAACTGCTACCTCATCTGTGTGCTTATCTTCTGCAAACACAATCCGCTGCCCTTATGAACACTGTGAGATAACTAAGTTTGTATTACAAATTCTTAATTATTCTGTGATAATTATTAAGCAGGTGCTAGTTTATGCATCTATAAAGAAGCCACCTTCTCTGCACAAAGCAAAGCAAATATCTTACCAGATAAAAGCTCTTTGGGTAGTGATTTAGATATAACTCGAAGCTCTAGAAGAGGAGTGAAGACTCCTTCGATGAACCCAAACATAGAAGAAAGGCCCAAGCTGAACAACATTATGAAAAACAGGATGGCCCAGGCCTGGGAGCCTGGCATGAGAATGACGGCTTGAGTGAAAACGATGAAAGCCAAGCCAGTTCCTGATACACTCTGCAGAATTCACATACAGATAAAAATACGCATTACAATGGTGCAAATGTAGTTTCTTGTCTATATAGAATTAGAACACGCTCTGGTTCTTCCCTGGAGTCAAGGATGCTGGTCAGCCTGTGGGGCTCTGTGGCACCTAGATGCTGAGGAAATGGGTTGTGGGGAGTGTTTGTGGGGATTTCAATTTTAAATTGTCAGTCAGATATGTGTAGACAACCACAGAGCAGAATTTTAGCTTGCACAGAGAAATGAGTTGAGAGTAAAGCAGACCTAAGAGTTGTAATTGAAATAGCAATTGTTTTGCTAATACCAACTTAAATATGTTTTAAAAAATCTATGATGTAATAGCTGCTGGAAAGACAAAGATGTAAATAAAGGTATGATTGCCGCTCTAACAGCAAAAGAGTTGGGGAACTGTGGATCACAAAAGCCTCCGGAATTACCAGGACAGAAAAGGCTAAAAGTGAAAAACGCAATTTCAGCCAAATTTATTTGAATTCAGTCTCCCAGGGCGAAGGATATTTAAATCTAAGCATTGAAAAATGCTGATGTTGCTCTAATTTGGAAGTAAAATACATCAAACTGTAAATCAGAAATGGGTGCTGCCAGAGAAAGCCGGACAAAACAGAAACTGACTCATGTCAGGGCTGGAATGTCATCCTTGGACTTCTCCATCATGTGAGTAAAACAGCCTGTTTCACTGTCATTGTGTGTTAAGGCTCTCGTGTATTAGCACACTCTGTCTCCAGCAAATGTGTCCACTGTTTTGTCTTAAGATTTTATTTTAATTCTTTTCCCCAGCTGCTTTCTTTCTTATTCTCTCCTCCAATCGCAGCGCTATTCTTTCCTCATTAGGAGGTAAGGACTTGTAACAAGGGAGTACAAGTGGGTGAATAGTAAATGAGAGTTACAGGATTGGGTGGGATCACTGGAGCAAGTGGAACGAGGTTGGAGAAGGAAACAGGGAAGAAACGCCTCTGTTTAGTGGTTGGGGAAATGTTTTAGGAGGATTGTAAAAGAAGGAGAGGATCATGATGTATTTTGGCAGGAGGGGGGGAGCTGGGGGCAAACAAAAATGAAATATTGGTTAGATCCTGTGCAGAGGGAGGGAAAAATAGAAGGGAGAGGACAAGAGGGAAGGTAAAGGTGGGGAAAGGATAAAAGACTATGATAAGGTACCTTCCTGGTGGTTATATATGTGGTTGAAGGCATTTTAATAAACATTTTAATAGATTTTTTATATATATATATATATATATGCATATATATACTTTCCTAAATATGGATTTAGGAAGCTGCCACTCAGAATCCTTTTTCTGTAATCTTTCAGCTAGGTGTGTTTCCTCTGTTGTGCTAATCTAGTGTCCATGGAAGGCTCCAGGTAGGAGCTCCTTTGAAGACTAGTTTTGTGATAATAATGTGTAATTTTGCCTGCTGTACCGGGCAGCTTTGAGTTCAAACTGTCCCACAGCAGTGTTATTTTTACAAATTTTGAAAAATTGTTTTGTTTCATGATTATGTATAATATATCCGTTACAAGTAGAGTAAAAGTACAAGTACTTATAAGAAAAATGAAGATACTAGTTCTTCTACATCTTTTGTTTAAGGGTTATTTTGTTGAAAGCAATCATGGTACCTGATCAAGAAATTCTTGAAGGTCACAGCTTTTCAGTTTGAGTCCAGCAACTTTTTCTGGATATGATGAATTTAGGAAATTAATCCAGGTTGTGTAGTTCTGTCGCATGATGCTTTCTTCTGGAAGATCAAATTCATTGATGATACTGATAATGTTCCTGCCAGATAAACCAACATACCTTCAGTTTAAATGTTTGCAGATGATGTGGCAGGAAATGCTATGACATATATTCAGATGTTAACAGAAAGTTTTGTTTACCTTCTACGCTTAAAGGAAAATATTAAATGAGGACTTATATATAAAATAGGAGAAAATATTAAGTCTGTTTAATGATTTCTCTTTCAGGTACAAGCCTGAGCACTTTATGCAGATGCAGTCTCTAAAACATTTCTATTCCTGTTTTTTCAGCTCTTCACACCTTTTCTACCACATGTGTTTAATAACTTAGTGAATCTGGTAGAATATGAAAAGGTGGTGGTTTTTTAACTACTTCTAGTGCTAGTCTGAGACCAAGATGTGATCCTTGATGCACTACTTGCAATGGGTTGTTTTCTAATTTGTCTTGCTTCTTAGAAATGCTATTCCTGATCATTCCTGCCTCAGTGCCATAATATTTTCTATTTTTATAGAAGTCTCCATACAGATGCTTTTCCTTTTCAGTGAAAATAAATTATCTAAATTCACGTTTTTCAAGTAACACATTACGTAGTTAGGCATTGAAACCACAGTATAACATGGGAAATGCAAGTTTCTCACCTGTCCAAGCAGTCCCAATAGCCTGTGGTTGCTTTGAACCCCAAAACAGAAAAGACTGGTATGGAAGCATAGAGGGATGTCACGCTGTTCACAATTGCTACTGTCACAGCATCCTTTTCACAGTCATTTCTATAAATAGAATTCAAACAAGGAAAGTGACTAAAAAAAAGGCAGTATTTATCTTCCCCGGTGTATAGAAAATAGTTATTTATTTTTAGCCTCCTATACAAGTTGTTAGTCTACATTGAACATACTTGCTGAGCATAAGAAAGGAATCTGTTGTAATTGGTAAAATAAAAGATCTCTAATCTGTCATTCTTTCAGGGATTTCTGCAAACACTTTATTTCTTTAGCTATTTTTTCCCGCTTCCTGTTGGAAAGTTTATTTGGCCTTTTAGAAAGACAGCAGCTGCTAAGACCCTCTAGAAATATACCAAGGAATTAATTTTGAAAGTTTTAGAAACTGCATGAAATGCAGCAAGAACTTAAACCACTTGTAAAGGTTGTACTTCTACTTACTTTGGTGGATTGTAGCTTGAGAATGCAATAAGCCCTCCAAAAGCCAAAGAGAGAGAGAGGAAAATCTGAGTAGCTGCATCAAGCCATACACGGGGATTTTTCAAAGTGTGCAGCTGAAATAATTGGAATAAATGCATGAGTTAGGCTTGAATTAAAATTTGGGTTTTTTTTTCTCTCCATTCTTGTAGCTCGTCTCTTGTTTTACATGTGAAATTGTGAGTTGTGTTGCCATCTAAATACACCAAAAATGGAAATTAGTACAAAATATGTCGGTAAAGCAGGTGTTTCTGAAGACATAATTTAGTCTATTTAAATGTACGTAGAAATTACAGAATGTGTTTCATTGTACACCTCTTCCGTATGATGATAAAAATGTGTTTCTAAATGATAGGCATGAGGCACACAATGAGGACAGTGCATTACATTTTTACACAATGTATTTCTTTTTGTTAATCCACATACTTGGTAACTTACAGTTTAATAATTTCATCTTCCTAAAACTGTATAAGCAAATACTAAACTTTCATTGTTTTAGGGCACAAAGTGATTCCATAGGTTTCCAAATTTTCTTAAATTTAAAAAGACTCAAAATCCAATCAAACAAAAGAGGATGTTCATTAAAAAGAGTGACTTAAATTCAAAGTACTGTGAAAATAGCAATAAAAAATAAAAGGGCTACGTAGGAAAAATAAGGGGAAAAGGAGAAATTGACAGATAGGCATTTGAATTTTGATGTAAGGATGATGTGATAGAGGAAGATAAACGAAAAAGTCAGTGATTGTTGGATTACAGAGAATAATATATATTTTTAAATAGCTGCACCAAGAAGGAATCTTACCATCAAAATCAGTCTAAAAGAAAAGCATAAAACATAAGTAGCGCTCAAAATGTAAATGTGCTCAAAAAATATTAGTTTCCTGCAGAAGCTGGGAAGTGGTATGTTACAATCACACCCTACCAGGTGAATTACTTTCCAACCCATTATCAAGTAGGGGGAATAGGAAACAGTGTTATTTAAGAATGAGTATTTTAAAAATCAGCAGGACCAGGTCTGTAGAGTATTTCACTTTTTTTAATATCAGCCTGAGCCAAATCTGCATCCCAGTCTTGCAGGACAAATGGTGTGTTTGCTGTGCTGTGCCTATGTGCTTGTGCTATCAATCCTGGAACGCTACTAGGATCGTTTGTAGGAATGATCCTACTAGGAGTATTTGCAGGAAAAAGAGATGGGTATGTAATTATTTTGGGTTTCCCTGAAGCTGGCCCAAGCTTGAAGAGCGAGAATGGTGGGTTGGCCTTGGTGCGGAGGGATGCAGTGAACGCCCTTGCTGCAGATGCTTTCTCCACAGGTGTGCTGGTGCTTTGACCACAGCAGACCTGGTGTAACATTTCGTACAACGTGATGTGGTAAGCAGAGGTGTGCAACCATTACTGGCTGCTGGGCTTCACCTTGGGCAAGCCTTTCTAGAGGTTTATTTTGGAAGACCATAACCAAACCCTCCAGTGCCAGAGCGCTCACTGGTAGGACCTCCTGCAGGTGCAGAACTAGGTTGCTGTTGCAATGCAGAACTTCAACATTCACATTGCTACGTGGCCTTGGCGGTTTAAGTGCTGCCAAGTAAATTGTCAGTGCTGATAGATGTGGCTGTTACTTATCTGGCTTTCTAACTGGGGACTTTGGCAAATGAGTCCGGAGATAGTTTAGTTTGGTGCTAGATGCAGTTCATTTATTGACTCTAAAAGATACTGATCAACCCCCAAGCTTGAAGAAGTAGTGTACAGGCAAGCATGCCATGGCAATGTCATTATCTCTTCTTAAGCAAATCATTATGAATCTAAATGTTGATTTATATTTTCAGTAATGTGGCATATGGGTTTCATAGGAGTGTCTTCAGTAGAAAAAAATGTGCTGAAGCCAGAAATATGCAGATGAAGATATACAACCAGAATGTTAATGAAAGCACACGGAAGTAATGAAGAAAGGAAGCACAATTGCTCCTCCCTGCGTGGTGAGATGTTTGGTTACTCGAACACATGAAACACAGACAGAAACTTTCCTAAATCAGAAAATTAAAAAATACTGTGTTGCCTATGATGTAATTTTGGTGTAAAAACTGCTATTGCTTTTCTCATAAGCAAGTGACCAACAAGTAGTAATGCAGCAGTTCATTAAGGTAATGCTTTTTTTTTTTTTTTTTCAGGCTCCCCAGGGAGCTGCCACGGCCCCAAGCCTGACCGTGTTCAAGAAGAGACTGGACAGTGCCCTCAGACACATGGTGTGTACTGTGGGGTTGTCATATGCAGGGACAGGAGTTGGACTCCATGATCCTTGTGGGTCCCTTCCAACTTAGGACGTTCTATGATTCTATTATTTTTGTTCTCCTTAACGCCAGAAACAATATGGACACACCAGGTACCTTGAAGGAATATAAAGTGTCTGCTCACAGTAATATATCAGGTGCAAAATTAAACTGCAAAATAGAAGAAAAAAATTACGAATTGCCCCTGTGATGTAGGATCTAGTGCCTGTGCTGCCTTCTGTTTCTTTTTTTTGGCTCTTTTCACTGCTCATTAAGTAGCTGCAGACCTCTGGGGACAGGCATCAGTTGCCCAGCCAAGGCCCTGGAATTGCTCATTTCCAGAGAACCCCAAGGTGTTTACAATCCTTGAAGCTCTTTCAGATGTGAGAGACACTGGAGAAGGAGACATTTGTATTCCTGAACTGACACACAGGTCCTCAGAAGCTGAACCCTTTAAAGGCCATTGCTGATGCTTGATAGGATCCCTTTTCTGCTGCCTCGGATTATTATTTTTTTTCCAAGAACCCTTCCAAAATTCTCTGTTCCAGCTCTGGTGTTGCTTCATCTCTGTACATCTTCTGCTTTCTCTTCAAGGGCCTGTGAGCATAACTTCAATATCTTTTTGTGTTCTTGGCAGCTTCGCTTTCCAAGTAGCCCAGGATTTAGAGAGGGTGAGTAAATCATCAGACTTCTCTGTATCTGAAAGTCAATAAAATACATTTTCATTATTTGTTCTAGAATTTAAGGTGTGAAAGTGTGTAGATGGCAAAAAGCTGACTGTGTATTTCTGCATGAAAATAAAACCACAGCCTGCCATACTTAAAATCTGTGTGCATGCAATTATTAATTGTGATATTTGTTAATGAGAACTAAAATACAGACTTGGAAAGTGAATGAACTTAAACAATGGTTGCTTTGAAAAAAAATAAATTCAGTTGGGCAATTATGTAGTTGAAACCGGCTAATATGAAACTTTTAGCACTAAGTATTACTTTCACAGATTTTCAAAAACAACAGTGAGGTGTAACAGTTACCAGAGAGTGGATGCGGCAGCTGTTACCAAAAAACTACAATTTCTGCTGCACTGCAAAGTTGGAAAAAAATTGGAAAATATTGCCTCCAATGAATGGATAATGTCAAGAAGGTTGACTTATTTTTTTAAATTTAATTTTATTTTTTAAAACAAACTGAAACAAGCAGTAGGTGAGCTAACTCTTATTTTGCTAAAACTTCACAAGCTTCCTTCAAAAAGACAGGAAAAGAAGAAGAAAACAGCAAACAGTAAAGTAATATGAAAACCCCTTGTATTTACTGACATCAGTCATGGGAATAGCTTTTCACTAAACAAACTAAAAGAAAAGGCAATCCTGGTACTGCAGTTGTGGGCAAGGAGAAGAGAGAGATGTTGCAGTTGTACTCTTATTACATTTAATAAGCCCTTGAAATGCCCACATCCTCCATAACAGTTGGTATGTTAGTTTAGCAAGGTAATTTCTCTGTTTTTCTCTGCAATAACAACACCCATAGCAGATATCACTTACCAGGCTGCTGCATCATCTTTTCCATGTTTGTTGATAAGAACGTAGTTTCATCACCAAAACCGTCTTCAGATGGCCCTTCAGGAATGTCCCCAGGAACTCCATCCTCAAAGTGACTAATCATTAACCACAGGTTGACTGCAGTTGAATTTTCATTCCGATTCCTGCTGCCAGTCTACAAACCATCCAGCTCTTCTTCTATGACGATTGGTTTCCTCTCAGTGCTTCAACACCTCCAGGCTTTGTGAATACACACAAATCTAGTTTTTGCATTAAGTTCACTGCGCAATGATCGTAAGTCCCAAAGATGTCCAAGTTCTTCAACAGAAACCTGACAGCCAGATTGAGACCAAATGACAACAGGCCAAGTGCTGTTCTGGTTGTCTAATGTGCTTCCTTCATTGAGACATTTTACCAAGCATTTATTGTCCTGTCTGGGTCCCACAAAAGTGCAAGTGCATGTCGTGATCTCCTGTAAAGACCATGGTTGTCCTTTCTGAGGTCTAACAGCATTCAGAGTCATTGGGCTTGCAGGGTGGGGGAATGAAAATGCAGGAAACACATGGACCTGTTGGAGAGGGGCCAGAGGAGGCCACAAAAATCATCAGAGGGCTGGAACACCTCTCCTATGAGGAAAGGCTGAGACAGTTGGGATTGTTCAGCCTGGAGAAGAGAAGGCTCTGGGGAGACCTTATTGCGGCCTTTCAGTACTTAGAAGGGGCCCATAAGAAAGATGGGGACAGACTTTTTAGCAGGGCCTGTTGTGATAGGACAAGGGGTAGAGGTTTTAGACTAAAGGAGGGGAGATTCAGGATGGACATAAGGAAGGAATTTCTTTACAATGAGGGTGGTGAAACACGGGCACAGGTTGCCCAGAGAGGTGATAGATGCCCCATGCCTGGAGACATTCCGGGCCAGGCTGAATGAGGCTCTGAGCAACCTGATCCGGTTGAAGATGTCCCTGCTTATTGCAGGGGGGCTGGACTAGATGACCTTTGAAGGTCCCTTCCAACCCAAACTATTCTCTGATTCTATGAAAGGGGAGTCTCATCTGAGCTTCCTCTTGCTTTCATCCCTTTCTAGGCTGATATATAACCTATTCTCTCATCTTCTTGGATTAAGTTTCCCTTAATACCTGTGTTGCTGTTGGAGGGAAAGGGAAATACCCAGTGCTCCTGCGGCGGGGAGCACCACTGTAGCTGTGGAGGCATGAGATGCTCCAAGATCATCTGTCTGTCAGTGGGTGCTGCTCTTCCTCCTTTATACTCACCACTTTACAGAGCTTTATGGCACGAAGGCAGAGCTGTGGGGAGCCTGTGGTTGATAGAAACCACTTGGTGGGACAATTTGACTTTGCATGAGGTTAGGCCGCTAAGGATAATGTAAAGAGATCCTGCTGAAACAGTTAGTGTATTTAGGGATCTGGGACTCCTGTCCCCTTGAGAAGATGAGGAAAAAAAATAGGATAAAGATATTCTTCAGTAAGCAGTTTGTCTTTCAGGGGCAGCTACAGGGGGCTGAAAATTTCAGCTATGGAGAAACAAGAGTAGGAGACAACGAACTTCAACCCTAAAAAACTTACACTTTGCAGTGTAATTCCTCAGTTGTTTTCCTTGTTAATTTCTAAAAGATTAGTTGTGGAAATTCTGGGGCCTCGGCAGGGAAATCCCATCTTTTTCCTTTGTAAAAGAGAGGTGATTCTGTTGAAGTGCATCAGTTTCACTTACACATTCAAGACCGAGGCATCCATAACAAACTTATACTAAATTTTCCAGTATTTTGTGGTATGCTTATTACTGATCTGTTGAATACTTTGGTGCTTCATTTCTTGCTGAAGTATGTTGAAAGACTATATCACTTCATCTGAGGAAAAAATAACTTAGCTGGGCTTTTGAATAGGGAGCTAGATCAGGAGTTGCTGGAAAGTGAATATACATTATGAGATGTGAAGGGAGAAAAAGGAAAAATAGTACTTCTGACTGTAGTAGTAATACTTACATTGGGGGTGAAGAGGTACGTTAGACCTTCAGTGGCTCCTGGTAGCATGAGTCCTTGGATAAGGAATATAGTTAGGACCAGGTAAGGAAATATTGCTGTTACGTAAATTGCCTAAAGACAGACAAGACAGACAGACAGTTACTGACAGTAGCATTAGTAGATCCTGTTTAAGGTACTGCAGGATATAATCCTAATAATATTAGATATAACAGCTACACATGAATATTGCCATCTTTAAAAGAAGCAGAACTTATTAGCAACAAAATTGCTCTTAAAACTGTGTGAGGGGACACCGTCAGGGAAGAAGCATTTGTAATACAAAAAGAGGGAGGTGTCGTTTTGATCCACCTGTATTGCTGTTATTGCTCCGTTAGATAAGTAGCACACTGAAATGGTGCTAGAGTGGTAAGTGGGGAAGGTTTTTCCTTGGTGGGGAAACTTTGGAGAGCAAGATCCAGAATGTGGGATAACGTACTTCTCTGTCCTTTCCGTACCTTTCCTGTGGTTTCAATTCCTCGAATGGTGCAGAGATAGACAATTGCCCAGCAAGCTGCTAAGCACAAAATGAGCCACCACTGTAACGTGCCACTCTCAGTGATATCGGGTGTTATGTTCAAAGTTTTCCTGTACCAAAAATAATTTACTGCAGTACTTTCGTAACATTCTTTGTTGAGCCCTGTAAAAAAAATGTGGCAAGCATGAAAATAAATTTTAAAACTCCTTAATATTTTTCCCACTCACTTTATAGTTAGGAAGCAATACTTTATATTAATGGAGAGTGGCAGGACAGCCTATTGTGGGCTGATCAGATATAGAGATGGACTGAACTGGCCTTTCTGCCCTGTTTGTAACACGCAGCAAGTAAACTCTGTCATGGCAGGCTGAGACTGAGACTTAGGTCAGACCTTCACCAGGGCATCACCAGTGTTTCCACAGGTGATAACCTTCTAAATAGAAAAGGTGTCATACTCAGTGCAGGGTAAAATCTGAACTCTAATTGTGGTGGAGACGATGAAACTTTTTACCTGTATGTCTACAAGTTCGTGTAGCTATAACAAGGTTCAGGCACCTGAAGATACATCCAAGCCCAAGGTCCCCTGTCTATGTCACGGCCCAGCAGTGGGGCAAGACCTGGGCATTGGTGTCTTTGGTTCATGTTTGGATGGCTTCTGTGAGCAGGAATGCTGGGCACCTGTTCCCAGGTGGGCAGGCACAACCCAGCCAGGCTCAGTGCATGACCCGTGCTCACACCTCTGCACAGATGTTAATTCAAGTATTTTCAAGTAGATGGAGGAAACAAAGTGTGTTGCTCTTCCATCCTCGCCTCACAGCCTTCCAGCCTCTGGAAGCAGTTCTTCAATATTCTCTTAAAGATGCACAACTAAAAATGCAGGATTTTGTATACAAAACTACTTGATTAAAAAATCTGATCTACAAAGAGGTTTGGAAAACTTTGGTTCAGCTCACTACTTGGGACATCTGAATCCTGAGAAGCGAAATAATCCTATTTCTCAAGGCAAAAATAATTTTCTCTACTTCTGTAAGAAAGACAGGGGATGTCTGACTGTCTTCCTACTCTAGAATAATCCTTAGGAATAACTAAGGTGTCAAGAGAAAGTTGACTTCCACTGTTTTTTCTTTTTTCTTAGCCTCTTACTCAGATTATGTTTTTTTTTCTCTGCCCTGGAACTTGTCATCTCTCCTTCTCTGAATGAAAAAGAAAGCTGAAAAATAATTTTAAAGAACTGAGAGCAGTCTTCCTTATCCTGCTAAGGTACACTGTCTTTGGTCTTACTAAAGGTTTTGTAATGGATAGCATGTATTTGGTCTGAGCCTCAAAGAATCTATCTTTAAGCAGTTCCTCTGCTACCTCAGAAGTGTTTTTCTTATTTAGCTACACCTTTTCTTTTTCTTTTTTAAAACACCATTATTTCATTTCCCATTTTGAAATCAAGCAAAGGAGTCTTGGATTTTCTGGTTTTTGTTGTTCCTGTGAGGATTATGAATGTGAGCAGGCTTTCATCGCTCTCCTAGCTTCTTCACAGCAATACAAACCAGGTCATGCGCACAACTTGAGGCCAGGTCAAATGTCTGTCTTGTCAGATGTGTAAAATTAGTCTCAGCAATCTACAGGCAGAAACTAAGGTTCTCCGGCAGGGCTGTGTGTCCTGCTCTGGCAACTCAGTACATCATGTCAAATGAGATGAAAGGTTTCTGTAGGAGCTTGTGGTGAGTCATAACCAATGCATCGCCACCTAATGAAAACTGGAAAGTCTTATTTACAGCAGTTACTGGAAGACATAGTAATAAATGTGGTTCTTAATCATGTTAACGATCTCACATGTCTTGAGACGTAGTTTATGATAGCGGTCATGTGTGTCTTGATAAAGGATTATTTTTTCACAGTCAGAAAGGAGAGGACACTCTTTCAAATTGGTACTCATATCATAGCACAAGCATAAAAAAGAAACAAAACTTCCCTTTTCCTCCTGCTAGCCCCCAGACTCTGACATTCGTGATCCTTCTTTTGCTAGCAGTGATGCTCAAAGTGGTAGTTACCTGTTCTGTTTTCATTTAGAGGACAAACACTCCAAGGAAGAGGTTCTTGGAAGGAGTTTATGAAATACCACATCACCCAGCTTAAAACGGTGTTGTAGTATAAGCTCACCAGAACCGACACCATCCATGAACCAACACCTGCAGAAACCACAAGATTACAACTTAGAAAAGCTTTGGAAAAAATTATCAGTCACAGCACTTGCTCTTAGATGCTCATGTTTCCTAATTTTTCAGGGTAATTTATTTCCCCCTCCAGAGATTTTCACATGAAAGATGGGCATTTGTGTCCTCAGCCAAACACTGGTATGCAGTACCCCCAGTTCACCAGCCTCGCTCCAAGAAGACTGGCACTCCCTATTGTGTAGAATATTAGGGCTGAAGTCTTTGCTGTAGTGCATAATACACTGTTTTCTACAACATGGAACAATTTTAATAGCAGAGACCAAATAAGACTATACCTGCATGAGGGTGCTCTTTTGTCCCAAATCATGCACATATGCCCTAAACTGGCAACTGTTCTGCTCCTACAATAAGGTAGGAAGAATAACAACACCACAGATTTCGCTTGTTTGCATTTTTGCCAAGGGAAGATGGACATGCCTCATTGTAGGACATGGGTTTAGCTGGAAGCACCACCCTGCTGCCTGGTATTTCTTCCCAGTTGCCCTCTGGCCCTTAGATAAGCCCTCTTACTCATCCCTTCTCCTTCCACACACCCCCACAGGCATGGCTGTTGCTGACAATCCCATTAAAGCAGGTCATGGTCCAGCAGGCCTGGCTGGAGCATCTGAGGATTCCTCCTTGTCCCTGCAGGCAGAAGGTTGCGGGCTCAAAAGTGGTAGAGCAGATGGTTCAGTCCTCTAACGGTGGCTGCTTCCATTCACTTTTTGCAGCCTGACAATGTATGCAGGACACAATATATGTTTTTTCATCATATATTAATTTAAACAAATAGAAAAAAAATTGCTGGTACAGGACTGCACGCCAGTCTGATGCACACTGCTGTGTGGATTGTCCCTCATGCCCAGCCAGGTTAATAACATCCCTCCAGTAGCCTGACCATGCCCCCCTCTCACGGAAGGGAACTTTCCCGGATGCTTTAGGCTCTTTAGGAGATGCCAGGCTCCTGTTCCTGGTTTCCTGTCTTTTTGTCCCCCCCTCCAATCCCCTGGACAGAGAAGACCGGCTCCTGGAGGGGCTGTGAAACACCACAGGCAGGCAGCTCTTGTGTAAGCTCCAGGATATGGTCGGAACGGGGCAGCATTGGCTAGCAGAGCTCATGATTGTTATGCTTCCCACAGCAAAGGTTCTGAGGTTTGCATTCAAGGCTCACGTGTGCTGAGCAACACCTGATGGGAGTGATATAAAATTATAACATCTAAAATAGTTTGGCTCGGAAGGGACCTGCAAAGGTCATCTAGTCCAGCCCCCCTGCAATGAGTAGGGACATCTTCAACTAGATCAGGTTGCTCAGAGACCCGTCCAGCCTGGCCTTGAATGTTTCCAGGGATGAGGCATCTACCACCTCTCTGGGCAACCTGTTGCAGTGTTTCACCACCCTCATCATAAAAATTTTATACCCTAACAAGCATTTATTTTTATATCCTAACAAGCATCAGGCACAGGTCTGTAGGAAATGAACAGTGGGTGGGATCTCAGCTGTAGTTGAGCTGGGACCTGGAGACACCTACCAACTCCTCCAAGGTAAGGTGAGATGGTGTTCCAAGCACCGATGGTGCCTTTCCTCAGGCGCTGTCCTAGGGCCAGTTCGAGATGCAACAGTGGGATTCCTTCAAAGAGAAACGCGATGAAGTATGGGATCAGGAACGCCCCTGAAAACACGAGTAAGTGCAATTGAGCCCCATGAGTATCTGCTTCTCACGGAAATTACTGTTTGATAATTCCTCTGCTTATGACCCTGACAAAGTCCTGGTAGGATGTGTTGAGAGAGGAAGCATTGCTGGGGATACCTGCCAAGTAACATCTGTTACTGGTAATTTTGTTGGTGAAGATGTAGGAGAAAGGACTGGGATGCTTAGGGCTGCGGGACACTTCCCTTCAGGCACTGCTACAGCCCATTATAGATAGCCTCACTATTTCCTCAATTTCCCTTTCTTTCAAGCATTTTCTCTTCCCCCCCTGCTCCTAAAGCACAAGGGTTTGCCTTTCCCCTGTACCGTCTGTTTCCCCTTCAGTGCATCGCCTGATTTCCCTCCCTAAAGCTCTCAGACATGTGCTCCTCCATCCTCCCCTGGTAAAGCAAGGTTTTGCAGTGAAGTCCCCCAAGAGACCAGTTTGCTTCATTATGTGAAGTTCTGCTCAGAGCACAGGACCTCTGGCTAATGAAAACCTGAAAACAAGACCGAAGCTTTTCTGTGAGACATGGGAGCGATGAAACCTGATTTCCTCCTGATTTGCATCCTCTATGTCTTTCCTGCTGTTCTCACAGCAGCTCCCCTGGGCCAGAGGCAGCCTGTGCTGTTGGGTGCCTGTGGGAAGGTATCAATCCTGCCAGCAGCCTGGCTGGCTCCTGCAAAATGGTCTGTAATGTCTCATCTCCCCCACCTTCCCTCAGAAGGGATGTGGGTTTGTGTCTCCCTCCTTTGCACTGATGCTGATTTTCACGAGACCAGAACCTTCATCAGTATGTTTAAGCCACCTGCCCAAATGTTCAATTAAACTGAAATGATGTAATAGATTGAGTTTTATGGCCATGACCAGCAACCACAGTGGCCACAAAGCCTCTTTTCTCTGGGGAAACAGAAAAAAGTCCTGCCTCAGCCCCCTCCCAATCCTCCTACCAACTTATACCAACTCACTGCTCCTCTTTGCTTTGTCAGTAAACCTGTGCCTTGTTATACAATTTCAGCTTTGTCTCCAAATCTCATATCTAAGTCCACCTTGCTCTGCTCTTCCAGCTCTGGAAACCTTTTCCCCTCCAGGCTGGTAGGGAGAGCAGGTTCACCATCGCCATCAGAGAGCACAGAGCAGAGCAGCTCAGCTCTCTGCTCCCATCTTCATCCCCAAGAGGGAGGTGGGGGAATACACAAGGATCTCTGGTCTCTTCCTGGAATGGCTCCTGTGTTTTGCGGTCAGTGACTGTTTAGAAAGGCTGGGCAGACAAATTGAGACACTTGGGCTAAGTATTGCAATAACTTTGCTACCTGTTGCTAGGTGCAGCAATAACTTTGCTACCTATTGCTTGGTGCTGCAAAACAACACCCAGAGAAGGTGTGTTGTTTAATAGTTCAGCCCTTTATCAAGAAATACATAGGAACAAAAATTGGCAAAGCTTTTCTCGATGAAGAACTGTTCTTAATTTGCCAAAGGTGAAAATAAATGTCTCTCCTCATTATCTGACTTCTTAAGATATTTTTAATGGCTAAAAAGCAGATTTGGGAAAAGGAGTCTCACAATTTATTCCCAGTATGTTAAATCCTCAGTTTGGATCCTCAGTATGCCTGCTCAGTAATCACCTTGCTTGGGCAAAGCTCTAAAGTGGCTGTTATAGTCCCCCCAAAAGAGAGATTTACAGAGGGAGGTAAGGACCTCAGTAGTTCAAGTGTTTTGCCACCTAATGAAATCTCAGCTGGAGCTACTTACTGAAGCTCTCATGTAAATACTAAGGAATTTGCAGATGCTTCCAATCAGTAACCTCTCACCATGCTCAACCCTGTGCTCTCCTTCAGACCTACTGCATTATCCCCCTCCGCAGCAGACCTGGGGACACCCACCCATCCCTCCTGACAACCCCACACCTTGGGCTGGCTCCTGGGAAGTGCAAAACCCTGGCACGAGTGACAGGAGCACGGCAGAGTGCTCTGCTTGTTCTCACCGCTGCCTGTTTCCTGCAATCCCCGCAATGCTGAGCCCCTGCTAGCAGAGCACTCGCTCCGTGAGTAACTGGCCTATCTCCCATATCATATCTCTCTGGAAATAACTGTGTAATAATAAGAGTGAACTGCCCTCTGTTATCTCTCTCTTCATTTCTGTTTGCTGGTTGAACCATTGACAGCAGACTATGTTGGGATATTCTGCTGGTAAAAAGCCTGTTTACTTTGTGCTGGTATGTATGTATCTCCAGTTCTATTTACAGCATGGCAAAACATAATATTACACTTGGAAAGAAAGCACTGGTTTTCTGTGAGAACAATGTAAAAAGTTTGCTATCTGCAAACCTGAAAATATGGCAGAAGATTAGGCTAAGAAGAAATAGTTGATGGAGCTAATATTTCTCGAATGTAATTCAAAGAAATGTCTTGTAGTGTGGAGATACGTTTACAGTCATTCATTTGTTTTACAGTATTTTTAGGCAAAAAGGAAATAGTCAGGAAAAACATAGAGAGTTTCCTCAAGCACTTGAAGCTTACTCTTTTCTACAAAGGAAGGAAAGAAAGAGAGAGAGAGAGAGAGAGAGAAAGAAAGAGAGAAAGAGAGAGAGAAAGAGAGAGAAAGA
>VWYH01006138.1:352722-369705 GCA_013399365.1 Pampusana beccarii | reverse complement strand
AAGAAAAAGAAAGAAAGAAAGAAGGAAAGAAAGAAAACTGAAAAAGTATCAGATACCTAATAGCGTGTAGGAACCCTCCAATGCTACATAGTCAAGGGCTCTGATTTATAGATAGGAGAGGGTATACCAGAAGGCAGAATTTGGATATTTAAAAAACAAAACAAAACAAACAAACCCTGCCATGAGAAATCTAACTATGGAAAAGGCAAGAAGAAAATCCAAGAAGCAGCATGCACAAGCGTGCTGGTACCTAATGCAGAGCATGTATCAGAAAACAGAGCTTTCAAACATGGGCACGGCAAAACCTTATCAACATCCATATGATGTGTAGCACACGTATAGCAGAAGTTTAGTAGGTTTGGCTTCCGTGAGGTATGGGAAAAGGAAACCTTAGCAGAAACAATCATAAAGTGTCAGTAAGCAAATTATTCTGTATCTGTATATTCTAGGTATATGTACATATAGATGTTCTAGATATACTTATATAGAGATACTCTTGATCTATATGCTCTACAGCGAGAGGAAAATAAATGACATACCTAAGAAGCAAGCCCAGAGGGCAAGCTCTACAAACAAAAGTTTAGCTTCAGTAACTTAAAAACCTGGAGAAATGCCCATAAAAATCAAGAATATCATCAGAGCACGATTTAGTTGCATCCCTGAGGAATGGCCTAGGAAAATTTTAGTCTACATCATTCCTTTTGTCAGAAAGATGCTCAAGATGCATGCAGCATCCATCCTGCAAGTAGGTGCCTGCACTAATGAAAGGGAAAAAAGAAGTCTAAAATCTACCAGAATGGAAAGTTATTTTGCAAGGACATGCTGCACGAGGATACCACAAAGCTGAGGAACAATCCCTGTGCACATGGAAAGGCACAGAAATCTGATAAGAACTTTTTCAAGCTCAGGCTATCAACCACAAATGCTGCACATATTGGTAAGTTGGTTTCATTAACAACAGAGCCCCAAGTGAAAAGGAGCACCAGCGTGTAGCATGATCAGTATCATTGCTAACTCAGAAGACCCATTAAAGAGGAGATACCTCTACAGCTATGGCAGAAGAAAAGAAAATAACTGGTGCACTCCAGGTACACTGGCGTTTTTTAAAACCTGGCCCCCTAATTGCAATGTGCAGGCAAATCAGGGCAGAAAACCAACTGCTCACCCCTATTCAGGTGTCTGCCTGCAAAAAGACAGGAAGGGCACAGTCTTTATTGTATCACCTACATACACATGACAATCTGGAAGAAAAAATTCATGAACTACCAGGCAGCCTATTGAGAGGTGCTGGTGCATCAGAGGGCAGAACAACCAGGAGACCGATGAAGGAGCACAACCTAAAGTGGAATTGTGGCAACTGGCAAAGCAGGGTGAAACAGTCAAGTTGGTTTTGTCACATCTTGGAAAGAGAAGGCAACAGACTTCATCATCAAATATTTTGATGTATCAGCCAGGTGACCTCCTAATCAAGATGTACCAAGACCAGCAGAAATTGATGACCCTCAGTGAGAAGCAGAGAAGAAAACTCAGTACCTTTGCTTGTTGTTGGGGTACCAATGACTACTTAAATGAGAAAAGGTTACTAGCACTTGCAGATCAGCTAGCAGAAGCAAGGCAAGTAATGATCCAAAGACACAACAGCATTTGAAAGGCCAGAACACAGTCACTAAGAACCTCATCTAAATGCCTTTTAAACGCCTCCAGGGATAGTGACTCCACCACTTCCCTGTAGAGTCTGAAAAGTTCAGGAAGCACATCTCAGTATGATATAATACAACGCAACAAACGCTCAGAGATCCACTTCACTGATTCTGTTGGTATATAGGAGAAATGGTGATGGGTGCGTTTTTCCAAAAGACTGAGAATTTAATGGCAAGATACCTGTGATAATTTATGTTTTACCAACAAGAAATTGCAATAGGTTATAACTACTTGGTCAGATACAGAGAAAAAACTATTAGCTGTTGAAAGAGGATTAGCAGACCTGTTGCCCCATGGGAGTTCAGCTAAGCAGCGTAGTAACCAACAAAGCAACAAATCACATTAAGACATCAGGTAGGAAAAAAGCAGCAACTTAATAATATTCAATCCTCTCTCTGGAAAACGACGGTTTATGATCTCTGTCATGTCTTCTGTATATCACTTAATCCAAATCGAAAGTGTGAGCTACTATAAACATCATATTTGTGCAGCATATTTATGATGGCACTGGTTTTGACTTACGGGCCACGTCGCACAACTTACAGACTCTGAAATTTTGCAGGGTTGAGTTTTCCATGTAAATGATTATATCTCCTTGAGCAACAATGAAGGAGCTAAAGCCATATCCAGAAAACCAAGGAGGTAATAGCCATTTTAAAGAAAGATGGTTAACACCTCTAAATCAACTTATAAAATAACCTTGGTGACCTTCCCTATGAAATGCTCATGACTGAATGACGCAAGTGACAGCACCCATGTGCAAACATACACCAACCTGAGCTGTGATGGGCAAACAACTACGACAAGTTAGGAAAGGATCAACCCCAAATGCCATCACCTTTCACCAAGGAATTGAGAAGGATATGGTAACAATACAGAAAACGAAGTTTGTTACTTATTGTAATGTAATTAATTGTTCTACCAGAGAGTGAACTGGTTTACCCTTCCCAACACACTTTTTTTTTAACAGTATCTTCCAGGTATACCAGTTGTTCTCATTTTGTTTTCCTTCTCAGGACACAGCGACCCTGGCAACTGCATTTCATAGGAAGCTGTGGTTCAAATTCTAGCAAAAGGTCAGGTAGGCCATGGGTTATGGAACTCGGTAAATCATTGCCCCAGAAGAAAAGAGTTCTTCATATTTAGCAGGACTTTAGTGTTTATGTGTATTTATTTTCTTAGAAAGAAACTGTATTTTATATTAAAGGTATTTTTCAGTCATCCTGTAGGCTCAGGCACTATGCACATTTTTAATACTCATGGGTTAGGCAAGCATATATATACTAGTTATAATCAAAGGTAAAACACTGCAGTAAGGTCCAGCTAGAACTGAGTTTTTGTTTTGTCTTGTTTTGTTTTTTAAGAATACTCAAATGACTGTATGTGTACACATATAGCTATATTACTTGTTCGAGTCTCAGTTTTAAGTGCCAAGCTGTATACTGGGTCATTTAGAGACTTCTTCTCAATCCCAGTTGCTGGGGAACCTTCGTGTTTGTCTCCACTTACTGTGGCAAACAACCTTCATATCCATTAGTCAGGAAAAGCAGATAACTAACTTAACTCAGGCAATAAATCCAAATAATCAGTAACAACAGTGGGTGATAAATGTCAGCAAAACTGATATTATGTTAGATCCGAGTTACTGAGTAACACTAATGTGCCATGAATAAGGTCCAGAGGTCTGATGAGAACAGCTGACATGAGAAAAATATACAAGCAGTTAGTTTTATCTCTTGTTATTTAGAAGATCTAGAAATGAGGAAAAGCACATTGCCTAACTTTTTAACATTTGGATATCACCTGAACCAGCTGTGAAACTGTGTTTGGCAACCGCAAAGCCATTCAACCTTAGAGCATTGTCTATGCTGTATCCACAGCAGGTTTCGCTCTGCTTGTGGCTGAGAGCACAGAGCCACTGCATCTCTCAGGGCTCCTGGTTAACCACAATGCTGCTGGTCTCTCCTATGTTCATATCTTCAGGTGCACACAAGCAGGATTTGTGCTCCAGTAACCCTGAAAATCTATCGGGCTTTTTCATGAGAGTTGTGTGCTTTCAAAAATGCATCTCCAAATCACATCACTACCTTAAATTAGCAGAAGGTAAAATGCAAACACATCATACACACAGCTCTGTCTTCTTGGTAGTCTTCAAGACTCACCCAAGCACTTCCAGTGCCTGCCTTCTGGGACAAATTTTTCAAAACCCCATAGCACTTGGTTACAGAGCCCATAGTGCTGTTGAGCTCTCTGAGCCCTTTGTTAAAATCCAGTGAACAAATGCTGGTCATAAAACCATACATTGAGCTTTATTCACCACTGTCTTGTGCCACTGTTGGTAGTGTTGATAGTGATGTAAAGTAGCTATACACCGTTACTGAGTTTGCTAGATATTTTATACCATTTTTTCACAGGCAAATTGCTACTCACGGTGCAAAAGAATGACTCAACCTTTGTCCCTTCAGCATTTTTCTATTTTTATTATCTTTAAACCTGCTCTAAACCCCAACTCTTTTGTCCCTAGCAGCTCCTGTGGGATATATCGGTGCTCAGAAGCTGGATAAACAAGGAAACAGACTTTCTGAGGACTATGTTGTACGTAAGAAATACTGTCATGGGTCTCCTTGTGCTCAGATTCACACTTTCGCTGGAGTGGCAGAGCTCTGTAGTACAGAGATGCAGGGGACCCTGGAGGGAAGCATGGAGGGGAGAGAGCAAACCTCAGTAGGAGGCAAGTGCTGCTGATCTTCTGAAGGGAGGTCAGGATTTGAAGAGGTTGACAAACAGTTGGCCACTGCTAGTCCCCTGTCTCCAGCACTAGGAATCGACTCTTGATGCTTCATGAGAAGGCATGAGAGCCTTTTTATGGTCAGTAGAACAATATTTCATCTTAAACTGTGTTAGAGATTTGCACAAAACCTTGAAGCATAAATTTCATGGAGCCTCATGCAGCCGGTGGCTCCAGAAACAGCTCTGTGTCAATGAAACATGTGGAGGAGCTGTGTCTAGCTATGGTCCCATCTGTTCGTTTCAAACCTTCCACTGGGAACTTTATGTTGAATGTTCATTAGATTGCATTAGTTTTATTATATTGCCTGTTAATACTGAATGTTTTTTCCTTTGCTCCAAGATGGAAAGGCCGCCTAAGATGCTGTAGGGTATTTGTCTACAGCTCCTGCTCCAGAAGAACATCTTCCTTGCAGGCTCCATGCCGTATCTGCTATGGGGGTGTCTCTAAAGGTGTTTAAGACATCTCATTAGCACACATATCATTAACTGAAGTGACAGGCTTTTTCCAGCCATTCCCTTGAGCAAACACACAGAAAGAGTGTGCTTGCACCTATGGCTTTCTAACCACCTGGTTACAGCATTCTTCTGAGAGAGTTTCACTGGGTTTCACATCTTGCAAATAAATAATGGAAAACATATCTTGGAAGGAATATAACCTACTGCTTCTTCTATTATTTGAATGTGTGTAATCATAGCTTCCAACTGTTACATGTTTACTGTTGAAGACCTCCTTGCCACCCAAATAATTTCCATTTGCTTTCTTCTATACTAAGACAAATGTACTCCTTCATTTTCAATTTCGTGACCTGAATAGATAGGATTCTTAAGTCATTCCTTGTCTGATAAGTTTTTCAGACCTTGAATAGTTGTTGAGGATTTTCGGCATTTTGTCTAATTTTATAACTTGACTTGAAAAGGTGGACTTTCAGAAGAATAAGTTCGGAAGTTGTCTTGGTATTGGTAGCAATCTATCCACCTACTTTCTAGTTCTTTGCTTATATATGCCAAGATTATTTTTGTTGATACAACCTGCTGTATCTCATTCATTCAGCTACTTACCAGAGTCCCTAAGTGGCTACTTCTTTCTAAAACACCTCCCTTCATTAAAGGCAGCATCCATTCTTGGTTTATTGGTTTATTCAAATATATGTAGTTCATCAAGTAATACAGATACCTTGGTAGAACAAGCTTGGACTTAATAATTTTTTCTGTCATCTGACAGTTTCTCCAGGTTCGAATTTTCTGTTTCTCCAGTTAATTGAAAGATAACGAATAACACTGGGCTGAAACAATTTGCTTTATCACTCTGCTTTAGACAGCTTGCCGTGGCAGATCTCAAAAGCTGCTGTGAATGGTGAGTTATCAAGTACTGTTTTGTGATCTATTTATATTTACCAAAGTGGCTTCTTCTAAAGCAATTCTTGGTGGGAATGGTGCCCAGGGACAGGCTTGGGCAGCTGTCCATACCACCTGGCAGGCTCCTGTTTACGGTCTATCAGCTAAGCATTTTCAACAGCCTCACAGACATCAAAAAGCACAACTTAGTTTTGTGCAAGGGGAGTTCCAGATGATGAGGTAGCTCCTAAGAGCATCAGTGAAGGAACAACTTGCCCACCTTCCCAAAGGCAGGCACGACCACCATTTGGCTGGGAGATGGTTCACTCAGGTTTTCCCAGGACTTCTTGCTTTTCCTTAAAGTAATGAGCTGCACATTCAGTTTCCTCCTCCTCTCATTGGGACTGTAATAGCAATGTAAGAACTTTGTAGAACAATATAAGACATCCATTTGGCTGAGAGTTAGCATTGGCCTGGTCTTACTTCCTTAATGAATGTATAATTTTAAAATTAAACATACTTCTATAGAAAAAGCTAACCTAACTGGTGCAAAACATCTATGAGAATTAGATAGTTTTAAAAAAAATAAAAGAAAATACATGTGATTATATAACTTCCATGCCTGTCATAAGGTAGTATAGTTATATTAGAATTGTAGTTTAGTATTTTAGCAAAGTGTCATTTCAATCTTACCGCCTCCGTGTATTTGACACAAGTATGGAAATCGCCACACGTTTCCCAGACCGACAGCAAATCCAATACAGCTTAAAATATACTGGAACTTATTGTCCCACTTGGGTCTGCCATCTTCCTTAGGGATTTCAGATGGCACTGATAAATCTTTTGACATTTTAACGAAATATTCCTAGCTCCCTCTAAACGGGAAGATCCTTCAAAACCTTCTCTTTCCTACAGGTTTTATGCGGGGTGACTGAAGGATCCCGGAAAGGGAGGTGGAGTTTTCTTTTTATCTAATGCAGAGGAACATGCCGTTGCAGTTTAAAGACAAAACCAGGAATGATTATTAAATAGACAGAGTTACCGTTCTTGACTTTTTTGCAGCTCCTTCTATAGTTATAGAACATGTGACTATGTTGTTAATGGGTAACTCAGGATCAAATGGGGTTTATTTTCTGTTCTCAGATACTTTCAGAGAAGCGTGACACTGAATATAATTAGGAAAAAAAAACCAAAACCAACCTTTACAGCAGACTTGTTAAAATTATAGAATGCTTGGAAACAGTCTGTGAATAAAGTAAGTGTTGCCATTTCTTCTTTTAGTTTGTTAATAGAGTTAAATGATTGAAGACATCTTTTGCAAATGCAAAAAGAAAATTTAATAAAAGACAAGAAAAATTAGTCTGTGTATACTGAGACACTAGAATCTGGTACCTTTTCACCATAGCTGCTAGAGGTTAATCACTTCCTACCTGTCAATGAATCCCAAATGCGTATTTTTACTGTTCATTAAATAGTTACTGATGAATGCAAGAGCTGAGTGCTCTCTTCAACTGAAAGTATGTGAGAACATTTTTCTGTTGTCTTTCAGTTATACCAAGGTTTTGCTATTTTGCACTCCAAATCAGTTCAGTCCACACTAGAGAGACCAGCCAGACAGCTTCACTAAATCAATATTTTGTGCCTGGATTCCCCTTTTTGAAATGGGAAGAGTATCTAACTGAAGATGGATTTATTTTTTTCCACCAAAATACTTTGAGAGAAAAAGCGGCCCTGATCTGCAGCTAAGCGTACAAATTTGGTGAGGGTGCAGATCATCCAACCAGCAGCAAATTCCATATCTAGGCTACACAAGTCTCCCCAGATGAGCACAGTTCATCTGCTTCCAGCTCTGCAGACATCCATATCAATCAGTGGAGCAACTCAACTTCCCAGTCCCTCATCAGGGTGTCTCGCAGGGCACTCATAAATCAGCATATGCAGTGTGGTTTGGCAGCCCTTACACAGCATCACTGCTGCCAGGGTACCCACCACCATCATTCCCACTGCTGCTGCTGTGCTTCAGGCTGGGAGATACCTTGTGCTGTGCAGGGACCATTCTGGCAACACGCTCACTCCCATCCCTGCCACCTGCAGCCAACCACTGCAAACTCAGTTGTACTTATTCTTGATGGCTGAGCTTTTTCTCTGCAGGAAGATCTGACAAAAATTGTTTTTCCCGTTACAGAATAACATTCTTTAAAAAGTTGAAGTAATTACTCACTTCCAAATGGTTTTAAAAAATTGAAATTGAAATACAAATGGATTTAATCACGGTGGATGAAAGACTGGACACAAGCCATCAGTGTGCACCTGCAGCCCAGAATGCCAGTCATATCTTGGGCTGCATCAAAAGCAGCAAGGCCAGCAGGTTGAGGGAGATGATTCTGCCCCTCTGCTCTGCTCTGGTGAGACCCCACCTGGTGTCCTGTGTCCAGCTCTGGAACCCTCAGCACAACAAACACATGGACCTGTTGGAGAGGGGCCAGAGGAGGCCACAAAAATCATCAGAGGGATGGAACAGCTCTGCTGTGAGGAAAGGCTGAGAGAGTTTGGGTTGTCCAACCTGGAGAAGAGAAGGCTCTGGGGAGACCTTATTGTGGCCTTTCAGTACTTAGAAGGGGCCTATAAGAAAGATGGGGACAGACTTCTCAGCAGAGCCTGTTGTGATAGGACAAGGGGTGATGGCTTTAAACTAAAAGAGTGGAGATTCAGACTAGATGTAAGGAAGAAATTGTTTACAGTGAGGGTGGTGAAATGCAGGCACGTTGTCCAGAGAGGTGGTAGATGCCCCATCCCTGGACACATTCCAGGCCAGGCTGGATGGGGCTCTGAGCAACCTGATCAAGTTGAAGATGTCCCTGCTCATTGCAGGGGGTTGGGCTAGATGACCTTCGAAAGTCCCTTCCAAGCCAAACTATTCTGTGATTCTATGAAATACACATACAATGCCTGATACTTTTCTCTCTATTTAAAGCAGATATACTGCTCTAAAGATACACTCTAGAGTAAATACCCTAAATATCCCTGTTTCTTGTAAGAGTATTTTTATTATGAGTGAGTGTCAGGTTGTCGACTGGATCTATTTTTGTCTTAAAAGGTGTGTATAGAAAGAAGTATGAAGTGATACAAATGTGTTGCCTGCATACTGGCACAGCTGGATGAAAGGGACCACCTATCTAGAGGGGACATTTACACTGTCCGCTTCTGGCATTCAGCCTGGAGCTATAATGGTGCCTCTTTCTCTCTCAAGTGGCCACATAAGGAATGGGACTTAGCTCCTCTGAGTCACAGGGAAATTAGAATCCTAAAATACCTGTAAAGTAGGTCTGTATGCATGGGGGTGTATGTGTACGTGAACTAGATCTACCCACTTTGACTGTGACAGATGAGGGCAAGAAGCTTTGCAGCATTTGGGTGCCTTGGATCCCCCACCAGTATGGACCTCCCAAGCAAGTGGTGCACTGCTTACTCATGGGTGCCAAAAAAGGCAGATTTTGCCATTTCCTGAACTGCTGTTGCCCCATTAAAGATCACCTCTTCTGCCATCAGCAAAAGCAGTGCTATGTGCTGGGAACTTGAAATCAGTAGTCAATAAAGTAAAATATCAAGAATTATAAACGAATAAAAATGTCATTCTCATACATAGAAATGTTTTTATTAAATATTTTAAACTTCTGCATGAGACAAATAATATTGGTGGCTTTGTGCAACACAGTGACATGTAAAGTAAAACAATTTAATGTGCAAGAGAACTCAGTGTTAAATTATCCTTCATTTTGCCCACCCAGCCAGAATGATTGCACATGGAAGAGTCACTTATGGCATGTCAAGCGCGGTGCATTGCCAAACAAAGAACTGCAAATCAGTTTAAAATAATCTGGCTTTGAAATCAGAAGGAGGACAAACGATTTGGCATGGTGCCCCAATAGCAAATGTGTCTTTTTTGCTTTCAGGATCCAAGCCATTAACTCTTCACAGTGCCTTGCCTTGTTAAGTAAACAAATGAAAACAACACGTAGTTATGCTGCTACAAAAATAAAATGAATTCTAAATTCTTTGAATAAAATGTTTTTACTTTTCTCACTGACAAAGCATTTATCCACATTTTTAAATGGTGTTATGCTGAATACTTTAAGTTTCCATTAATAGAAGTCTCAGATGTGGCGATCATAAGGCCTGTACGGTCATTTTTTTTCTGACAGCAATTTCTGATGGCTTTGTAGATGGCAAAGACAGGGATGGCCAAACTAGGCACTCCAGCAAGAATTACAATAATAGCATAAACCCAACTGGGATATTCAACCTTCTCTGTTTTGGGGAAATCCTCCTGAAAGAGCAAACAATCAAGTTGTAAAAAGTCCTAAGGAGCAAATATCTGGGAAAATGCACACGTTCAATAATTCAACAGATCAAAAACGTAATCAGAGCAGTAGCTAGCCACAATGGCACAATAATTTGCCAATTCCACGGCAGTTTCCAGCTCAAGGGTTTCCAGTCTCAGCTGTTATTTTTACTTAAAAGCAATGGAGAGAAGGTGGCAAGAAGGAAGCAAGAGCCAAGAAGCGCTCAGTAGCACTGCTTCTGGCATGCTTCCCAGGCAAAATGGGGTTCAGGGCTGTGAAGGCCTCCCAGGTCACCAGGGCTCTGTGGCCAAATGGCCTTTGAGTGGGAAGGCTGAAACCAAAGGATGCAGGAGTGCTGAAGCATTATTAAGAAGGAAGTGAGGTTGTCAAGGATGAGACAAGAAAACAGGCATATTTCCCCATCTTCCTTTCTTTCCCTTTCTGTCTCTGTCTTACGAAAATAAAAATTCATCTTTACAAATTAACTGTGCTGCATGACTGTTTCTGCTTTAAGGATGCCGACTGGTACAGAACGAGGGAACAAAAAAGCAGAGCTATAATAGGCAGTCAAGGAAGAGATGAGGTGATGGAGAAAATTACGGGACCCGTATTTTTTTATTATGCCCTTCTCTGTACCACATACAGCTTTTTATTCTGCAAGGAGAAGGAAGGAAAAGTAAGTAACTTGTTGCTGCAACTATAATCTAAATCATACCAATACATTTGGAAGAAGAAAGTAGAAATCTCAATATTAGTATTAGTTAATATTAATTTCCTCTGTCAGTGATAAGCAACTAGCACAACTGCAGTGCTGTGATTTTAAATGCACACAGAAACAAGTGCAATATCAAAATGGCTTCGCAGATTTGGTTCTTTGTCAACATAGAAGGGATGTCACATTTCCAGCTCTTCTATAATCCCTATGAGAGAGCTGATATCTGTTTCAGTCTTACCTTGCAACTGGACCAATGTTTTGGTTTTGCCCACTTTGGAAAAGCTTCTTAGATGTCACTACACACCAGCTGTGGGCATTACGGCTGAATTTAGGACTTATTTAAGTGTTACTTTTTATTATTGCTTTAGGTCTTGTAGTAAGTTTTTCACTGGAAAACTCTTTCAGATGGGAGATGAATATAATTGACTTTGACTCTTACATTAAAGAAGAACACATAAAATAATTCTAAATAAATATTTTGGTTTTATATACTTACATAGCTAGGGTCCCAAACGCTGTAGAGCAGTTCTTTACTGACTGTCACCACAAAATAAAAGATGAAGATAACTAACATAATGAGGGGACTGATAACTCTCCAGGTAATCTGCCAGAAAATATTAGGCTTATGTCCAATCATGAACTCGATATCCTTGTTAAACCTGGAAACAAAATCAGGAAGTTCAGGACAGTAAAATCTTGTCAGGATCAAACGATGCCTGCTCATAAACACAGAACTTCAAAACACACATAGCTGTGCTTCCCATGGGTTTGTTAATGTCAATGTGAAGCGAGGACTGATAGCAACATCAAGAGTCAGACCTAAGTAGTTCAATTTCAGACAGATATAGCTGTAACCATATTAGAAGTTTTTAACTCATAGTTTTTGAAAGTAAATCAGGAAAATTATTTTTTTGAAGTGTACTTTCTTTTAGAAGTCTGTGAAGTACAGGAGAAATAGTGTCAGCACAAAAGTTAATGCAGGTGGACTTTCCTATAACACAGGGCAGTATTCTTCCAGGGTTTTTTATAAGCATCTCAGAGCTGCAGAAATTAAAAGGAATGACACAATATTGAAAAAGAGCAAAAGCAAATAGGAGTATTTTTAAAAATTATATTATTTGCATAAGGTTTGCTCAATTTGGATTTCTACCAGTTTTCTCAGATTGAATACTGAGACAATATTTAACTTTACACATTACTAAGAAGACCTAAAAATATGTTATTTGGGTTATTCATAGAGCATGCAATGGACAATGGGGCAAAAAAATATCTCCACAGGAAGAAACAATCCCTGCACTGAGAGTGATACTGTCTGCATCAGTCCTGAAACAATTTATGACCTCTATATATGATGCAGCACCATGTGCACACACTTCTTAAAAAATAATTAGTTTGGAAGAAAACACCCCCTTTGGGCAGCCCTGATAAGCTCTGTGCTCAGAGAGTGCTGCAGCAATGTGTACTGGTGGGGACCACAAAAGTTTAGCGTGAAGCTCTTTTCCGAATCAGCCCCAACCACTCTATGGCCTCATCTGACGTTTGTGTCCTGGTAATAGTTTTAATTTGACTTTGTAAAGTGTTCTGGGATTTTAAAGGGAAGGAAAAGTGATCAACATAGACTTTTCTGCCTTTAATGGATGAAAATAAGCCTTCTTTCTCAAGGGCACTTCCTCTGCTCAACTAATTTATCAGACCTGAGTTGACTCATGCCTCCTCAGGTAATATAAAACTCTGAGTATGGGAAGATGGGCTACAAGGGCATTCACCCCATTGCCAGGAGCAGTACAGCTGGAGGGTCTGGCACAGGTTCAAGCAAAACCTGCAAGGGATTGAAGTCCCGTGCCTTTTTCATATTTCCTGCCTATTAATTACGAAGAGATAGATGGCAAAATTTGATTTATTACACCTCTAGAAAGCTGATAGGATAATTACTCACTGCTACAACTGATAAAGTCCTGAATCTATCACCTAAGAACGTATCTCAGTAGCTTCGGATTTGCACCCTGCTGTAAAACAATATCTGCAGCCTGCCTGGAGATCCCTGCTTTGGACACTGTCATTTAGCATTCACTTTAAACACTCCTGGGATATACCTCCATTTTAAACTATCAGGTCAGTGCCAACATGCTTTTACTTTGCTTCTGCTAATTAAATATTTAACGCAATTATCCTAAAGAGGATTTACTGCAACAGCCACCATATTTAAAATGTAAATGACCTATAGTGGCACTTATGTAACTGTTACAAAGACGTACGTTCTGATGCCGACTTCAAAAATAAATTATTTGCGCTCCTATTATTATACTCTAAGGCACTTGCTAATGCTTAATATTTTATTACAATATCTTAGGGATGCGTTTATTTTAGCTGATTGCTATAGAGCATTAACTATTATAACGTATTATTAAAGTGGAAAGCTTTCATGTACAAATAAAAATCCCCACTGCAATCTTAACAAAGCATTTTTTCTTTTTTCTTGAGAACTGTTTCAGAAACCTAAGTCATATAAGCAACACCAAACTACAGTTGCATCATTTCAGTGATTTTTATAACAGAAATTCTATGCACCGAGATGTAGCAAGATTGCAGCTACACAACTAATCAATCTATGCACTGGTTTCTAGTAATGTTTAATTTGTATTTCATACCTGCCAATTCCATAAATGTAGACAACTGAAAACATTTCAAAAAATGCAATTATTAGCAAGGGGATAGAGCCAGCAAAACTGTCAAATAGGGCCAGCCAGTAATTTCCAGACTTCAGCACAAAAAGAAAAGCTATCAAGTAAGACGCCAAACAAACCAAACCTGTGAAAAAAAAAACAAAACCAGCATACTTAGACAAAGAAAGTGAAAGAAATAATAATAATAAAAAAACACTAAGAAAATTTGCCAGTAGCTAGAAAGCTATATATTTTAATTCACTTGCAGCCTGAAGTGAACAACTTTATTTTTTAGCGGCACTCTGAGAAGGCCTGCTTCTATGCAGGGAAAAGGGCAAAACTCTCCTAAGGTTGCGCAGGTGCGAGATGCTGCAAACAAAACAGGAGAGGCTGAGGAGAGAAAACAGGTCCTCTTCCTCCTAGTTGGTGTGACAATGTCCCACTGAGAGAAATCCTGTTGGGATGAAGGACTGGGGTCCTCCAGCTTCCTGATGGAGACGATGTTAATCATTATGAGAGGGCTGATGGGCAAGCCACAGGGTGGGCAGCTCTCTGCAGGCTCAGGAGGAACCTCACGGAGTCTGCCCCATTGGGGGACATGAGAAAACCTTCAGTAGGTTATCTAGGACTCTGAGGACCATGCCAGATCAGAAAGTAGATGGGTGGTGGGTTGATTTTTCGGTATACAAGCTATTCTCTGTGGAGAGGGGAGGTCACTGATCTCTGAAAAATCACTTACCAGTAATGAGTTCCTTAGGCACTTTGGGGGGTATAATATTAAGATCTTGTAAAGGCACAAGCACACCTTCCATATTTCCAAACATAGATGACAAACCCAAGCAGAAGAGCATGATGAAGAAGAGAATGGACCACAAAGGTGAGACAGGCATTTTGGTGATAGCTTCAGTGAAGACAATAAAGGCTAGGCCAGTTCCTTCAACTCCCTGTGGAAAATTTCAGAAGCTCCAAAATTAGGCTCATTACCATCGCACAGCACTTAGATTTACATCAGTATTCACTAGAGTTGGTGTATGCTACACCATACCACAATACTTACGCTTTTTGTTTCCACAAAGACCTCCTAATGCAGCAAAATATTTACTGTAATTATAATACAAATTTGATTTCAAGAAATTTTATGGATGCCTATTTTCATCTGTAATTCACCACTTTTTTTAACCAAAAAAAAAAAAAAGGTGCACCCATTTAGTCACAAACCTTTCTTGTAACTTTTTCACCCCAGAATCAAGATCCATTCTCTCTGTGTTGTGACACACTCATACTGGTTGGGACAGGGCTTGCTCCAGCTGCTTCCTCGCTTTGGACATCTCTTCCCTGGTCATCTTGTCCCACCACAGCTGCCACCAGCTAGTTCCAGAGAAATACCCACTGCTACGTGAGGCCAGCCCAGAGCACTCGTGGTTTTGGTTGCTAGTCTGACAGATTGCCAGTACTTTTCAGAGGAATTAAACAGTGTTTTTGTTAATTTAGGACATGCTTTTTTTAACCAAAAAAAAAAAATTATATAAAAAAAAAAAGAAAAAAAAAAAAAAAAGGTAATTCTTCAGTCTAAGGGTCTAAGGGCATTCCAAGCCAATTTCAATGAATCAGTGGAAATATTAAAAAAAACCAAAAACAAAAACAAAAAATAAAACCAAACAAACAACCTTTAAAAAAAAAAAAGAAATTTCTATGTATTCCTACAATATTTATGGTATAAATACGAGTCAGGGTGTTAAACTTACATCATTCAGGAAACTTTCCAGATTACAGGATTCAAACTTCAGGCTTGCAAAAAGCGTCGGATCAGTCACGTTACATAGCTGCTGCATTTGTTCAAAGTTATCTTGGGTTACGTTACCTTCTGGCAAATCAAATGCATTCATCAGGGTAAGAATATTTCTGGAAAAGTGAAACACAAGTAACTTGAAATTATTTATTTGTAAGCATCCTCAGGATTCATTTTCATCATCAAGGAAGTTACTAAGGGTACAGTGTCTTTTATAAAGATACAAAAGACGCGCTGTTTATGTTGCTGAAGATCAGATTTTGAAATTAGGAAACCCACCAGTTTTGTGCATGCGCAATTCTTTCTTTCTTATTCTCAGGTGAGTCTGGCACTGTCTTTGTGGCACAGATGACAGCTAAATAGATCAGGCATGCTAGGGACCTGTGCAGAAGTTAGGTACACATCTTTGCACCTCAGACTGGGCTCCAGTTCCCAGACTGGGTTGCAGTTCCCAGACTGGGCAGCTTTTGGGAATGTGTGAGGTGTCTGCAGTTGTGTATCGTGCACTTTTATAGCTTAATATGGAGGAGCTTGACTGGAACGCGCAGTGTTGCAGCCCTGGTTGGAAGGGAGTCTGAATTGCTCTGCTAAAATTAGCTACCTCTGATGACACTTCAGTATTTAGGCTCTCCAGGAGGCAACCTAAACACAGATCTGACCCAGGGACCAGGGTACTTTACAATATATTAATGCCATATGTCAGTTCAGCAGGCATCGATTGCTGTGAGTTCTCCATTATTTCCTTTTTTTCAAAGTTTCTGGACAATTTTCCAGTGGTTGGTAGAGCTTCATCTACTGAATTTAAATGGGAAGAATTTAATGAACTAATTTGGGTGATTTCCCAACGTAGTATGCAGAGTCACTAGCAGTACCTGAGGTGCCTATAGTGTGATCCAGCTGTGGCCAGGGCTCTGCAGGAATGCCAGAACCACCTGGTCATGGGGAGCTTTCTTAAACTGGGCAGTGCTTTCAGTGGCTCATCACCAGTGATCTCCAAGGCAGAACTCCATAGTTTGGCCACTATCTCAGGAGGCTTTTGAGGATTTGACATCAGTCAGAGTAGAAAGTAGCCTAGTATCCTTTATTTGTTTGTTTGTTTTTTTGTTTGTTTGTTTTTAAAGTATGTAATGTAAAATCCAGTTTTTCACAGAACCAGTTTTATCAAAACTTGCCTTATCCAGTTAAGTAAACACATTCCCTCAGAACACGTTTCATGTCCATTGATGCAAGCGATTAATTTTTCACATTTACCTCTAAAACTACAGATATTTGAGAATGTTTAAGTGAAATGATATATCACAAACTGAATCAAACTTACGTAAATATAAATTGTTACATTAACTGCAGTTATATTTGAAAGAACTGTTTAAAAAGAAAAAGCAAATATGGACTAAACTGAGATGGCTAAACTGAGGAAGTTGATGGCTAAACTGAGGAAGTGTGGACTGGACGATCGCGTAGTGAGGTGGACTGCAAACTGGCTGAATGAGAGAAGCCAGAGAGTCGTAATCAATGGGATGGAGTCCAGTTGGAGGCCGGTCACTAGTGGAGTGCCTCAAGGATCGGTATTGGGGCCAATACTATTCAATATATTCATTAATGATTAGGTGAGGGAATGGAGTGTACTATCAGCAAGTTTGCTGATGA
>VWYH01006138.1:232359-352294 GCA_013399365.1 Pampusana beccarii | reverse complement strand
TGGAACACAAGAGGTTCCACTTAAATTTGAGAAGAAACTACTTCTCACTGAGGGTGACGGAACACTGGAACAGGCTGCCCAGGGAGGTTGTGGAGTCTCCTTCTCTGGAGACATTCAAAACCCGCCTGGACGCCTTCCTGTGTAACCTCATCTGGGTGTTCCTGCTCCGGCAGGGTGATTGGACTAGATGATCTTTCGAGGTCCCTTCCAATCCCTAACATTCTGTGATTCTGTGATTCTGTGATTCTGTGACTATTCTTTGCCTTCCTTGTTACTTTCTAGAAACATCAGGGAATAACGTAAAATATGGTTGCAGCATCTATGTAGGAAATAAGGAGCCTCAAATAATGATCATTCCCCATGGAGCTGATATCACATGACTTAACTTTTTTAAAATAATGGGTGGTCTGATGCCATGTGAGTCAGGTGCTGTAGTTGTTCAGAAATTGTAAAGCCATTATCATCAGGCTAACAGACCTTCCTCAGCTAAACACCTGCATATTCTGTGTGTGCAGTTGTTTGTTTATTTGTTTGATTGATTGTTTGTTTGTTTCCAATAACTTACTTGTCAAAACAGTCATCATATCTTTCTGTGGCTCTGAATCCAATGATGGAGTATATGACTGTTGCTGCAAAGATGGATGTGAAACCGTTGATTACTGAGATAATCAGAGCATCTTTCTCACAGTTATTGCTGCAATTTAAAGAGAAGAAACAGTGGATTGCAAACACATTCCCAAAATGAATACTAAAAAGTGTTTGTCAAGGCTAATGCAAAGCAGTCTACAGATGCTTAGGTCCATCAGCATGCTCTTGAAGAGTATAAAAGTGCAGCTGTTGTAGACAGGTTTAGTGAATTGGTGCCTTAAGCAATTTAAGAGCTATGTTGTGGGGTTATGTTTGATTGTTTGTTTTGGGATTTTTTGTTTTCCCCTCAAATGATCCTATTTATAAGGAATAACTGCTTGAGTTGTTTCCACATCTGGCTCATAGAAAGTCAAACATAAGGGGCAAAAAAGTATATCTCCTCTTTTTCATGCCTGATGTGCAAACACACGTTGGAATAAGCTGTATCTTAGCTACTGAGGTATTCTGCTGCAAGGTGAAGGATTTGGGTTTGAATTCAGACAGTCAGGAGGGAAAAGTAACCAAAAGTTTCCGTAGCACTTCAGTATGGTGAAATTGCAGTAGCCAAGAGCACTTGGGAGCAGTTTTGTTTGGTTGCTGGACAAAATATGATTTAAAACATCCTGAAGTTTTGGAAATATGATGAAACATTGCGCAGATAAGGTTGAGCAGGCAAGCTGTTCCTTTGTGAAAGTTAAACTGCTTGGTAGAGACCTCTCCACTTCTGGCACTTCTTGCCAGTGTATCTGTGCTAAGACAAAAAAAATTGCAGAGCCAGAAAGAAAGTTTCATCTAAGAGAAAAGATAAAGAATCAGTATTAAATTAGTTAATTGTTTTATGAGAAGGCTGTAAAGCTCTAGATACTGTATTTCTCTTGGGCAAGAGACAACTATTGAGATTAACTTGATGTTGTCATATTTAATTTTCTGGTCACCTTCAAGAGGAGAGGAAAGACAAGCTTGTCCAGCCAAGACCTGTGACACTGTGACCTTCCTTATTTACAGCATTTCAAATAGGTCTCTGCTGTGTGGTGTGCATTGAATTGGAATTTCTTGCAGTACTCTCATGTCAATTTTTTCACTGTAACATGCGATTCTTAATGACAGGCTTGATAAAAATATTTCTTCCCTCCAGAGAAAGTAAGATGCTCAAGCTCCTCCTGGTCATGAATGTGAATCCCTGATGGCATTGAAACCTCATGGTATTTCCTGAGATCTTTACACTCCCAAACCATCTGGGAGCAGAGTCATTCACTCCTGGTCCAGCTGGTGCTGAACTGCAGGTGACTTAACACCACAGTGTCACACTTTGGAATCCGCATGGTGTTTTTCTTATATCTCCATGGAAATTCCATGACTTTCTGCAGTTTCCTCAAGTTGTGAATGACTGAGAGCTGAAGGAACATAGACTGGTTCTACAGCCCTGTGTCCTGGAAAAGCAGCAGGACACTACTCCTTTTCTTTGGGTCTTTTGGAAAGATGCAGAACAATCTCAGCAGTCCTCATGGCTGTGGAAAAACTGACTTGGACTTGAAGCGTGGCTTGTCAATTCACACTGAGACTTGCAGGCACCAAAAGTTCCAGACAAACTTTTGAAAAACATCTGAAATCAAGAGTGGTAGGAGGGAATTACATCAGTGACTGAAATGCTGGTGTGGTGTGTTCAAACCTGAGCCAAAACTGAAGCACAGATTTCTGAATGCATGATCAAACCAGTTAATAAAACTTAATTCAGAGACATTTATAAAAACTCTTAGGTTCAGAGAATGCTGCACGGTTTGTCTTTCAAGAGGACAATGTTGAAGGGATGGAAGGCACCAAGAGACACTGGTGCTTCCACCAATATTTTGGGACAGTGAGTGTAGAACATAGCGCCATGTCATAATTTGCTAACTGTGTCATTCCCTGGGTGGTGTGAGTTTGTACCTCAACTCTTCCTGAGCCCCATGACATATATAGAGGAAGGAACTGAATTTGAATTTGAAAACTTCTAGATATATCTTCTAATATCTGAACTAAAGATTTAAACTGTGGTCTGTAAATTGCTTTGAGATGTGTGTACCATCACACAGCTCCAACAGCGTGGAGACAAAGAGCAACACCACGTGTTGAACGCTCCTGCAAAAGAAGCTCCTTCTCATCAGCTGGCGGTGGGCAGCCAGTCCCCTTCTTTCCAGCCTGCAACGTGATGTCTTTCCGCAGGAAATCAGCCACCACTGGGACCTGAAATCTTGGTTTGGGAGATCTAGGATCAATCAGAGATGTGCCTTATGTGGCTGAGGTGATGGTGTCCCTGTCCCAAGTAATTACTGTGCAATGATAGGGCAGAAGTGGACAAGCTTCATTTGAAAGAATGAAATTTTCATAAAAAATTCGGCTTTTGCCTGGCTACTCACTGAACAGAGTTGTAACTGGAGAATGAAATGAGGCCTCCAAAGGCCAAGGAGAAAGAGTAAAAGACCTGAGCACCTGCATCCAGCCACGTCACTGGGTTAGCCAGCTCGGTAACCTGAGGCAACAGACATAGAGCTTTAAGCATATGCAGCGTTACTGTTTAGACTGAACATGAGTAACTTAAAACAACAAATAAACCAATAATGTTAACCACGCAGAACTCTGTATTTTTGAAGAATGTTAACAAATAGGTCAATACCACTGTCAAACTTACTTAAAAAAACCAAAACCAAAACCAAAACCAAAACAAAAAACCACCACCAACAACAAAACCAACTATCTGGAGGTTTTCCTCAAATATTTTGAAAATTGTTAAACAAGTTACTTTCCAGAGCTGACAGCTGCCATGCCTGTTTCCAGAAAAGTTGTTTATTATTTAGCATTAATAATGACCATTCACAGGTCTTCTTATGGAAAGCCAAACCCCTTTTAATTTTGTTTAGAAACTGTTGTATAGTTAAACCATTCTCTTAGGTGTTTTGTCTGTATAGACATACTGATTAAATGGGTTCTACCCCAAACTGCATGATTTGCACTTTAAGATTAGACTAGTCCTTAACTAGAATACAGGAAAACAAAGCAACTCCCCTTATGGCATTGCTTTGTGATGATCCTTCAATTTTTTATAGCAGATTTTCATGGGGGTAGAGAGAGAGAATGAGCGTATATGTATATTTTGCATCCGATGCAAAGGATTCAGCTCCTAGAATTGAGATTCTAAAGGTGTCTGAGGCACAGTTAGAAAAGCACCAATGGAGGGGACTTATTTCCAATTGTTTTTTAGTTACAGAGAGAACTATTAATACATCGAGTTTCACTAAGGGAGGAACTATGCAGTGACTTACATCAGGGGTAAAGAGATACACAATTCCACTGGTTGATCCTTTCAGTGTCAAGCCGCGGATTAGAAAAATGGTAAGCACGACGTATGGAAGGGTTGATGTTATATACACGGCCTGCACAAGAAGCATGTAAATAAAACACTTAAATAAAACAGAACACTTGAATAAAATAGCACTGCAGAAAAAAAAAAAAAAGAGAACAAGCAGTGTACTTTGACTAACAAATAGTAGCTGCAAGTTTCAAATGAGACACTATTGACATATGACAGAAAACTACGTACATGCAGTACATTTTGATATTGAATATTTTTGCAGCTATTGTGTTCTATTTAAGACAAGATGTCATCGTTGAAATTCAACTCAGCTCATTCAAAAGCAGCATAAAAAATAACCCTACACCCTGAGATCAGGTTGATTCTGCCGATGCAAGGATGGGCTCTTAGGGCTTTGCTGGGCAGCAGAACATTGGTCACTCTTTAGAGAGATAATATTAAGGACCAGCACAAACCCAAATAAATCTGTACATGTATGTTTTGAAGGGAATGGCCAAAGCAAAAAGACAGAGTCCCTTGATCCCACATTAAAGGCTAATAATAATGTTATGGTGGTAATACCTAAATAATGTTTTACTACGACCTGTAAGGACAAGGAAACTAAATTTCTCACAAAAATCTCCACATAAATCAAACCAAATCAAATCAAAACAAATTGAATTAAGTTCCATTTCATTCAGCTTCCTTCTTCAAAAAGCAGCCCCAGTAGTAACATACAAAGTTTTAGATGTCCTTTTACTCAATAAATAGACAGTTTCTACAGTATGATTAAGTCTGTATGAATAAGGAATCACAACAGCATAATAAATACCATCTCATAAAGAAAACAAAATAGTGTACCTTTCCTGTTGTTTCGATGCCTCTGATTATGCACACATACAGTACACCCCATGCACATGTTAAACATAACAAAAGCCACCACTGTATAGTGCCTGAATTGTCAATGGAAGTGGAGATGTTTAATGTTTCTCTGTACCAGAAATAATCTACAGGAGAGCTCTTGACACACTCTTCTATGTAATCTGTAACCAAAAAATGGTTGTTATTCTGTATGCCTTTTATTTACTTGAAATAAAAAAGTTAAATAATAAACATCAGTGTTCTAAATTATACCAACTAGTGCAAATAAATTTGTTGTTGGCAAATTTCAGATTCTTAGAGGATGGTTTCATGGAAAAATTAGAGATTTAAGATTGTTTAACAGGGATTTTAATACAGATTTTATTGTTATTTCTATTAATTCAATCATGCAGATAAAATCTTTGAAGCTCACTCAAAGATTCTTCTTTCTTTATAATTTTTTTTTTCCCCCTACGAAAACATGAAGTTAGAAGCCTCTTGTGCCAAAAAAAGTGTGGACAGGACTTCAGAGCATAAATATATTTCTAGTGCATGGAATTTTTTTTTTTTTTAGCTTTCTGCAGCCAAGCATCTCTTCCCCTCCCATACCTCCTTTAGATCAGCAACACTTTGTCTTCCAGTTTTGTGGGGCATTGTTCAAGGTCTTGTCATCTCGGGCTGGATTCTCATCTCCCTGCAACGCACTGACCTGTGCAGTATTCTGCCGTGGCCTGCCTTTATACGAGGCTTTTAGTACTTATTCTAGGAGGAGAGGAGCAAAGCTCTCTGAAGGGGTCTTCACTGACCCACCAGAAAACCCTGCTTCACCCAGTTTAATGCAGGGCTGACCATTGGAAACAAAGCTGCCGTCACCAAGCAGTCTCCAAGGAGCTGTAGACTGTTGTCACATTGACAGATAAAGGTGTTTCATGCGGATTACGCATCTCTTTTTTTTTTTCCTTCTCAATATGCTAATGGTGGGCTATTGGTGAAGAGATTAATGAAACATATTGTCTAAATCAGGAAAGTGTTAATATTTGTGCCAGACTTGCACTTTGTGAATGTTTTGTTTGTCAACACATTTGTTATAATCAGCCATGAAGTTTCATATAAAAAAATCAAACGTTGTCTCAAAGATTAAGCATTGATCACATTGTATATAATACGAATTTTTACAAAACACAAGCACTAAAATAGCACAATGCTCCTGACAGGACTGCCATGCCTTGCTGTTGTTTTACAGAAAGAGACTCAGTCAGCCTAATTGCTAGAAATAGAAAAATGTGCTGTGCAAAAAAAAATACAATATTTCATAAAATATACCTGTTTTGTTGTAATTGAGAGGACAGCTACTCCAAGGCAGGGGCTCTTGGAAGGAGTTGAAGAAATACCACATTACCCAGGCAATAATAGTATTATAATATAAACCCACCAGGAAGGATACCAACATTGCTGCTATGCCTGAAAAATTTAAAGTAGAACACAATGTAAGTTTCAATACTCTCATCTTCAAGACATGTCAGAATATATGGTATGAGCCTCAACCTTTCCCAGCTCTCCTCTCCACCTTAATGCCATGGTTTACAGCCTTTCCCTTGTCTTCTCTTTATTTTGCATGTAGGCTAAATCACTGTGAATTAGTTACCTAAAGGTTGGACACGTGGGTCCTGCATACAGCCTAGAACTACTCTGGGACTGAAGCTGACACCACTTAGGAGCCAACATTAGGGGTGGACTAACTCCCTGCAGACACTACACAATCCTGTTCACAGTCTTGCCCACCGATATCTAGGGAATTTAGGATGCTGGGTAAGTGCAAAGTTGAACTGACTTGGGATTTTGCCTAAATGAGACCCGGATTGTCTCCCCTTTCCACAGTGTCACTGCAGTGATCAGCACATGTGCTGGGCTAATGTCTGCTGTACAGGCTGGAGAGCTGCCAGGAGGCACAGCCTGTGAAAAGGTGCAGGATTCAAGCCGCTGTCTCTCCTTTCTCCACTTGCTCCCAAGCAATCAACCTTTGGTGACTCCTCTGGCAGACGATAAACACTAATGATTAGCTCCTGAGGGCTCCTAGGGTCTGAAAAAGTTTGAAAAATTCCAGATGCAATCAACAAATACCTTCTGTAACTGATTTACAGGTGCAGTGGATGCCAAAAAGTCCTAACTGGCTGCGTTTCTTCCCTTTCAAGTATGTGGTAATCACAGAAGAGCTGAGGTGAGAAGAGACCTCTGGATATCATCTTGTCCAACCACCTGCTCAAGCGGGGCCATCTACAGCCAGTCGCCTCAGACTACGTCCAGGCAGATTTTTAATATCTCTAAGGATGGAGATTCCAAAACCTACCTGTGCAACCTGTGCCAGTACTTGTCACCCTCCCAGTGTTCCCTGGTGTTCAGATGGCTCCTCCTGTGTTTCCCGTGTAACAAGGTATCCATGGAGTTTTTGATGCTGTGTGCATCATGCTGCTTTTACTACACTGTCAGGTAGAGTGTTTGAATACCCACAAGTCTAATACGAATGTGAAGAAGTATTTTGTGCTAAATACTATCTCCATTGCTTTTAGTGTGGTACCTCTCTTAGATGCAAGAAAGTAACATCACATGGAGCTGAAGTCTGGTAGACCAGCTTAGAAACAGATTCAACTATTATATATCCACAGAACAGTTACAGAACAATTTTTTTTGCACACTTGAACTTTCATCCTAATGGTAAAAACAGCCAATATCATAATACAGAAAATATCTCTGGAGCCGCAAATTGGTCTCAAATTAGAGAATGTTTTAACTGGACCCACAGTCCCAGGGAATGTGGACACAATCTTGTCATAGTGCCTTATCTTGATTAGCGTGATCTATCAATGGAGAATTTGTGAGAAAGGAAAAGGAATAGATCCTGGAATCTCTTTTGGCACATCGGAATAAAATCCTGAAGCTTGGCTCTTAAGTTTACCAGTTCAGAGACTTGTGCTTCTCAGGTGTCTTTTTGTATCCTCTTCAGACTTACCAACTCCTTTCAGGGCAGGGTGGATAGAGCTCCAGACACCCACACTGCCTTTTCTCAGCCTTTGACCAATGGCAAACTCAAGATAAAGCAGGGGGATACCCTCCAGGACCAGCAAAATCAGGAAAGGGATCATGAAGGCTCCTGAAATGCATAAGAAGAAAACAAAAAAGATGTTTCCCATGAGTTAAGTGCCACAATAAAGCACAAACTTTAGTCCTGAGGGCCTTAAAAGAGCAAGCGAGTTGTAAGGATACTTGTGGAAATCCTTCTCCAGTTTCTGAACAACACTTTCACCTCAAAGCTCAAAGCTCAAGCAGGGGACTTCATTATACATGTGGTTTCAGAGAGGAATTCTTATTTTTCCCAAGTGGCAAACATGAACACAGATTATACTCTCCTCAGGTTAAAGTCTGAAGAAGTCACCATTAGATTGTAAGTGGAGGAAAGGTACTTTCCTGGAATGACTTCCTCTTTATTCTGCAAAAGGTTATGGGTTTATAATCATTAATTACGCAAATTATATGAAGTAGTCGAATGAACTAAGCAAGATGCCTTGAAAGATTAAGCAGGAGCCTGGGGCTGGCTACAAAAAATAATCAACATCTTCCTGGTAGCTGCATTCGACAGCTTTTATATTTGAACAGAAGAGATCTGAAGTCGAGGATTCAAACTTTGTCAATTATGACAAGGCTGATTAGTACAGGACAAGTTTTTAAAATAATTTTTTTCCTGAGTAAGGTGTACCTCGGGCATGGGAGACAACATATAACACCATACTGGAATATTAAAGTACAGATACAAATGCTTAAATATTGTTACATATTAGAATTATGGTTATATGTCCTTGCAAAAAGTCTTTAACTTCCTAATCATAGGCAGTAAATAACCTAAGGGCATAAAAAATGTAAACCAGTATGTGAATGGTTCAGGTTTGGGTTTTTGTTGACTTTTTCATCAGGTATGCAATGAAAATCAGATAGCAAGTGAAAGAAGAAATTTGAAGAATGGAAACTGTAGTTTTGAATTCAGGGCAGTTGAAGGATTTTTGGAAGAGCTGAACTGGATGCTTGTCTGCTCCATGGGGTATCTTGAGGTCATCTGTATCAGAGTTTTAGAAATTATCATTAATACAAAGTCTTTATTTTCTGTGTACTTCAGTAAAGCCTGCTAAAAACAATGTTGTAGTATCAAGTGGAAACTATTATAATTAAATCAGCCAACTATACTTTTTGCTTTCCACTCCTATGGAATTTAAGTAATGCTTTCATCTTTTGTTGACATTTTTAAGATTTGTTAATCAAAATCAGTAGTTCTGAATACATAAAATGCTATTCAAAATGCTGAGCGCTTCAAAAATGCACATGCCACACATCAGGTTGAATGACTAATCACTGATGCAGCAGAAAATATATTTTTTGTTGAAGCCAGTTGCCAAAGGTAGCTGTATAGACACGATATTCTCAGACTACTGCGAAGCATGTCATTTAGCAATGCATAAACTTCTTACTAAAAATGTGACACTTTTCAAAATCAGTGTAGCTCATCTTGCATGCATTAAAAACTATCTATCACTGCAAAAACAGAGACTGACAAACTGAAGAGGTTTCAAAGGAGGAACAGAAGAATAACTGACTTGGGTCATTTTTTTATTAGTGAAAGACTGAAGGGCTCATTATGAGTTATTTGTAGGGAAGGCTGCTAAACTTCCACCTCTGCTGACTCTTCCTCTCTTTCTTCTGTGTCAGTCTATTATCCCATTTGTTTTCTTCCCCACTTCTCACGTCTTAGCTACATTCACTTTTCCAGAGACCTTGTCGTCCTTGCAAGAATAAAAGCTTTGCAATATTGGGGAGTAGCTGTTAAATCTAGGTGCCTCAAGCTGGTATTCTCTCACCTTGGGGGAAAGTGGTTGTTTATTATAGAATGAAGGATAGTGGCCCACCTTAGATTTGAAGTAACTGAACTCCCTTAGTTGCAAATCCAAATTTAGCACTGTGGCCTTAGCTGAGATATCATTACAAATGGTATCAGTGCTAACGCAATCACTTCCTGACTTGTGTCTTTCTGAATTTCCACATTGCAAACGTGTGAAACATATAGGCCATATTTCAATTTTAGAGGGATTAAGATAACTCCGAAAGCAAGGTTCTTCTTCTCTGTCTTCCCACCACTCCAGGGACTTCTACAAAATTACTGTCAGCAGGAGCTGCTAATGTCAGACGTAACAGGGCAGCCCCCTCTCTAGCCTTGTTGCCTGGCTGTTGAAAGGCAACTGTGCCAGAGATGGTGAGGTACTCTTCAGCTGCCTGTGGGCTGGCTTCGTTGTTGGCGATGTAAAAGTCCTACCCAACTCTGGCAGAGGTTCTGGGCTTCGTTGAAATTGTGTGAGACTCTGTCGCTGCAAGGAACTGACTCCCTCTGTCCTTTCAGATAGTTTCTGGCATTGCTAAAGGTTTGTCCTATTTGGTCTGTGTGGACTTGGTTAGCTGTGCTGGAACATGCACTGGGCGTGCACACAAGGGCCTCTCTTCAGCTGATTAGACATGAAGTGCATGCAGATTTGGCTTCAAAGGGTTTGTTTTCTACTGATACCCCACCCTACTTCTGTGAACAACGCTTCTTCCAGATGTTTTATTCTTGCTTTTATAGAAAACAGGATGTTTGCAGTTCATATGATGAGTGCCCTCTCACTGTTGAGATCCTTCTTCCTACGTTCTGAGGGCTTCCTTTCTCCATGGGAGAGCCAGTGGGACAACCTTTACACACAGACCCTCTGGCCTTTCACAGAGACAAGGTTACTCAGCAATGCGTGGAGCTGCAAGGAGCCAGAAATACGTCATGTGCTCCAACCTCGTGTCACACTGGCACACACTTTCTCTCCTGTCACGCTCTGTCCAGGGGGTATCATGATGGTAAGATGAGATAAGAACAAGATAATCATGTTTATGCCAGCAATTTTTAGTTCCAGAGCATTCTCTCTGTTTTAAGTCCAAGACACCTCCTAAGAGTCTCAAACTTGACCCTACAAAGTTTGTATGGCTGCTCCATCTGGATCTTTTTTTTTTTACCTCCCCTTTTGGATGCTGGATGGGTCTCTGCTGTACTGCAATCCCACTTCTCTTGGTAATGTCCTTCCTCAGCAATGGTAGTAATTAAGTCCAGAAGATGGATCTGTACAGCTACCTGATCCAAATGCTCCTCATTTGCACTCGGGCTCAGTTCTTGTCACCCATTGACACTCAACTTGCAGTGATATTAGATCATCTCTTGAAATTTAAGAACAGACTGGCAGTTAGTTCTGCATTGCTTAACCATCTCTACTCCTAATGGAGACACGTCACTTCTTTTCATCAGGTCGCAGTGAGGTCACTTAAGGACTTGATTAGAAATTCTCCCCATGGTCAAAGATCTTGTTGTGTAAGCAAATACTCAGCCTTCATAAACCTTTCAATCTATGACCATTTCTTTCTTATCACGACTGTCAAAGAAAGTTTTTTTTTTGGTTGCTACCATCTCTGTCAGCAGAAGGGAGGGAAGATGAGGCTGTTTCCTATGAAGTATTCAAAGAATTTCCTTTAGAAAGCGTTCAAAGGCAGTCCGAACTTTTCACTTTCAGTAGAAAGCAGGCTGATGGATATTCTGATTCAAGCTCCATTTTTTCCAAGCTTGAGGCATTCTTGGAAACCACAAACGCAAACTGGGTGTCCACTCACAGAGCTCTAGCAATCTAGGTAGACATTGTGTCTCACCCTCCAAGACAGTGAGATTCAGCAACAGCAATGTCCTGACACTGTAACTCTCCGTGAGGACAGCACAGTGCACCAAATTTGCTGCAAGAGTCTCAGCGTTGAACCATGTTCTGTGGTGGAAGTGCCACAAGTGCTCCATCAACCTCAGGGGATTTCCTGGCATCTAGAGATACTGACAGAGTGACCTTTCTTAAGATGTCATAAGAGAAGTCTTTAAGCATGACACATCTTTGACAGAAAGTCGGATAAAGGGACTCCATGACCTTCCTCCTGGTGCAGCCACAAAAAGGGGAAAGGATGACTTTTGTGAAACCATCTGCCACATGAAAAAGGTATGCTGTCCACCTGTGTGCTTGCAGCTCCCTGTCTTCCTCACTAACTTGTAATCATCAGGAAAAATAAAATTCAGGTTCCTGGATGGACACAAATGGAGAAGGTGGGTCTCTGTCCACCCCTTTCTTATCACCAACGTAAAATAGATGGTGTGTGTATACACTTGTGATGCAGAATTTATATCTCTATGGAAAAAAAATACAACTCAAACAGTTCTAGCTTGAAGGACTAGCCATGTGTAGCACAGTAGCTTGATGATTTAAAAAATGCAGGATGTGATACGTTAGGACTGGACAAATAAGTAACACCAACTATATTTGGCTGCAAGAATATTGGTAAATTCTCAAGAGAAATAAAATGGCAGTTCTCAAATATGTATCCCACTTGTTTCTCCTTTGTGGGTTTTTCTCTTTCCAGGACTCCACTCTAACAGCCAGCTCAGAATTTGAACTCTGCTGTATTTTCCATTTCTCTCGATTTCTCTCTCACCTTTCTGAAAGAAGCTACAATGCAAACGTAAGGGACAATGGCTCTGCAAAACTGCTATATGGGACATTCAAAAAATCAATGCTTTTAAAGTTGTCAAAATTTTATGAACCTAACAAATAAGCCAATGATGTGAAAATAAATGCTGTATAGATGCATATAAACAATGAGTAATCTTTCCAGTCTGAAATGTGAGACATTAGATTCTTCTCCTGTTTCAATATTGGATTTCACCACACATAATATTTGGTTTGAACACCTGTATGGCTATTACTCTCTGTTTAATCTAAGAGTTTCTAATATGAAATTGAAAAATAATATTATTGCTTTTGCATAATTCCTCATAAAGGGAAAACAGGTAGACTTTCAGGTGGAGATGTTTTTCTGTGCTATCTTATTCTTAGATCTATGCTGTAGTGAAGGTACCAGTACCAGGAAGGAACTGCTGATGTCATTACTGTCACTTCCTTCAGTGTGACATGCACAGAGATGAAAAAATTCTCGCTCATGCAGTGGCAAGTTTTACAGCAGGCATGTGTGAGCAGTAGACTTAAAGACCTTTATATATATGTATTGATGGTTTAAACATTAAATGTACATCCTCTTTTTTATAATACTCATCAGGGATGAAACAAAAATGTTTAACAGTTGATTAAATGGCGTGTTGCTCAATAAAGATTAAACAAAGGTTATGTGTAATGTCAGAGATAGCTATCAACTGAAAGGAAATTTCAATCTCATTAAGCTGGTGAAAGCACTGAGGCAAACACTGTACCTTTTACGCTGTGTGTATATTGAAATCTAGTTTGCCTGTGACAACGGTGTATTTTGCAACATTTAAGACATGAAAAGTATAAAATGTGCTTTACTCTACTAAATTTTACTGGGGTAAATATTCCCATTTTTAAAATATAATCTTGTAACCTATGACAACAAAAGTAAATTATGTAACCACCAATTTCTTTTTGTATATTTGGGTATCATGGTGTTAAAACACTATCGTTGTGTTGAGTGTACGAAGAAGCAGTCCTCAAATAATTCTAGATTTAAGTTCAAACATCTGAAAGTAAGATTTATCTGTACAACTCAGTGTTCCTAACTGCCTTCACTACAATCTGTTTGCAGGGAAAAAAAATCCACCTTCCTTGTAGTCCAAGTACTATAACAGTGAATTTTATACTTCATTATAGTCCATTTATGTTTCATGAGAGGTATAAAACATGCAAACACTGATTCATTCACAAAATAGGTGGACATCCAATCTCATTTAGGAGTGTCCTTGCTGAAATATGACTATCTATAGCCATGCTTCACCCATGCTAAACAGCTCCAAACGTCCATCAATATAACTTATATTTCAAAAAGAAAGAATTCAAGACAGCAAAGGCAAGCCTCAGAAACTGGAAGCTGTTTTCATGAAGTATTCTATGCAACCTGAACTCTGCATGCACCTTATGAGACAATTTCTAACCATGTGATATTGGACTTTCTGTCATCCTCAGCAGGTATTTACTGTGTGGAAAATAGCTATATTTTTTTATATCTCTTAATGCATGGCTATAATCCATCTTCATATCCAAAGTGAGCTTTAGGAATCTATAAAGTAATCATGCCAGGGACAGAGTGAGGAGCAGCACAATCTCCATCTCTATTGAGAGAGCAGCAGCAGGGATTCCTGCTGCTCTGCACCCAGGATTCAGTGAAGATGTATCTTGAATACACGAAGTGTGAAGACATACACCATCCAGAGTAAAGGCACTGGAGAGAGTAAGGGAAAATGGACCTCCCTCAGCACACTCGTGAGTGTAGTATATGCTTCGTATTACTTAACTTGGAAGAAGGTGCAGAACTTTGCACTTTTCCTCTACTCTGTTACAGAGGCATGTCTGTGTCCCTGAGTGGGCCACTGAAATGCAAAGATGAATGAATCATCTTGGTCATCACATTCAGTGGCAAAGACTGGGGCAAAACTTGTCCAAAATGTCTGGTAAATATGTGTTTCCAGCTGAAGGTGGCTGAAGCCAGACCTAAGAGTGTCAGTGCCATCAAAGATGATGCAGAGTGCTGCATCTACTGGGTGTTTGCTCTGCTGTGAACATGGCTAAACAGGAATTAGAGCTGCATGAGTCAGAAAAATCTCATGAGGTAGAAAATGTCTCATCATCAAAACACCTTCAGAAATAAGAACTTCAAGATCTGTTTTTTCAATATGGATAGTTACATTATCAAATTCAAAGCCATCTATCTAAAGAACAGCAAGAGCCATACTTTTTTTTTTTTTGTTCTGATTGGAGAAGTTGGAGACCAGCTGCTGTGATGAGAGGATGGCAGTGGTGGCAGGAATTTGATTTAGACCTGCCAGAAGAGGCTGAAATACACTGTACAGCAGGGAGGGAGGAGGGATTGCACAGCAGCTCTCCTCTCTTACATGTGATGAAGTCAAGGAGTTCTTTCTAAGGAAGCCACAGGAAGACATTGCTGCTCCCTCTTATGCACTGATAGGAGTCACAGTATTTGGAGTTATACAGAAGAATTGATAGAAGCAGTAGCAAGTCTGGCTACAGGGACACGTATCTGTACAGTAGCTCAAATCCCAGAGCAAGCTATGTAATTTCTTTGCTATGTGCTGGCTTTCAACTTCTGCCTAAAAACTGGGTGAATGAGAGAGTCCCAAGGAAGCAAGAAGCTGAGGATAACTGTTGTTAGGTGTCCCTGAGCAAGGACAGGCCACAGGATGATGACAAAAATAATTGTTGCCAAAAGCTAAATTAAAACAGAGTACTGACAGACACACACAAGCAATTCATAAATCTTCACTGACATCAGTCAGAAAACCACGGTCCATATCAAGTTCTTTGCGTTTGTCTGATGTTCATTTTTCAGCTGTATTTCATGTGGCTAGAACATGAGGGAAAGAAATGATAGACAGAAAAGCAGGAAAGTGCCTGTAAATCAATCCCGACAAACAAGGCATGTCCACTTTCTAAGACTAAGCAGAAGAGCCTGAGAAGCCAATGAGTGCCAGGAATTTTAGAGAAGTCCATCCACTTTTTCAAATTAAAATTGTAACACATGGAAAGGGGGCTATGAATTTTTGAGTATGTGTGTCTTCAAACATTTTTGTAATAACAGTTCACTGTGATGCAAATGATCTTGTTTGCACTCTAAACTCTAAATACCAGCTCATGTTATAAAAATGTCAATGTTAAAAGCATCTCTTCTTGCAACTGAGTCATCTGTTGTTAAACGTGCCTGAGTTTGTACAACCAACTCCCTACAGAGCCCTCCTTGGTCTCTATCTAGGAAGAGCAATTTTTAAACATCTCACTGTGTACACTTAATGAAAATTATTTTGAAATACTGTTCCTTAAGCCATAAGTTTTCTGTCAAGATCAAACTTCACAGAGGAACAAACCATTTTTACACATATACCAGAGTAAAATGCAGATAACAAGTAGATAGTGGGCAGAAAAGACTGTCAGAAAATGAGTAATTTGTGTTGTAATATTTAAGCAATGGTTCAGCTCAAGGTAATTTTAAAAACAAACAGCAAAACCATGAAAGAAAACTTTAATATGGTCCTTCAGTCTTAACCTGAACCCTAAGGAGCCACAGTGAATTATGTGGTAAACAGCATACATTTGGATTTTAAACTACTTAATGACACCAACTGCTAAAAACCATCATATTCTTAGTGTCAATTACTTTCACGCTGTTACTCCTATCACAAATTACACAGACATTGACCCTACAGTTGATAAACAAAGCAGCCCAAAACCAATGAAAACCCTATTATGAAAAGATCATTTGGGATCATGATCAGAATCATACCCTCAAGTAGTTTACTAATGTTTTGAAATAAACATTATATATATGTGATAAAGTAACATTAGTTTTAGATTGAGGAAACATACTATGTAGACGACAGTGCAAGACTGATTTGATCAGTCTAGTGTCCTGAAATAAAACCAGTTCCTTCCTTTTTTTCCATCACTAGCATGACTTCAGTGGGTGTTCATAACCTGTGAAATAACCTTCTCCATAAAACAGTCTTGTAGAGATGAACATCGCTGTTCTTACAGGAACCAAACTGCTCTAAACATACTCTATTATTTGTTTCCCAGAAGAGAGATTAAACCTAGTCTAGAGCCAAAGTTAGTTAAGATATATTAGAGACATACCTCCACCGTGGCTCTGGCAGAGATACGGAAACCGCCAGACATTTCCTAAGCCCACACAAAACCCTACGCACGTCAGCATATACTGAGCCTTGTTATCCCATTTTGGTCTGGAGTCTGCCTCTTCTTTCTCAAGGACCTCAAGTTCTGCATGAGAAGGTATCCTGTCCTCCAGGCCACGATTGGGCAACTGGAGCTTCACCATATTTTTAATTTTCTGACTGGAAACACTGCTCCAGTGAGGAGATGATGAAACAGGCAGCTAGTTAGAAATCTGCAGAAAAACAGAGCATCTACTTGCTGTCTTCAGCTATATATAGTGAACCTTTGACACTAAACTTGAAAGTGCAGGCTTGTGGCAAAAAGAAGCGTCAGCAAATCATTCAATTGACCAAGTCAGCTCTGACACTTATTAATGCTTTATCTGTCAAGGTTTTATGGAACAATCTGTTCATCTAGTAGAAGACATTGATTTCAGCTAATGTAATTCAGGAGATAATTTGGCTATAAACTGTAATCGCCTATAAGGTTATGAAACACCGCTTGCCACTCCCCTGTTTAAACTCACTTAAATACATATATAGCCCTAGCAAATACGGAGCAAAAAAATTCCGCTGGCCTCAGGATAAATACAGAGGTTTTGTACTATTTTTTATCAGGAAGATAACCTGATTGTGAATCACCACCACATTCAGTTTCCCATAATGTATGCTTACAAAATTGTATGTTTCGTGATAATTACAGGAGTATGTTTTTCCTTCTCTGTACGAGATCTTACTGTACTAAATGCGCTGACAAAAAGGATGGAGAATGAGATTATAAAATCTGACCTTTAAAATCATAAGCATAATCTGCTTACCTGAATGTCTCTAATCATCATAGAACAAGGGCTGGAGAACATAACATCTTTCTTGTAAACGGACCTGAAAGCAAAGCTCCCTTCACCTTTTCAATGACCCTATGACACATGGGTCAAATATATATTAAAAAAGAAAAAAAGGTTGACAAATATCACAGATTTTACTCACATCCTCATTCTTTCAGTATAGTTATGACAAGACTGTTCCATTTGTACCTCAGTGATATTAAAAGGTAAGTACATGGCACTGAAAACTATATATAAAATCTAACATAGTATATATCATAAGAAAGAATTTTGTTGGCTAAACCCTACAGGTTCATTGCATACAATGATACAGGGTGGTCAAACTAAAGAACTAGAAAGGATCTTGTATGTCCAGCCCCTGCCAAAGAAGGTGAACACACCACAGCATCCCTTTTCAACCTCATCACATTGACCCACATTGATCTTTTGTACTCCCTATTTCTAAAAGGCTGGTCTAGAATTTCAGTCCTCTTATGCCCCAAGAAGGTTGTTAATTAGCTCTTGAATAGAAAAGTCGCAAAAGAAGTCTCCATCCTTGATATGGACAACTATATACAGTAACCCAAATGGATTTTCCCTGTGCCTTGTAATCAAGTGTTAATATTTCCTTAACTTTACTTGAGGAATAGCACTTGCCTTATTCCTGACCCTGTCAGCTCTGCAGATGAGCTGTCTCCTGATTAACCACTGGATCAACACCTTTTCTCTCCCTTGGTGGTTCCAACTAATAGTTCATAGTTTGCAGCAGAATTTCTTTTTCTAAGTTACCTAAAGCATATTTTAAATTTCACTCAGTTACTGCTACTTTAGTACATCGAGCTATTCAGTTCTTCCTGATATTTTTTTCAGCACAATGAATACTTATTAGTTGTACAATGAGCACTTCAGTAACATGCTACTACTTTTTGTTCTTAGTCATCACTGAAAGACTGACAAAAGACTGTTCCTAAACTTATCCTTGAGGAACTGCTTTAGCAACCTTCCCTTAGACCATCATTTCTGCTTTCAGCACAGCTTACCTTCATCATCAAATCTTTACCTAGTTCTGTGTTCACTTAATATCTCCTGTTTAGCTCACCTAATACATTCAGTTGTGGTCAAGTAGCAACTGCTTTATTGAAGTCCAAAAAGACTACATTTACAGTACTTCCCTTGCCTAGAAAAATCAATTTTCACTTATAAATACCAATAAATTCCTTTCAAATTGCAGCTCTTCAACTTTCAATTTTGGAGAAAGACATTGACCTATTGGTCAATAGCAAGAAACTGCATGGTCCAGGAGCTGACACAAAAGAACTTCGAACTCATCTGCGTTATTATTCTGCCTCCTGAATCATTGGAAGATAATCCTTGTATTCATGCTGTCAGGAACACGAGGCAGTAATAAAGAGTAGAGAGAAGATAAACAGGAAAACCCAACATCCTCCCCTAATTTATTGTGTCATATTTCTACATTCCCTGACTTGTAGGCTTTAGTTCTACAGCTTTGGAAAGTTGTATGTAGAGCGCCTATCAATAACTGAATCAGATCATGATTACATGATGTCCAGACAGCATTTCTTACAGCTACAACCTAGTCACTCTAGGTAATCGGAAGTCTTTGACAATTAAGATTCTGCATATAATTTATTGAACCTGAAAGAACGTGTTTCTTTTTAAGCACAGTGCAAACCGACATGAAAGGAATGAATATAGCTTTTTTTGGGAATCAAATAATACGTGGCCAAACCTATATGATATGAAATAAATTCACACTTGTGTTAGGATTATCTGAAAATTTCTCTCTGATAAGTTTCATGTGCAGTTTCCATCACAATCCAAAAATACATTCCAGACTGCATTCTACTGATATAATCCAAAATATCTTTCCAGAGTTTATCTTACTTTGGCAATGCCACGTTCCAGTGGTTGTTAGTTATCTATCAGTTGTTAAATATTTGCAGAAGCAAATATGCTGGTATAGCATCTGGCTCAAATTTCTTTATCCGTGTAATCGCGTGGCTAATGATCTTGGAAGCCACAGCGCCTTTTTCTGAAGGATCTGCGGTAGCAATCACACCAGCTTGAACATGACCACAGTTGCACGCAGGGGTTGTCTCTATTGCCACCCTGTGGACTTGGACGAACAAGCTGGGGCTGCTTGCAGTAGTCACAGTCACTCGCTTATTTGACAGAGCTCTTTCCTTTGCTCTAAGGGAACATTGTCCTCCAAGTAACTCAAGGCTTAAGTTTGGCACATCCCACAGGGTTTGTTATGGCTAACAAACACCTACAAAATCAATCCTTCCGTAATATAGGCTGCTAAACAAGACACATCTTGCAAATTGCTAATTGTAAATGCAGGAGAAAATGGATCTTACATTTTGGTTGGATTGCTTGTGCTAAAACATTTCTGATGTTTGTCTAGTGCCCCCATATTTTTAATGTACTTTTTTTTCAAAAGTTCAAAGAAGGTATACAAAACCAGTAAGCCAACTTGTCCGTAAGTAACTCACAATTTCATAAAAACTTGGTTAAAAGGGAAATATCCCCCTTCTAAAAGTCATATATTTTACTAGAATATACACATGTATATATTTGTTGAAGAACACAGGTGTATTCCTTTTATTAGGCGAAAATGTCTTTCATCTCACAGGACAATTAAGATGTCAGGAAAGAGTATGAGAGGGAGTAGCAGTAAAGAAAAGAAACGGCAGTAAAAGGATATCAAGGATGCAAATCAAGCCAACAGCAAAGGTTGGGCCACTCACTTCCCCCTGTGGGGCCAGGTTCTGGCGCGGTGAGGTACCCACCTGGGCTGAGGGGCTCCTGGCTACAGGCAGCCCCTGGTGTGTCTGTTACAGCCGGAGCTCCGTGAGAGCTGTCCTGGGCTGGGACAGAAGCCCTCGTCCCCTGGCGTGCAGGTGGGGCCAGACACCCTCTCCCAGGCTGACCACCCAGCAGCCCCTCCTGCTTCTCACCTGGCCAGGGGGCATCTCTCTTCGTTCTGGCACAGGCACTTACGGGCAGCACAAGCTCTCTCATCCTGCAGGAAGCCATCCGCACATGGAGAAGGACAGGTTCTTCTCCCCCGTGACCGAGTTGAGTTGGCTGACTGAAGGACCTGGCTGAAGCACCTGTCTTCTGTTCTCCACCATGGGCTGGAGGGGACTGCAGTGGGGGAATGTCTTCTGGCTGGCTCCTGTGAAGGGCAGGACAAGATGCAGCCAGCAAGACAGGGCAGAAGCCTGTTCTTTAAAGAGGCCAAATTCCTTTCATTTGAAGCCATTGAGAAAAGCAGAGAGCAGTGGCAATATATGTGGTTTGCATCAAGTCATGGGTTTAGGAACGAAATACAATAACGTCCTTTCCTTGTGATCCCATCATCCCTGATGTGACATAGGGTAAGTCTGCAACTCTCCAAATATTTTCAGAGTGACGTTTACAGAGAATCGCAGCTAAAGCCAATTAATCATAAACACCAAGTTTGTTCTCTAATCTTGCCTTACAATATCCCACGCTATTAGGATTAACTACATTGTTTTCTGGCCCTTTTTAGTACTGTAGCAGATACTGTATGAAATCCATTACACTAGTGATTCTATAGCAATATCTCACCAACATTAATAACTCTTTTCATTCAGCTTCTACCTTGTAGTCAAAGGAATGTATACAGCAATCACAAATATTCTTGATTGTGTGATGAGCCTAAAACAGGAAGAGGTGGAAGTGTAAAGAGAGTGGTAACTATAGAGCCAAATGCCTAAAGCACAGAATTCTCATTTAGTAGCATAAAGTGGCAAAGATGTAATAGAATTGAAGAAGAAGAAAAAGAAGGAAAAAAAGAAGAAGAAGAAGAAGAAGAAGAAAATTCAGAGGTTAAACGAAATGCTCTTTGACACCCTGTCTCTGGAAAAATCTGCTCGGATGATGTTTTAAAATATGTAGTGAAAATACAAAATTATTTTACGAGCTGCCAATGGACAAAATCCTTGACCAGGTATGCAAAGAGGGAGCACTGAAGCCTGGGTTCAGGAGGAGGCTCAAAACCCCCAGCCTAATGATCATATTAGAACACGAGATATGCAGGCGAAATGTTTCAGAGTCACTTAGTTTTAAGACTAATAATCAACAGTAGGTGGTTATGGAGTTTACCTTGCCAAGAAATGTTCTGTAGATCTTTAACTTGATCTAAGTTTTATGCTCTGTTGTTCTCAAACTGTATCTGATAAGTAAGCAAAAGACACAGCTCCTCAGCTGGCATGATTTAATTTCCCATGTGCGCTTCAAGGCTGCCGCTGGAGGCCCACAGAAGTTCAAGCAGGGTTACCTTGAAGCCTTTGGAGAAGTCCAATAGGCTTTGGAGGCTAAATCTCTTTCCATCTGAGTGTAAACCTCTCCAGATGGGGGAGAAGTCCTTTTGTGTCAGCAAGTATTGCTGCAGAGGAGAAAGAGGACAGCACTGAGCTGTCATTGAAACTCTGTCTCAGGCTATTGGGAACGCAACAGAGGTAGGATGTCATATGCGATGATTTCCACAAGCATCTCGTTCTGGAGTGGTTTTATGGTTTCAGGGAATTTCCTTCAGGATTCTGACATGCCTAGGAATTGCTAGTCCATGCTTTTTGTGGAAGTAGGAGTGTCCTTAGCCACGGAAGAATTAAAAGGAACAAGCTATGAACATAGCGTCTGCTGTAGTTAATCCAGAACTGAGCTGACACTGATGCTCATGTGGAACTTTTCTCCTTTTTATCTTCCAGAAGCAGGCATGATCTTTACATATACTGGTAGTTTGGGTACTACTTCAGCTTTGTATATAAATATTTCACTGGAGTAATATCAGCTCCACCAGCATAATCCTTCTTCTTTGTTTTTCTCTTCTTGTTGACACCAGGAAGGGAGATGTGCTGTCCTTAATGTTGCACTGTATACATTCAGAAGATTCCAAAATATTGCTTTAATCTTTGAAGAATACGTTTCATCTTTGGAATCTCTTCAGGGGGAACTACAGGCAAGATACACAGGTGTTGAAATGTTTCTGTGAAGATCTGTACTCACCATGGCCGGCGTCACCCTTAATTTCTTAGCCAGTGAAGTGCTATTGCTTGGATCTTTCTCACCACGTGCATCTCTAGCAGGCAGCAGAACATGTTAGCAACTGTAGGTTGTTGCTTGCCATGTTCATTAAGCAATGAACAGTGTTTTTTAATCGAGGTTGTTCCTGTTTCCTTTTCCAGTGCCCTAGTATACAGTGAGATGCTCATAGGCTGCTGAACTATATCCAACTCCTGCATGCCACCTTTGCATAGAGGTCTACTGCAATACTCACTTTGACGGAGACAAGTTAATCCTGTCTTGGTCACCAAACAGTACCTTTTTTTTCCTCATTTTTCTTGTTATTACGCTCCAGTCAGGTTTGGACCAGCGAGCTCTGACCATGTAGCATCAGAGACATGCTGCAGAGGAGCTCATGGGAACGGGTAGTGCTGCTGAGACTGCTGGCTAGAAGAGCCATTAGCCACAAGGGGGAGGCCGTATTTAATAATACGAAGCACCAACCAATTTAGCTGAGGATTTTGTTCAGATTGTGTAAACCAACTTCAGAAGAGTTGTAGAAACACAACTCATGGGAGCAGTTATCAAGAGAAGGGTGAAAAGGCATTTTTTCAGCAGCTGGGTGGCTCAGGCTGGGATCAGCCTGCACCACAGGGTTGTTGGGGTGCACAACAGTGAATGGCCATCACAGCAGGTCTCACAATCCCTCTGTACTCTTCAAACTCTTCCACGGACTCTTTGCTTCCAGAAGCACCATTTAGTTTCAGTTGTTTGGTTGTTGCCACTAGTATTATAAACAGTAGCTAGCAATTTCAGGGCTATTTTACCAGTGAAGTTTTATCTTTTCACTTTCTCCTTTGGCTATCCATAACCTGTTTGTAATCAGCCTGTTCGCACAACTCCTTCCACAGTAATTTCTCAAACAGTGGTACCTTGTGAGTAGGATTATATGCTATGACTTTGCTTGACCATTTGTAATAAAGTTTGTCATGCAGATGACTTGTCGACCAGCACCCTTGGTGCCGTTGTACAGTGGGCTACCACGTGTACAAGCTGGGAGGTGTGATCATTTTTTAGCAGCCCTTCTGATATTAAACTCCAGGCTGTACCCTTCATGTCTGCATGGTTGACCAAGTATGTGAGTTTTGGTACAGTGCAGGTGTTCAAAGTTGTGAGCTTTCTGTAAAGGTTTTGACAGAGCTTTTCCTCTATTAGAAAACCAAGAATCAGTTTTCAATATTCGAATTTGGATGTCCCTATCCAGAAGTCAGTTTTCAATCTGGGGTATTTCTCAGAGATTCTTGGAGCAATTGTGTTTGGGCTATATTGAACACCTTCCAGTGGTTGCAGCCACTGATTGTGTAAGACTCCTGGGTGGGTTTGATGAAAAAGCCATGATGTTTCTCCCTACTGAGTTTTCAGATCAGTGTACTCAGATAAAGGTTTCTATAGGGAAACAGTGTTTTGCATCACCTCCCATGTGTTAACAGGCAGAACCAAGTCATCAGCAAAGGACAACGTGGAAACCTGGCTTTGCCACATTGTGGCATTTGCTCTGGTGGAATCCATAGCCATCTTTTTCTAGGTTGCAGGATGGATTGATTTGGTGACACTTGACACCCTTGCGTGATACTAACCCTGAGGGTAATTGGCTCAGCATGATCCTTTTTCGATTCCAAGTGAGTGCTGGCACTTCCACATGAAGTTTCATCTGACCACATGCTCAGATAGCTCTTTTTACTTCAGAGCCAGAAGGTATGTTCCTATGTCACTGAGCAGGAGGCCTCGGCTGGTTCTGTGAATACTGCTCACAAAGGCTGTGGTTTTTCATAGCATATTGAATGATGACTTGGAGGAACAGTGCACTCTCAGAGCACCGAGGTTCAGCTATAAGGCCTCTTTGTCACCTACTGGCCATCAATAGGCCAAGCTCTTTTTACTCTGCTTGTCAGAATTCATAGAAAGAGTATCAAGATGGTTGATCAGATTGTGATAGGCCACTCAGTTTCACCAGGTAAATTGATTTCAGTATCAAAATAGTTCTGCGTTCCATGAGACTACCTGGTAGGCATGCTGCCAGCCCTAAGTCAGAGTTCTGCTAACACCAGTGCTTTGGGGATCTGTCTACGAGATCTTTCAAACTAATTTGGTCCAGGTCAGGTGCTGAGGTTTTATGTGTTTATTCTTTTATCTCCTTCAAAATGTATTTAGTTGTTACCAGTTTAAAAGGCTAATTTGCTCACTTCTCCAAGACTTTGAAACTTCTTTGTGCTGAGAAATGGTTTCTCATTCTCCCACTTGGACTTATTGACTGAACATGATGCTGCACACATTCACGGACAGAACATTTATTATTTTTGTTGGGATATTTTGCATAGGGTAATGCTCGCAAGGGAAACTGGATCTCTTGACCAAGATGGCTGGTTGCTGCCTGGATGCTGGTGGTGCAAACATCCCTCAATGGTGTCTTCAGCATTGAAACTCCCCAAACTGTTGTTCTGGTGAGTTCTTATAATCAAGCCAGCCTGTGGACCTATGTGACCACTACACCGTATGCATGACTAGTTTTTGTTGATTATCCTAAACTATGTAAGAAACACATCTTAACTATGAGAAAAAGACAGCCCCATGTGCCCATCCTTGCATAGGCAGGAACAATTTCCACTGCCTATATAAAATTATGCATGATTTGGTCAATTCCTTGGACAACAGGAACTGCCTGGGGAAATCTGCGGCTGTGCATTGCATCCTTCGCCCCAAGTGGTTAAACAATACAGGGTGTTTAAAAAAGATAGACCCAATTACAAAGCAGTACATTTCAAAATTTGGTCCATCTTTTTGAAACACCCTGTGTATCTAAAGATACAGATAATGTCTGCCAGCTTATGGAGCAGAGCTCCTGCACATCAGCAGGAGCTCCCTGGGGAAACCTCTGGCATGGCCCCAGCTGCTGGGAGAGCTGCAGCTATCAGACTGTTGTTTGGTTGTGAAGTGGCTGGCACATCAGCTGATCTCTTCATTGCCAAGCTACCTTAAATTTCAGTGAGTTACTTCTTTGCAGATCCGTCTGCTTTCGCAGCTATGCAGTGATCAGCTGGAGAGCTTCTGGACTGGGCAGTCGATTAATGACCATGTGTTTTTGGCGTGCACACAGGCAAAGCCTTTGTATGCAGCTGCACTATAAACTTGAATTTCATCCTGTTAACACAGCCGTAACTTAAATTCCTTTTCTTTTGCCACAATACCTGAACTGTTGACCACTGTTTCTGCCTTGTATCCTCCACAGAGGAACTCTCACTATTTTCTCATCCTCACGCAGAAGCACTCAAAAGCATGAGTAAGAGGTAAAGGTGGGCTTGAACAGAGCTGTCACTTCCAGAACACAGCATCACTTTGAGCAAGATATGTCATCATGTCAGTGGTCTTTGGGCAGTTCCTATTTAGACAAAATGAGCAAGAGAAGGCCAGGTTCTCTGGCTGCTCCTCTTTACCCACCCCCCTTCAGGAGCATTTTCTAAGGAAGACTGCCCTTTTCTAGTCCGAGTTCCATGAAGTCCAGAGTGTGTTCTATGTTCCTCTTTGTGTTGCATGCACACATGACAGCAGCTGTATGGCACAACAGACACACCAAACAGAACACATTTTTTGCTTTTATTGAAAGCATTCCCTTGCCTGTGTCTAAATGTGGAAAGCCACATTAAAGCAGCTACTGCCCTGCAGGGTATGGACTGGGAACAAGTTAGCTGCAAAGTGGTGAAACCCATGTGTGTAGCTACTCCCAGCGTACACCCCACTAGGGCTCAGATGAGGTTGAAGACTTCCCTGAAGGATGTTTCTTTCTTGAATGCCTGTGAGACAGACACCAGGAACCCCATGCACCGAACTCGGCACCACTGTCAGGACCTCCAAACATCATGTTTTCATCTGGAAAGGAACCCGCAGCCCTCTGTTCCATGGCAGCCCTAGGACACCTCTTCCAACCTGCATCTCCCAGGAAAGGCTGTGATCCACCTGAACAATATATGCATTAAAAAGAAACTCCAAACTCCAAGACTTGAACAGTGTGATAATTTTTAACTGAAGTTATAATAACAAATATAATAGGAGCTCCTAGTTTGGTAGCAAGTTGTCCTCTTTTATTCATTTCTAATGTTTCACAAGGATGACATTCTCCACGTGAAGATGAGAGATGGGTAAATGCAAAGGATTGCGTCAAGTACAAAGAGATGAAGGATCTCTTATGAAGGGAAGAAGGATCCCCAAGTGTCTGAACACTGGCCTAGCGTAGCTGGGTCGTAGTTCTTCACAGACAGCAGGAAAAGAAGAAAATCCATACAGGGAAATGAAAAGGAGCTGAGAGGAAGAATGAGAACTGTGAGGGATTCTGGAGGAAGGCAGAGTACCCTACCTGACAGACAGACAGAAGGAATTACCACAGTCTTTCAGTGGGATGGTCATCTCTAACCACTCATCTTCAGTTAAAGCTGGAGCACTTAATCTGTCTAACTATGCTGTTCTTTCCTATGAAAGAAAAAACCTTCCAACTTATTCTCTTCTCAGCACAAACACCAAAACTTTCTACATGCCTATTTAATTGTCCAATTTGTAAAACCTTAAAATTGTGAAATTTGCTTGGAAAGCTGGAACAAACCAGCAAATTCCATCCCTCCCATCCACCTTGCTCAAGTTACAAACCAGTGCAGAAATATGTAAGGGTTTTTATTAATTGTTATTGTTTGTTTAACAGGTGAGTGACCACTTCCATAATGAAAAAAAAAGTTCATTAAATATTTTGAAAACAAATTATTCTTGCATTCTACATTCTTCTTGCATTTCCAAACAAATAACCAATCCAGAACAATAGCTCTTGGGCAAGATAAAGCTCACAACAGAACTTCCAACATTAATAACCTGAAAAGGGGGAATGTTTCAAAAATACTTAACACACCAACAAACATGAGTTTTGGTAACTGGAAACTAACAGGCCCGGTGCTTCTAAACCAGTTACACGCTTAAAAATCCTCCTCAAATAACTCTTCAGTCTTAATAGACTGATCTGCAAAGTGTTCATGAAAAATAGTTCAAAAATTAGTTGTGCAAATAATTGACACTTCTAAAGAAGTGAAAGTGAGTATCAAACATTTATTACATTGCATCCAACCCTGTACAATTGAGCATATGATGCTTCAACTTACATTTTTATACTGAAAAAGGTATTTTACCTTCTCGATTACATTTTCTTTAAACATTTGGAGTGATATCAGTGACATACTGTGAAAAAACTGAAAAAGCATGAAATGCTTGATCTTTTAACACTAAGAACTCATGAACATGTACAAAGTCAAGGCATGATTCTTAAATACATTGGCATGGATTCACTGGCTGCTGTTTGTCAGCTGAGTTGCTTAACTGATTGTATGTACACACGACATGCGCCACAGCTGTGTGGTCAGACAACTTCCACATCCTGGAGGAATTATACACAGAGTAATTAGTTGTTCAAACTCATTTGTTCTACTGGGCAATTAGGGCATGTGCATATGGCCAGCTACAGCAGGCTGGCTTGGGCTGTCACACAGGAGTTGTAACTCAATTGCGTTCTCATCTCCCAACCTGCAAACGCTCGGCAGCCAGACAAATTTTGTCCTTTCTGGTGTTTGTGGTAGTATCTTTTTTNTTTTTTTTTTTTTTTTTTTTTTGCAGGTCTGTCTGTCTACTACAACTTTCTTTACAAAAATGAAAAATATCAGTACATAAGAGACAAATCAATATGACAGTATAATTAGTACCACCAAGGTGAGCAAAATCACAGCTGGAAAACTGAGTAGTTGGGAAACATATATTCTGTTTACAGATTTTGTTTTATGTTAGATATTCTTGTTCAGTAACTGGATTAGGTTGCACATACTACTTCAAAAGATTTATCTGCTGTCTGCTGTGCCCAGACTGAAATGAAGCCAGAAGGAAATAAGAGAAAAATCCACATCTGCTGGAGTTCTCTGTTAAATGTGGATGGGTGTTCACTTAGTTGGATTGCTTCTGGGTCATGCAGTAGCTGATTGCCTAAAGCAATTGTCTTGTCAAGTCTAGCCCTCAGTAAATAAAGAACTGCTAATTAAAGAACTGACAACCTACCAACACTAATCAAAGTCAAGTAACAGAGAAGACCAAATGTTATAAACAAAAGGGTAAACACTGAGCCTTTTGGCCTAAGGCTAGATTAGAAAGGAGGAAGAAAAAAATAATTATTCTCCAAAACACATGGCACATTTGAAAAAATAGGGTAGTTCCTACTGCTACAAGGACCCAAAGAATATTTAAAGTTTCTTAAGAGATTTAAAGCATGGAAACGAACTGATTTTTTTTTTTTTTTTAATCTAGATCTGTTTATTTTACTGTGCTAACTAAAGTAAAAAGACCCATTTCTTAAAACTTGGCAAAGCTTGTAAATTTGTAGGCTTTCATGATCATATTTATGTGAACTGGTGAAGCATAAGCTCATGAAAAGGCACACTTCAGTTCTGGGAGAACTGAGACAGTCCGGGAGGGAGGTAGTGGCTGCCAGCACAGGCTGCATTTAGGTTCCTATCTGCAAATAACAAACACGACCTCTCCAAGGAACAGAGCCAGGTGCAATGGCTGTAACCCACGGAGGTTCCTGCAAGCTGACCAGGCACCAGCCATTGCGCTGGGATGCGGAGGCAGCAGCACGGTGATGTCCATAATGGAAGCACGCTGTTGGGTTACAACTAAAACCTTAAGTGTGTAAAAAAACATAAGTTTTCTTAACATATCTCCATTATGATGAGACTACAACTTGGAGTTTATACACTCTCTAGTATTCAAGTGTGGATCTCTAGCTCCAATGAGACTTTCAGCAATCCGTTTCTTTATGTGTTATTTTAATTAGTGTATTTTGGATGTTTCTTTCATAAAGTACTATTTATACATTAAGCTGGAAGACAACGCAAGACTGATTAATTTGAAACATGATCTTACTATACCCTCCCTCAGAATACTAATACATACATTTATACACACACATATTTTTATGTTTATATAAATGTACATATATACACACAGGATTTATATGACAAGCAGCTTGCTCAAACATTGTCTCTTCCAAACATCTGCCTCATAATCAGTCTCACTTAAACAAACAAAAAATTAAAAAAAAAAAAGACAGCATTGAGACATAACGTAAAACATCGGGGAAAAGGAGCACAATGTGCTACCCCACTCAGGGGAGACAAACCACACTTCTCTGTTGACTGAATGCGACCATCACCTAGGTACATCACTCTAAACCAAGTTGTGTTTTGCTGCTTCTGACACCTATGGAAGCTGGCTAAGCTGCAGTCTGCAATACACACATACAGAGTTTAAGAGCATGCATAGCTCACCCGAACATCCATTGTTAGTGAAAGGAAAGGCACAACACTGCATGCGTCCCATGCAAATACAAGTGCAACAAGGAGAACAAAGGGAAACACAGTAGGAGCATGTAACAGCTTCAGACTACAACTGTGATTGTCCCTACTATGCGTGGTGGACCACATGAAATCCCATTACTTCCCCTGCTTATCATTTTCCTAACATGGCCTTTTCTGCCCTCTTGAACTTCTGTAGCTCAATAGCTAGTTCCCAATATCTCAGATACAGCCACATAAGTCTTCCATTTTGACTTTTGTTTCTGTTCAGCAGATTGCCACAATAGTTATCATGTTTGAAAATATCTTTCAAGCCACTTTCCATATGTAGAGCCATAGCAACAGGATCTGTCACTGCTTTAACTAGCAGATTTTTCTCTATTTCTAGTCTCTGGCTTCTGGGTACAACAAGACTGCAGTAGATGTCCTGTCTTTCTTTAAGCCCCTCTTCAAATTCTTTTAGTAAAGTATTGGCTCTCTTTTGCCATTCTTCTTCTTTTGCCAGACAACTTTGGTACAAGTTACCTGCTGCTCCTGAGTGCAAGAGGACCTGTTTTTCTCGCTCTAACTTCTCCTGCTCCTGTTCTAGGATCTTTCTTTCTTCTACTAGTTTGCGACTCTGTGACACGAGGGCTTCACGGTAACTCAGGGTTCTGTTGCGTTCCTTTTCAAGCTCCAACTCCAAGTGAGCAACCGTGCGACGATTTTCTGTGATTATATCCCGGTATTTGGCTTCCAGGTCTTTTTGTAAAGATGAATGTCTTTTATAATATTCTTTTTTTTCTTTTTCTATTTCTTTTTGACATTCTCTGGTCCAGATCCAACCTATTATATATAAATAAGACTTGAGACATGAGTATAACACATATAACATTGACGGTTATAATTAACTATGCCTCTAAAGAAGCTACTAAGTGGTAAAAAACTTTTCTCCTGCCCTCCCCAGTGATATTCACTTCTGTTCACATGCCCCACAAAATGTATTTCTGTGGGTCCATGTTTCACAGTAAGTCACATTAAATTATCATGTTTCCTTTGAAGTAAAATCTCCCCTAGTCTTTTATTGCTAATATATACACTTCTCGGACTAAAGAAGGAAAAAAAAAGTTACGGAGAAAAAAACTGCGGGTTTCTAATGCAGGAACCGCATTGAGAACTTTTCAGATCCAGTAAATAAACATGCATCAGCAGCTCCTCGGGTTGTTACCTTTGCACTCTCTAGCACTCATACGTCTCTCATATGTCTACTTTTCTGAAAGAGCTTTGTATATTGGACCTTAGTAAATACAGATTCAATTCCACGTGTTAAAAATGGCCATTGCCTTAATGCTATAAACAGTGCTCGTTTTAACATTATAAATGAGCAGACCAGGGAAAATTCCTAGATGGGGCGTCACTGTACTGCCAGGCACTCCAGCTCCAGCAGACAGGCCTGGGCACTACTTACGGAAGGCGGCCAAGCCCAGCATGGGGACCAGCAAGGCATAGTTCCATCTGCTGCCCTCATCCCCAGGCTCTCGTTGATTTGGCAGGATGTTCCAGTTGGGAGGGTCGTTTAAATTATTCATGAAGGCACCTTTGAGTTACAGGAGAGAAGCCGGGACTCAGCAGTGCACAGAGGGGCAGGGCCACTCCCACTGCCGCCCTCTCACCTGCACCACATCTAATACAGAATCACAGAATGCTGGGGATTGGAAGNGGTTGTCACTGAGAAGAGCCCGGCTCCATGCTCATGACACTCATCCTTTACATATTTATAAACATTAATGAGGTCACCCCTCAGTCTCCTCTTCTCCATACTAAAGAGCCCCAGCTCCCTCAGCCTTTCCTCATAAGGGAGATGCTCCACTCCCTTCATCATCTTTGTTGCCCTGCACTGGACTCTCTCCAGCAGTTCCCTGTCCTTCTGGAACTGAGAGGCCCAGAACTGGACACAATATTCCAGATGTGGTCTCAGCACCGGGCCTGTTCTGCCCGAGACCCTCACACGGCGGCCCCGTTACTTGGGAACTTTGCACGGACGCGCTTTCAGCCAGCGACAGCCACCCCGGCCCTGCTCCCCAGCTGTCGGCGCTGCCGCTATTACCGCCCGCCCCCTCCCCCAGCCGGCAGCATGTTAGCTGATGCCACCGCCCCAAGCCCTCCAGGTCACTCTGCACCGCAGCCCCTGCCCCACCACCAGCCCGGGCCCGCCGGGGCGATCGGGCCGCAGCGCGAAACTGCGACCTACCAGCGCGGGCGCGCGGAGCCGCGGCGCAGTGTTATCGCTGTCACTTACCTGCCGGCCCCGCCCCCTCCCGGGCTAGCTCATTAACCTAGAGAAAGAGGGGGTAACCCCAGGAGGAAAACAAGCGGACTCTCCCGAGTCCTAAGGGCTCCCGGTGGTCTGGTCCCGTCCCAGCCCACTCAGGTGGCGGGACCAGGGGAGGTTTGCGGGGTGACCTCGCGTGCAAGCACGTACGCACTTAGGCCATGACTCCCCTCCCGTCCCTTCCCCCCTCCCCCCCTTCCACCACAATTGGTCTTTCCCGCCGGGCCCCGCGGGTAGCGGCGCCGTTAGCGGCGGTCTCGCGCATGCGCCCTTGCTGGCTCCTCCAGGTCCGTGCGAAATGGCGGCGACGGTAGCGGCTTCGCGGAGCTTGGCGAAGCGCTGGCTGCGGCCGGCGGCGCGGGCGGTGAGTGCGTGTCCCCGGCCCGCTCTGCCCTGCTCTCCAGCCGCTGTCTCGGCGCAGGGGCCAGACCGCGGGGCTGGCGTGGAGAGCCCCTTCGGGAAGGGAGACGGGCCGGCTGGGCTTGGTGACCCCGCGCGTCTCCTGCCCCTCCCCTCAGCCGCGGTGGGGGAGCGCGACTGGCCCCGACCCGGCCCAGCCCGCCCTGCCGTGCCCTCCCCTCGGAGTGCTGCGCGGCGGCGGCCCCGGCCCGTACCCGCTGTCTCCCCCGTGACCTTGGCGGGGAGCACCCGCCCCGGGGCGGGGAGCCGCGGCGGGGCTGCGGGAGCGGGGCAGTCAAGGGCCGTGCGGGGCCGAGTGCCGCCTCACCGGGCTCGGTTCTTCCCGGTTCTTTCTTTGAGGAGCGGAACTGCCCTTGTTGCTGAGCTCCTGGGACAGGGAACCTGACCATGGGCACGGCCGCGCCGCTTCTCCTGGCCTAGGAAGCCTTAGGCTGCGGGAAGGCAGCGGTTGCGGGTGTGCTGGGCTCTGGGGCGCCTTCCCGACCCCGCAGCTGGGTAGAAAGCTCACTGCCGGTCCGGGACCTGCGTGGAAGCCAGTGTATATCTGCGCGTTGCATAAAGGTGGCTAGCAGTTGTTTCTGGGATGTGCTGCTTAAAGGTCTGACGGTTGTGTTTTAGCTGATCTGGAAGCACTCTGTACTGGAGGCTTGTTTCTCTCCGTGGCGGAGCGGGAGTGTTCAGTTTCTTTCCACTTTTCTCACTGTGTGTCCGGGATGAATTTGGGAGTACAAAGACAAATGTACAGGAAAAAGACCCTGTAAATGTAGTTGTAATTGTTACTGTCTTACAAAGCAAGCACAGAAAAGTCAATCTACTGAGAGGTGGTGGTGAACTGGCCCTCATTGAACCTTTCACTTCATAAGGTCCATGATATTCCTGGTGGCATAACAATTCAGGATTCGTGTGATCTGTGTTTTCTTCGAATTTAGTGTAACACCTTTTTGTGCTTTGTGGACTTCCGTTCAGATTCATTCTCAACAAAACTTAGTGGTGCAAAAATTCTTATGTATATCTTTAACAAAAAAGTGTATGCAGATGGGAATAGCAGTTCTGAAAACTGTTTTGCAGAAGCTTTGATGCGAAAAGCAACCTGCTGAACAGCTGTGTGGCTTATTTCATAACTGTTTATAGCAACTTCAGAAAATAACAAAGTGCTTTAAAAGGAAATTAGGCTTTTTTTCCCCCTCTCTTATTAGCACTTTATTTAAGCAATACTGTGTATGCACAAGCCTGTTTGTAAAGATTTTCTTTGAGTTGCTTTACACAATAACCAAATATATGTTTCACCTATGAGAAATAATTTATTGCAGTAAAAAGACTTGTACTGTTGCCGGAAAAACATTTTGTAAACAAGCAGTAGTAGTATATGCTAGAGAATGCATGGTTGCTATGTTTAAAGTGGGCAGTGTAGCCCGCCACGTCACTTGAAGTTCTGCTGGTTTAACTTCAGTCACACTCAGGCCTGTGAAAGCACGTTTGCTATAGAGGGAGCACCCCATTTTAGCTTCATTTGTGATTGCTGGGAAAGCTGTTTTGCAGATAAGTTACATCTAATACTTATGTTTCATCTGGCTGTCAGTGAACTCGTTGATCTGATTCTGTATGTGAAGTATTTCTGAAGATGATTAATACAGGAATTAAGATGGGCATGGAATTGCCCTAGAGCGTGATAAGGGGGAGAGTAACTGCCTGGAGGAGGGTACTAGCAGAACTCCTTATGAATAGGTGTTAAAACTGATCTTATTTAAAGATGGCTGTAAAAACCAGAAGTATGTTAGCAAATATGATGACACATCAGATTCACTGTTATGCAAGAAGATAATTTGAAGAAACTAGTATGAGATGATAAAACTAGGTCGGGCTAAGTGTACTGTAGTTTGCTTCAGGAATGGGGGAAGAGATGGGCATTTGGAAGTGATATGTTAGTGTGTTTTAGGGTGATTCAACTGTGACTGTAACAGTTACTGGAAAAGGCAAATATTACTCCAGTGCATTTAAGGATGTATTTCAAATAGAGCAGTGCTAATGTCACTGCACAGGGCATTTGTATGGCTTTGTGTTGCTGTTCGAATCAATCACACATGCACAGTTAGTTAGCTGTGTTTTCTCTGACTGGTGTACAGAAGGAATACCAGGTTACAAGAAATGGGCGATTTATACTGTGGAGATTTAAAATTTTGATTGTTGTAAACTATCAAAGCAAAGACTGGGTACAGGGTAGGTTTGCGTGGTGGAGTTTTTTGTTTTGTTTTTGAGTATGCCAGGGAAAGAGAGTGACCTTACTGAAGGGGAAAACTGTGCCCTTGTGCTTCATTTAGACATTAATAAACGGTTCTAAATTGGCCAGTAATTTATAAAGAATGAGAACGAGAAAAATATCTCTGGCTTTTGAAGCAATGATGAACTGGAACAGCTTTCCCTACCACCTGATTTTTTTAAATCTTTGTTACTCTTGACCACCAAAAATAATCCATATTCTGAGGATTGCCTGACATGAGGGGTATTTTCCATTAATTCCTGTGGTTCCTCTAAAGCTGCCTTCGTCTTTGTTTACTTATGAAAAAAGGCAATAATACTACAGCATTAAGGCAATAATACTACAGCATTAATTGAAAACATTCTTCTGTCAGTGCAGCCTCAGATAGGTCTGAGAGACTGGGCAGTTTTAGTGAAATGAATAACAGTCTGTGACACCCTGTTACTTGCAGGCTGTTCTCTCATCCAGTCAGAACTTTTGGTTGTTTTACTTTTTTTCTGGGTGTGAATATAGGAAAGCCGAAATTTCATTACATGTAGCTTTAAAATATTGTAGTGCAATATTCTTGTACATGGGGTGTCCGTGCTAAGTAAAGGTTTGTTCTAAAGGTAGGGTAGCTGAGAATGCGGGAAGTCTTCCTTGTGGAAACTTTTTTTCTTTAATAGTTGTCTTGATTTCTTTCCATAGTGGCCAGCAGCATGCCAGACTCTCGCACGCAACTTGCACTTCACAGTCTACGGAAAGAAAAATGCTTCTACAAAGGTTTCTGATTCGGTATGTTTGTATTTCTTTATATCTTAAGTAACAGATTAGATAATAAACTTCATGCTTGAGGGGCATGAAACAACCAAGTGCTTGGCTTTTAGTGGAATGTTGTGTTGAAGTATGTAGTTAGTCTGAGTTGCTGAACTGCATGGCTGTTTTTAATGATAGTTTTCACCCAGGAGAGTATATAACAGATTGTAGCATTTGCTGCAAGACTCTATTAAGAACATTAAACCTATACTACTTGTGTCGCCATGAAACTTAAGTTTGACCTAGCTTGAAATACTTGTGATCATAACAAACCGATGTATTTTTCCAGATTTCCACACAATATCCAGTAGTGGACCATGAATTCGATGCAGTTGTTGTGGGTGCAGGAGGAGCAGGTCTGCGGGCTGCGTTTGGTTTGTCAGAGGCTGGATTTAATACAGCATGTGTTACAAAGCTGTTTCCCACCAGATCTCATACTGTTGCTGCACAGGTGAGAAATAAAGTAGAACAAATGTTTAAAAAAAAGTCATCTTTCAAAAAGCAGATTTGGTTATGCACATGAACATCACATTTCAAGGCCACACTTCCTTTTAAAAATACTGCATATTTTGGAGGGTATTATATGCTTAGATTCTGTTTAGTGCTTTTTCACTGCATTCAATATAACTTTGCAATTCATTGTGTTACACAAAACACAGCAAAATAAGAGCCATTGTGAAACTGATAAATTGCACAGGTTTTCCACAGCCATGTTAAATCTGACTTCACTGTATTTCTTGTACATAGAGGCATAAATGGCATGTCATTTTTAACAGAAGTGAAGAAAACCTACTAGAACTGTACTTCAGTAATACCATTCCAGGAAAATGCATTTTCCTTTTCAGGGAGGAATCAATGCTGCTCTGGGAAACATGGAGGACGATAACTGGAGGTGGCATTTCTATGACACAGTGAAGGGGTCTGACTGGCTGGGTGACCAGGATGCCATACACTACATGACTGAGCAAGCCCCTGCTGCGGTGATAGAGGTGAGACTCACTGGAATTTATGTCAGCTATAAGTATTTATAACACAGCCTAGCTTCTGAAGAGATCTTTTTACTAGGAACATGGTAAAATAACTTGTAGGCTTGTTATGCACAAGAGTTTCTGATGCTTGTATTTGGGTTCAACAGCTAGAAAATTATGGGATGCCGTTCAGCAGAACTGAAGAAGGAAAAATCTATCAGCGTGCATTTGGTGGCCAGAGTCTTCAGTTTGGAAAAGGAGGACAGGCTCACAGGTGCTGTTGTGTTGCAGACAGGACAGGACACTCGCTGTTACATACTCTGTATGGCAGGGTAAGCAGCTGTGAAGTAAACTTGGTTTAGCTTTTGTGTTTGCAATGAATTGTTTATTTCCCCTTCCTGCCCTACCCCCTTTGCCAGAGTTTGAACTAAAACCAAACAAAACATGAGGCTGTTCATATATTGATGAGGAATTCAGGGAAATGACTGATAAGAATTCTGGATTTTCTTTCTTCCTGAGGCCAAGTGGAAAGATGTAGCCCAGGCAATACTTTTCTTTTGTCAGGAGTGTGCAGAAGTAGAATACATTGAAATATGGTAATTATAATGGCTCCCATGAAGACAACATGTTAATTAGTGTACCCTGTTAGCTTTGTGGTCACTGTTAAAACTTTTTTATCTGTTAAGTAGACCCAAAGAGAATTTATGTAAACCGTCTCCAAAAAAACTTTTTTCAAAAAATCTGACACAGCAGCATTGGGGAGCTCTAGAAAGAGGTACGAAGCAGGTTTTTCTTTCACTCATGTTCAAATAGGAAGCAGGGGGAAATGGTATAAATGCACGAAGGCCTAATGTGCGTTTCTGAGCTTACTCTGTGGAAAGTGACTTGTGTTCAAGCATCTGTTCCTATCAATTCTGCAAACCATAACTGTAGAAAGATTTGGTTGTTTTAAAATGGTAGTAAGCTACTTGAAACCTGAAATTAAATACCTAGTAGCTAATGTTTTTTTATTTACTCAGTAGGTAGCTAATTGCTCTCCTTCAGGTTCACACTATACATGCTACTGCAATACAAATGCTCAGTGCTGCCAAACACCGGTCTGATCCTTGAGGGCATGAAGGAATGTTTGACTTGATGCCCACTGCTTCTGCTGGAATGCGAGGCTCCAGGAAATGTATTCCACTTCTCTACGAGAGATGCAGTAAAACATGCTTGTACATGGATCAAGCACCACAGCTGACTTAAAGTGTTGCCAAATGCAGCGGGAAATAACAAGCTGTGCTGACTAGTTAGGACTTCTCAGAATTAAGTGGTTTGGTAACTACTTGTGTCTCTTTAAGGTAGAATAGGTCTATTAGCAAGTTTTAATAAAGAATTGTGAGGAAACTGGGTTCCCTGAGAGTTGATGGGGGTGGTTTTTATCCTGATGCAGCCCATGTTCATGAACGGTTTGGAAGAAAGATTACTTTGGTTTTTGGGCTTTTCTTAAAGTTCCTTCTTTTTTAAAAAAAATTTTCTTCCAGTCTCTAAGATATGATACAAGCTACTTTGTTGAGTATTTTGCCTTGGACCTACTAATGGAAAATGGAGAATGTCGTGGTGTTATTGCCCTTTGCATTGAAGATGGCACTATACATCGCTTTAAAGCAAAGAACACCGTCATTGCCACTGGGTAATGTACTTTTTATGAAGAAGGACAGAAACTTGAGAGTGCTACTAGTTGAAAGTCTATGTGTTTGTACATGTTTTTGAATCCATAGTGTGGAGATGACGTTGACTTGAACATAATTCGTATGTTCATCCTCCCTCCTTCTTTTGTTAAAAACAATGTAATTGAATTCAGTCATTGCTTCTCGAAGGCACAAACTAATTTTGTGATCAAGTATAAGTTTAATATGAGATCTCACTTTGTATTGTAGAAAAATTACATAAAGTTGGAATGTGTAAGAGCACTATGTATCGTCCAAGTGGCCTTAGATTTTTGAAACAAGCTGTTTAAAGCTGACATTGCTGCAATGCTACCAGCATGTGTGTATATATCTATGGTTCTGAGTTTCCTGTGAGAAATGGCTTTTTTCAAAGTTCTGGAGAATCTGTTACAATAAGGTACCAACGTAAGTCTGTAGGATGAAATTATCAGATGAGTGTAATGTAACGTTACTTGGTTGCAAAAGTTTGTATGTGTTTATTAGAGTACTATATGCATTAGTCTTTTGGTGCTTATGGCTGTCTGCCATCTGTCTCAGTAGGCAAAATATGTATAAACATATTCTGTCAAAGAAAAATATTTAGTTCTGTTGCCTGCATAATTTGGCTTTATTAAAGCTGAGGCTGTTTTCATAGTTGCATGCTTTGAGATACATACAGTATGTAGATTGGTGTTTCTTCTGAGAGTTTGTCCTGGAGTTGGGAGTATTGGCAGTTCTCAGTAACATTGAAAGCTAACCTATTCGCTTTAGGCATAAGAATTCATGTTTAATACCTAATTTTAGACAACTAAATTTTGAAATCTAAGAATATAAAATCAGGACGATATTGAGGATATAAATGATTGTTACATGCTGTGTTTGATAAAACTGCTAGTAAGAGTTCAAATAAAGTCTAATGGCATTGAATTGAGAGAACTTTCTAAAGTAACTCTCTTCTGGCCAAGAGACTCTAATACTAACCTAATTATCCTGCTTCGGAATTGTTACTCTTTTTCTTGGATCTTCTGTCACCAGCTCTTTTTCAAATATGGTTCAGCATAACAGAGGAGTACCAATTTTCTGTTGGTTTGGTTGAACTTAGTGTAGGAGATGGCAAAACTAATGCATCTTGCTTATTAACCTTTTGCTCTGTTTCTACTGTTGTGCAAAAAGTGTAGTTGAACATTCTGATGATTTTTTTTTTTTTAATTCTGTTAATTTTTGTGTCCTGTAGTGGGTATGGCCGCACTTACTTCAGTTGTACATCTGCTCATACTAGTACGGGTGATGGCACTGCTATGGTCACACGAGCTGGTCTTCCTTGCCAGGACTTAGAATTTGTACAGTTTCACCCTACAGGTACAGAATATACACCAATACTTATAACATGATTTTTAATAATTTGGACAGATTTTTCGTTCTTTTAAAATGTGCTCAAGTCAGTTTGTGCTTTTCTGCAGCACTGCATTTATTGCTTGTGACAGTTATTCAGACTTTTCTGCATCTGCTGTGGAATATAAATCTGAGAGTAAGACTTAAAATATGAGACAGAGGACTCAGCTGTTCTAATTTAAAGGCCAGTGTTAAATATTTCAAGGTGCTGTCTTTATCATACCACTGGGTTTTATGAATTACAAGTTGAAACCACTTCATCTCTTAAGCTTTCATTTCCTCTAGTCTTTAAAATATTAAAGGATTTGATATTAGATACTGGAGCAATGGGACAGATGCAAATGTTGGGGAGTAAAACTAGAATCTTTTGTGGAGGTGAGGTAGTTGAAGTAGAAGTTTATATTGAGGCCTGTAGTTTTATAGCCCAGGATCAGTATCTAAACTGTGGACAACAATGGTCACAGACTAAAAATTCAGCATCTGCTTTTTTTGGTGGTAGCTAGATAAATGCTCACTTTAACTTCTGATAAGTGGTGATTTTTTAAAATTGTTCACTTAGTTTTACAGTGTTATCCATGTTATATCATGGAGATCCAATGTGCGTTTGACTTAGTTAAGGTTTTTCTAGTCAAAGACGCTTCATTGCTTGTCTGATAATTCTGTAGCTTTTAACATAATTATCAAATGCATGAGTTTGTTAGCTTTTTTGTTTTCTATGATGACCAGTGCTGAAGGCTGACAGGTAGGCTTCCTTCTCTAAAGGAAAAGCAAACTGAGTAAGTTTTCATATTCCACACAATTTGAATCCATCCTGTACTGCCTCAGCACAGGAGAAGAGGGAACAAAGATGAACAAACTGTCCTTGAGATAATAATCTTCCGATTTACTTAAAAATCTTGAACAAAGTAAATGCTGAAGGTCTACAAAATCTTCGTAAAAGTCATATTGCTGGGTGCAGATCTCTTCTAATGTTTTAGATACCATGGGTGTTTCAAATGAACTTGCTTGCCTTCCAGGAAGTGTGTTTGAAAGGAATAACAGTACTCATTTCTGAGCAGTCTTGGGGGACGGTTACTAGTGGTATGATTAGGGATTAGAGTGGAATAAAATCTACCCCTGTGATTTTTTTCACATTATTTTAAGAAAACCTTGTTTATTCAAACCTGGTTGTCCTGGTTATGAAGATGTCAAGAGAATATCTCATTTGATGATTATTTTCTTTCTTGACAGGCATCTATGGGGCTGGCTGCCTTATAACGGAAGGATGTCGTGGAGAGGGAGGTATTCTAATTAACAGTCAAGGTGAAAGATTTATGGAGAGATATGCTCCTGTTGCTAAGGATCTGGCTTCCAGGGATGTAGTATCTCGTTCTATGACCATAGAAATTCGTGAAGGAAGGTTAGTTAAATATTCTGACAAAACTGCAGAGTGAATACTTAATCATACTAGACTCTATGTGGTACCATAATTAATTTGATAAACAAATGATAATTCATGAGAGTGAGCTTTAAGAACTGTTAGCTGAACACTGCATGTAGGGCAAAAACTTTGCTTGTTAATTCCTAATGATATTTAAAGGGAAAACAAGATGTTCGGAGTATCCTGTTTGAATTCAGTGCATCTAGAGAGAGTTGCTCAAACAAGTTTACTGCATCTGCTCTTGCTGCAAACAATGGAAATAATGTGGTTCTCTGTTCTCTTGAGTAAATATCTTAAATTCTTATATATTTCTGCAGTGATATAGTGGTTTAAATTATTAAATACTGTGAATTATTGTGAAAAGAAAGCTGGGAGGTGAAAACTACGTATAAATTCTGCCGGCTTCAACAGTCTTTTGAAATATGCTAGATACTAATTTTTGTCAGATAATCTTTGAAAAAGTTAAAAGTTAAGATCTTTCACTAATGGAATTAGAAGTATAACTAGTGTTTGCAGAGTTCCTATTATGGGTTCCAATGTTGACTTGTTTGGTGTTTTTTTCTTTTTTTTTTTTCCTGTTGGTAGGGGTTGTGGTCCTGAAAAGGACCACGTGTACTTGCAGTTGCACCACTTACCACCACAGCAGCTAGCAACCCGTCTCCCAGGAATTTCAGAAACAGCGATGATATTTGCTGGAGTTGATGTCACTAAAGAGCCTATTCCTGTTCTGCCAACTGTGCATTATAATATGGGAGGTATTCCTACTAACTACAAAGGGCAGGTAAGTAGTAGATCACTTTTAGGATTTGTTTTTTTTTCCCCCCAGTGTGATAACAGGAAACTATTTTCCAAATATAAAAGCATAAACAATCTTTTTCATAAATGTAAGGATACTGAATAACATTATTATAATATTTTAAGAATGATGTCAGAATACTTAAAACACACCATCTGGCTGTTTTTTGTAAATAACTTGAGAGCAATTTTCTGGCCCATCTGGAGACGGGAGTTCGAAGAAACATCTAAAATGAAATTACTGTCATGTCTGACAATTTTCTGTTTATTAAGTTGATGATGGTATATAGTTGAACAATGATCTAACTAGGATTCTCTTACAATCTGTAACTCAAGTTAATGTATATTCTCTGTACCTCCTGTGATGTCTACACTAAAGCATATTTCTTCAACTCATACTAGTTAGAAGTCAATGTGATGATGTCAGCTCCATTTTTCTATTTCAGTGTATTGTACTTGTTAATTTCTCAGTGTAAAATTTTGCCTTAGAAATGCGTGCAGATCAGATTTTCTTCCTGTGCTTTTCTGACTTGCTGCAGAATTGTGCTGAAGAGTACATGGTTCTGTTTCATAGGCATAACTAAAGAAATCGCAGGTTTTAGTGCCATCTGTATTTACGCAGTAATACTATTTACCCTTTAGAACTAAGGTATTTATGGTTTTAGAGTTGGAGAAAACTTCACATTGCTGTGTTTCATCCTTACATGTACATGGCCTTTGCAAATAAGAAGGTTTGCACGATTATAAACTATTTAAGAAATGAGTATTAATTGACTGTCTGATACGATAGGTGATTACACATGTGAATGGTCAGGATAAAGTGGTACCTGGTTTATATGCTTGTGGGGAAGCAGCCTCTGCATCTGTCCATGGCGCAAATCGACTTGGAGCAAACTCACTTCTGGATCTGGTGGTCTTCGGTCGTGCTTGTGCCCTTACTATTGCAGAGACATCCAAGCCTGGTAAGTGTCATTGTTTATCTCACTTTTTTAGAGACATTTGTCTTTATGATTACATTTCTGCCCTAGAAAGAGTTGTTGCTACCTAATTCAAATTCAGACTGCTACACATAGACTCTTATTTGCTAGAAAAGGCAGAAATCAGTGTTTCTGCTTTTTCTAGGCACTTTGTTTGCAATGCAGTGCTTGTCATTAACATTTGCTTTGTGAGTTGATCTTCAAACTAGAATTGGGTCAGTGCTATTGGCAAAACCAGCAGATATTTTTCACAAACTAGCAAACCAGAATATTGAAAACTGACTTCTCTACATCCTGCAATGTGTCTTCTATATCAAGATGTACTGTCTTACACTTGACACTTTATTATAGTGGAATTTGCTGCCACCTTGTTGATTTGTAAGTTGGACTGCATAAGCAAATGACAAGAGATGGATACTAAAAATCGTAACATCTGATCTCCTGTATGTGGACCATCACTGCTGAATGTTATTTTTAAATAATCTGGTTCAGCAAGAGTTACTGAGCTGAAAACAAACAAACCAAGTCTCCACCAACCAAAAAACCAACAACCCAACAAACCCAACCAAAAAAGCCGCAACCAACCAACAAAATACTGTAAGAGGCAGTTAGATTGCCACAGCAGCTCAAGTCCAGAAGTAGTCATTTGTTTTATTATTGCTTAATGTCCAGATTAATAAGACTATTTGTTTTTTTCAGTCTGACTCTGCACAAAGTGCACAGAGTAATAGTTCCTGATGGAATCAGCTTGGATCTAGCAATGCCTATTGGCTCTGGCTTTGTGCAAAACTTTATATGGATCAGTCTTTCTGGGGCTCCTTTGAGTTTTGAATTTGCAGGAAGGTTTTTGTTAGTCTGAGTGCAGAGCTCCGTGAGAAATGAAGTGTGCTGGTAACAGATGGGTTCCAGTATTAGAGGTAGGATGCAGAACTCATGTGTAACTGCCAGGCTTATTGACTGGTCCCTTAACAGGTCTGAGAGAGGGTGCGAGGTTTGGAGGTGAGGAGATGAGGAAGGTATGGGAGAAGGTGGTAAGGAGCCACAAGCTTATTCCATAGTCTAGGAGAATTTGTGTCAAGTGCTGTTTTTAAGGAATTAACAACAGCTGATTTAGCAAAATGTATAAATTCCCTACCAACTATCACAGGAAAGAACATGATTCATATATTTCACCAAGAACTTTTAAGTGTATGGATACTATTGGTGTGAGTTCAGGAAAGTTACAGTTCATCTGTGCTTCTGAGGAAGAAAAGAAATTGCATTTTAGTAAATTCTGACTTTTAGTAGTTGTTGGTCTGAAACTGCCAGAAACAAAACCAAACCTGACCTACTAAACTTAATTGAAACTTTATCTTATTAGGAGAGACAGTTCCCTCCATTAAACCGAATGCTGGTGAAGAGTCAGTTGCTAATCTTGACAAATTAAGATTTGCTAATGGAACCATAAGAACTTCAGAAGTGCGACTTAACATGCAGAAGGTAAGCCTGGTGATGCTCTCAAGTATACGGTGGGAGAAGCTGCAAGCAAAAAGAGGTGGTTTGGTCACTTTACAATATACTTCAGGAGTTGTTTTGCAGAAGTAAAAAGCAGTGTGAGAAGGTATGTCTGTGCACAGTAAAGGCTGTATCAGTTTTGTTAGTTTCTTCATGGTTAGTCCTTTTGGGTAGTTAACCCAATGTATAGTAGAGTGGGGTTTCTTCTGTTTGTGGTGAACAGGAGAATGGTTTTTCTTCAGGTTGCAGACATCTGAAGTTGAAACAACTCTGTGTCAAGCTCTGTTGGAACTAATGAAGTTATGTGGGATATTGTACATATGCAGCATATGAAACTGATTTTGTTTGACTGTCTTGCAGACAATGCAAAACCATGCTGCTGTATTTCGTACTGGTTCTGTACTCCAAGAAGGCTGCGAGAAACTTAGCCAAATCTATGGTGATCTAGCTCATCTAAAGACATTTGACAGAGGTAATTTGATAGCTAAGAATACACCTTTGTCAGAGTACTCTCTGGGAAAAGTGGTTCTTTACTTCTCTAAACCTTATGTGTTTCTTGAAACTTTGGCTAAAGATTCTGATTATTTTGAATCTTTCAAAATATTTTATGGAGCCCTACATGCTAAACATGGTAATTATGATCTTCCTGGTCGTTTTCTGGTTGCACACTCTTTCAAAAATGCAGAGACTGGAATCAGATTTAAGTGTATAAGGTACTAACTTCTGTTCTCTCAGAACATTATGTGAAGTTGTTCAAATACTAAGGTCAGCTTTTAAAGTATCTTCTGAAAAGGCCAGGGAGTTGTAAAGAGGGTGCAAGACCGTTCATAACCTGAATGCTCAGTTTTCGTTCATCAGCTGTGCAGATAGCTCTGCATACGGAGACTTTCATGTCTCACAGTGTATCGTAGGAGAACTTGCCCAATTAAGTAGAACTGCTGAGGTACCTTTTGTCCACTCACATTATGTATTTCTCTCTAACTGCTGCTATTGGACACGTATCCTAACACTGAAAGTAGAACTGGCTTTCTTGGATAGCTCTCACCAAGAATCAAGAAAAGTGTTACAATGGCTTAGACTATAGGGATCAAAATGAAGATACATTCACATAAGTGAACTTGGATCCACCTTGGAGATATGTAAATGAAGAGGAATATTGGATATCTAGCAGCTTTTTTTTCTTCTCCCCGGGGGTAGGAAGGGAGGGAAAGCCCTGTTGCTGGATCTGCTAGGAATCTACTTAAAGAGCTACCCTTTAGCCAGATCTTGTCATCTGAAATGAGGTGTGAGGACTGAGTTGTAGGTATGATGTAAAGCAGGCAAGAATCTATGATACAATTTTGTCTTGGTAGTACACATGCAATGGCGACATCTGGTATAATTACTGATTTTTTTCAAAGATTCATTATGATTCTTAGGGTGTACGAATTGCTGCTGAGCTTCACAGGCAGTAATAATTCAGTATTGCGGAGTACTGTGACTGTAGTAGGTAGAGCATTAGCTAGTTTGATTCTAAGTATCAGCAGTAAACTGAGGAATAACTTGTTTGTAGAACGCCTTCCACAGTATTTTAATATTTTACTAGGTATTGTGTGGAACACTGACTTGGTGGAGACTCTTGAACTGCAAAACCTGATGCTTTGTGCTCTACAAACCATTTATGGTGCTGAGGCTCGCAAAGAGTCCCGGGGTGCTCATGCAAGAGAGGACTATAAGGTATAAATATTTTATGTGACCTGGCTGTAGGATTGAATTTCCTTGTTATGTATCCTTGTATGGATTATTTAAAAATTGTAATTTCTTTAAAATACAGCCTTCGGAGTCTTGAGTTAAGATTAAGGAAGTATTTGTTTGGGGTCCCATCTGCTCTGTTTGATCTGGTCTTATTTGTTCTATATAAACTGACCAGTAGGTGCAACCCTGGGTAATGAGAGAAGAGTAGTTCCATGTATGCATCTGAATGATTAGAGAGGTCTAAAGGAGGACTATAATAATAATAATGTCATGAATGCATAAACAGGACTTCAAGCAGAATAATTGTTCTGTGCAAGGAACATTACCTTAAATACTGAGGCTTAACACGGGCTTTAAAATTTGACAGGGGCGATGTTAAGATAAAGCTTGCTGGCTATTAGGAGACACACTGTATTACAGTTGTAACTGGAATGGAACTAATCATGTGGTCATAAAGTAATTTGCAGATACAATTTCTGATCTATACTAACCTAATTTTATCCTTAGGTACGGGTAGATGAGTTTGACTATTCTAAGCCACTCCAAGGCCAACAACGGAAGCCGTTCGAACAGCACTGGAGAAAGCACACACTTTCATATGTGGATGTCCCATCTGGGAAGGTACGTTAAGCCTGATGTTTGAGGGTCTTTCTCACTGTCAACAGACAACTGCTCTCATAGGCAGCTGCTGCTATCTTGATAATATGCAATTGATTGTCACTGTCTGAGGTACCTGTTACAGTTTAGTGTACTTAGAGTAAAACAAAAAAAAAGTCAACATTTATTCAGTTGTTGAACAGTAGGCATCACTGGGAAAAGTTACTGTTGATCTTTGGGAAGTGACTTTGCCATTTGAGCTGGAATTGTTTTTCCCTTTGTTTCAGGCCAGTTCTAAAGCTTTTTTCTTTGGTGGCAAAACCTGTTATTGGTGTGTTTAGCATGAAGTTTTCATGGTGTTTTGAAGACAGAGAAATCTGACGCTACTGTAGTCTTGAGTGTTGTTTTTTGTATCCCATTCTCTGAACCCTCTTCGTTTCCTTTCCCCCAATTCCAGCTTCATTGAATCTAGTTTGAGGACAAGTGAGAACACTTCACTTTTCCTGAATAGCTGCTGAGGATGGAAAGATTGAGTGACACAGTTCTGTCTCCTAACTGATCCATTGCATTCTCCAAGACTTTCCTAGCTTAAAGAACTAGTAACTAGCAATCTTAGCCAAAATTTTGCCTTTTTAAAGTAGTAATCTTCCAATATAATTTCTAGTCAGGCTTTACTGTTAAGGAATTTTACAGTGGTAACTTGGTGGAACTTAAACATTCCTTGTAGGTTACTAAATGTGTTGTGTTTTGTTTTCTTTTCTATGGAAGGAAAAGAATAATTGAGAAATTAGATACAAGAGGTTTATTTGTCTTAAAGCTCTTTGCACTCTTTTACTTTAGGTTACTTTAAAATACAGACCTGTGATCGACAGAACTTTGAATGAAGAAGACTGCTCCACTGTCCCACCCGCTATTCGCTCATACTAGTAACTCACCTTCAACTTGCAGTCCTCTCCCAGAGGGGGTTAGTGTACATAAGCATAGCGCATGCAAATCAAAACAGTATTGTCACTATCAATTAATGAAGAATGCTGACTAAACTCTTCTCCAGCTTGTATTCTACTGTGGCTTACTGTACAGTTATGAAAATTGAATGCAGGACAGCTTATGTTCTTTCACCCATCTGTCAAAACTGATAGGGAAAACACAACATGTGTCTAAATAAAGTGATTAGAAGTCTTGTATTTGTATTTGTTTGAATATACTGTTATGTACATAATTACAATGCTTTTATTTTGGATGTATAGTTATTTTCATATTTTAAGATAAGAAATGCATTGCAATAGTTCTAGACAAGATTGAGATGCTGAATTTTATGGTGTGGCGCTAAAATGTAAGCGTCATAATTGCTGATTGTGAGCATCATGAAAGAAAAGTATGCACTGGTGATCTCCACTTCGTTTTTTTCAAAAACCAAAATTGTAAAAATTGTCAGACTGTTGTTTTACAGAAGGAAACAAGATAGGTCTACCCCAGTTACTTTATCCAGAATATGCCATGAACAGAATGTAATTTTCATAGCTAATCTCTATCTCTGGAACTTCTGAAGACATTTTTGTGGTATTTTTTGTTTGTGTATTTCCTAGACTGCCTTTTCTCTCATTGTAGCTGAAGGGCAGTTTTCCACAGTCTTACCTAAATGTTAAAGCTTACCAGACAGTCGTGCCAACATGTAACTTGTAAGGCAGCATTTACACATATTTTAGCAGTGTTTCTGTGAATAACTCCCAGTCCTTAGAGGACTAAAGTGTAGCTGTGCAGATCACAAGTGAATGGAGCGTTTCTTAGTTTTTGAAACTTTTTTTTTCAACTGCCAAATATATGCTGTTGGAAGAAATGAACGTTGGAAAAACTGAAGTGTTGGAATGTTGCTAGCGACGCTTGGAAAAATCGAATACACCATATTTCACTCTTGTAGTGTCTGTACCCTGTACAAGGGACTTGACACTGGACATGGAGATAGGTCGCATGGACAAGAAGGGAAAAGGAAAAAATATCTTGACTTGGCTTTCTCTGTAGAAGGATCCCTGACGGTTGTTAAGGGGAAAGGATCTTTAAAAAGGTTACAATAAAGCAGGATAAGCGACTACCTTCTTTCCATCGCCTGGAGGTCTCTGTTCCCGCGGCAGAGGGCGGGGAGGAGGGGTTGCCCGACGCCGGGTTGCCCGAGGTCGGGCGGAACCGGCCTCAACCCGCCGCTGCGCATGCGCCGGCCTCTCGGCCCCGCCCGCCGCTGAGGCGGTTCTCCCGGGGCTGGCTGCCCTTCTCCGGAGCGCGGCTCCCGCCCGCGGCAGCCGATTGGCGCGACGGAGCCTCTGCGGTGATGGACGCCCCTGCTACCTTGACGCTCGTCCGGGGCGGGCTCGCTGTCCCCTCCCTCCCCCTCCCCGCGGCCGGCCCCCGGCGCTGCTCCCCGCCGCCCTCGCCATGCGCTCCTCACTCCGCGCCTGCCGCCGCCTGGGCTGCGCCGCCGGCCTCCTCGCGCGCCAGCCGCCGCCGCGCGCCGCCGCCCGTTGGGGCCCGCTGCCGCGCGCCGCCATGGTGAGCAGTTCGGCGGGGCGGGGGGACGGGGGGACCGGTGACCTCTAACTGCCACTGCCGCCCTGACTCCTCCCCCTGCGCCCGACGGTGATCGCGACCCTCGGCCGTCCCCCATCGTTCCTTCCCACCGCCGATGGAGCAGCGGAGGGACGGGGGGGGAGCGGGGAACGGCGGCTGCCGATCGGGGCGGGCCGAGGGCGGCGGGCACGGGGCCTTTAACCGGGGTGTTCCTCCGCGGGGAGGGCGCCGGCAGCGGCACAGGGAAGACCTTGCCGCCAGCCACGGTCAGTCTTGGGCGGCCGTTTCCTTCTTCCGCTGGGGAGGCTGAGGGGGCCTGTCCCTGCCCGGCGCTGTGCGGCCTGCGGCGAGGCCCCACAGATTTGCAGCCCCGAGGCGGTGGCTGCGCCCAGGGCCGGGCTGGTGGTATCTGCAGCGCGCAGCTGCCCGGGTGCGCTGCCCAGGGGATGAGATTTACGTCCTGAGCGCGGCCGTGAGCTGTCCCGGCATGGCCAGGCTGCCAGGAAAGGTGTTACTGCAGGAGCTGCTGTGACTGCTGTGGCGTGCGGCAGCTTCTTCAGCAGGAATGTCGTGCCCTTTCTTAGAGCTGTTGAGCTACAAATAAAAAAAAAATAAATAAAAGCTGTACCCTAACAGAAATGGGGGTATCTGGAAAATCTTTGAGGCTGCCTGAAAACTAAGAGCTTTCAGATGAGAACTGGTAGTGAGTGACCTCTTGTTCAAGTCTAGTCAGTTGATTGTCAGCCTGAAATGCAAATGCGACTTGTTTATTGTGTGCGGTTTGGTGTCAAAACAAAAATACTATTTGAATAAGGAAACCTGAATCTCAATGTTAACACCTAGGAAGTTCCATAGAAACTGTAGTCTCATGTGTGTCTCTTTAAGTTCACTCCTTAAAACAAGGAGGTAACTCAAGACTCAGAAGAATTCCAGCAGAAAGTGAGATATTTAGGATTTGATTAATCAATGCATTAATTTCATTACTTAGTTTACTAAATTAGTTAATAAATTTATCTAGAACATTAGGTCCTAGTCTGTGATATTTATTATGGTATACAAAATGGCATTAAAAACACAAGCTTCCACATGAATGAGTAAACTGCATGGTGAATGAAATGCACCTGTATAAGAAAATCTTCGTCAGAGGAGACCATGTAACTCGTAAGCAATTGGCCTGTCAGGTGGTTCCCTTTTTTATTTTGCTGTTTGGCATCATTCAAGAAAAACATTATAGATCACGGTCTTCATTCACTTGCTGAAGACCCTGTGTTTATGAAAGGCTGTAGTCTTACATGAAATATATGCATTTTGATCTGTGCTGGTCAGAAATATGACCTGTCCTGTAAATAGACAGTATTAATTGCTTGGGTTTAAATAACAGCTGAAGTTATAGCAACATGTCCCTCAGTGAATTGGAACTCAAGTAGCCCTTGAATTCTTACAGGAAAATTTTGTACGTTGTTATTTCCAAGAGGACCACCAAAAATGTACCAACAAGTATTTAAGTTAAAAACCAACCAAACAACATGCTATTCTTTGATGCTTGCAGAGATTTTTCCTCAGCAAGAGGGGTATTGGAACCCCTCATACAGACACAACCAAACATGCGTGTTGTGCTTTGGTATGACTATTGTGTCACCTTAACTTGGAGCCAGGTTGCACAAGATGTTTTAAATGGAATTGTCGTCATACAAGTCCTTCAGCCGAATGTTGTAAAATATTTGGTTTTGGTTTCTAAAGAGTAAATTTCGGAATTTGTGACTCCACGTTATAAAGGAGAAATGACACTTAAAAATGGAAGTATTCTTATCTGCTAAAGGAGAGCAGTTGAACAAATTCTATTTTCTGCTGGCCTTTAAAGATTGGTTTTGACGTGCTAAAAATGATGATTCTTTGAACTGAAATACTTACATCCAAAAGTTGCTGCATCCTTAAATAAGAATGTAATTTTCCATGGGAAACATTATTGCAGCAATTCTGCCATTTGAAAATCTCTAGCACATTATGGTGCAATCACTTGAAGCTGATTAGTTCCCTGCAACAAGGCAAAAGCACAGATACAGGAACTGGGACCTTCAGCTCGTAAAGCTACTCGTGGGTGAATTCTGTCTAAGGGGGTGGCGGAAGCATATTGTTTTTACATAAAAATTCAGTGCTTTCTGCAGGCTGCTACATTAATCTGAAGGTAATGCTGAAGTTTAGTTTAGTTACTTTAGTAGGTATGAGAAAATATCACTTTGCTTTTTTACCTAATGTCACTTGTTACTTTATTAATCAGCAAATGATGTTCAGCTTAAAGTACGTAACTCTGTTAACTTCATTGGAGTTTGTGGATGTGTGTAATGTGGAATTGGCTAGGGAAATAATTTATTTTTTTCATAACAGGATTTTGTTGTTAAAAGGTATTTGTACGAGGAGGTACTGATCCTATTTATCTTTGTTTCACTGTTATTGACATTGGAATTATGTAAGTTTGAGGAATCAATTGTGTAATCACTAGTTTTTTTGTCTAAAAGGCTACAGGTAGTTTAACTTTTTAATGTTGTTTGAGTGTGGATACTTTTGGTGATTGAACTAGTGATGTTATTAAGAGCTGAGCTTGGAACTGAATTGGTTCTGCTTATCCAGCTCTAGGAAAAGCTTGACATTGGCTGCTTGCACAAGGTGTACAAATATCAAAAGCAGGGATTTCAGAGGCATCAGTGATATCTTTTGTTGGAATATTAATATGTGGACATCTACCATAAGCAAATCAAGCATTGCTGTTAAAAGATTTTTTGGTAGTAAGATACCAAATAAGTGTTGACTATGTTCTGTTTTGTGCTAGCATGTAAATGAATGCTAGGTGATTAAAATAGGATAAAGAGGATTAAAGAACATAGGAATGGCGTATTGGTCCACACTAAGCTTTGTATTCATTTGGGGTCAGTGTCTGGGAGAGCATCAACAACAACACAAAGTGTGGGGAGCAGGACAGCAATGTGAGAGCTCTAACCCTTGCTGTTTGTGGGCTGGGCTTCAGTTTCTCCTGGGTCCCATGCATGACCTACTCTGCAAAAGTGCCCTAAGCGTGTGGAGCTGGAGTGTCTGATGGGAGAGCTTGGAATGCTGCTTAGGAGAGTAAAAAGGCTGGACCACCACCCCCCCGTGCCACTACCACCTGCAGCTTGACATCTGCCGTGATGGGGACCTGGACTGGCTGCTGCAGAATGTCAGTGTTGCTGGAGAGGGTGTTCTGCCCAATACCTGGCTGTGCTCCTGTTCAAGAAGACCGAGACCCACCCAGCAAGTAGCAAATAAAGCAAGAAAATAGAGGAACAGTCTGGCTTCAGAAGTGGACACCTAGGGAAGAGTAAGAACTATGCAAACACACACAATGCTTTCCTCTTACTCTGACCCAGAGGATTTTCCTAAGTCCGTGGTTTGTATAATAACCCAGTTTAGATCTTTCTTCTGAGTGCTTATCTCACTTTCCCTGGAGTCGTGTGGACTTCTTGCAACCGCAGTATCAGCTGGCAAGGAGTTTTGTCAGTCTGCTATTGGTGTGAAGAGCTGCTTCTTTTTCCTGCCTTTAAACCTGATTCTTGCTAGCCTAACATGACTGTTTCGTGTATGGGAAGAGACAGCGAGCAGCTAATGCCTATTGCCATTCTACTAATGCTTTTATTGACCTCAGTTTTCCTTCAAACCCCAAGTTGTCTCTTTTCTGAATGAAAGAGTCAGTTGTCTTAAGAAAGCTGTTCCCTACCTTTCATCAGCCATATTGCCTTTCTTTGAAGTGCTTCCAATAATATGCTCGCTGAGATAAAAGAACCAAATCTGCAGAAAGACTTCAGAATCTAGATGAACCGTGGTGGCACAGCAATGTTTCTTCTTGTGTCCTCTGCTTTTCTTAATAGTTTCTAACATTTGCTTTTCTTCTTTCACTGTGCTGCAACACTGACTTGATGGTCTGAAAAAGCTGTCCCCAGGACTCATCCCTGAGGGTCAATGTTAGGTCAAAGCCTAGCATTGTATATACCCTACTTAAAGAGCTGGGATTGTTTTGCTCTATCTATGATTAATAATTTTAAAAGACTTCTTCCCCTTTCTGAAGACACTGCAAGAAGGTAACCTCCTTGTCTGGTGGAAGATGAACACCTTCTTCACAGAAAATTGGGACTTTGGCCAAGGCATGGCAACAGGAAGAGTGAACTGCTCTTGCTTCCTGCCCATCCCATAATCTTTGCAGAGCTGCATGTGTATGTGATCACATCATCACAAATGAATGGGCTGTTTCACAAAAAGTAAAAAATTACGTTCATGCATGTCAGCTAAAATTAGTTTAACTTTGTGTTAAAGATTAATGCGTGCTAGGTGTATATTCGATACAGAAAACTGCCTTACAGAAATACTGCACAAAGTATTTCTAGATGCAGCTTCCTTGTGTTGCACAGGTAGGGCAACTGTGTTCTTGGTTAATTAAGCTTAAGAAGATACTTAATTATCAGTAACTTGGTACTGAATTCATCAGTTGCTCCCTTACCTTCTATCCCATGTGCAGTGTGGATTTCAGATAGGGATTGTGTTACATGTCTGTTGCCTGGGTGGATGCCACCTGAATTCTTACCGTGCTAGTTCTTCAGTTTGGTTTTAACAAAACACCATTTCTGGAAATTGTAAGATAAGTTACTAATTCTTCAAAAAGAAGACACTGAATCTTTTGTCAAGAAGATGTGTTTTGTACAGTGGGCAGCCGAGGTCTTAAGTCTTGCAGTGCTGCCTGTCACCAGCAGGTCAGCAAAGCTACACGTATTAGTAGTTGTGACTTCTGGTGAGACAGGTACTCAAACTAGAACAATGTCTTAACTTTGAAGATATAATTACAAAAATACCCATGACTAGCTGTGTGTCCTTGTTTTTTCCCATTTCTTGCTCATTTTTTCTTAACTATATCTGCTTTCAAAAATGGTGTGCTGTTGATCAGTGTTTGAAATACATTTTTTTCCTTTTCCATAGTCCACTCAAGAGGCTTTTAGGATAGAATATGATACCTTTGGTGAACTGAAGGTCCCAAGTGACAAATACTATGGTGCCCAGACCGTAAGATCTACAATGAACTTCAAGATTGGAGGTGTTTCAGAAAGAATGCCAGTAAGTAATTTAAAGCTGTGTTCATTTCTTCTCTTTAAGTGTGTTTTGGATGTGAGACTGAGTACCTTCTTCTCAGACTTTTACTGGGAATATGAGCAACTTTGGATTTTAATTAAAGGTAGAAATTTCATGGCAAGATATTGTTCTGTATTAGAAATACTTTTTGTTTCATTTAAATAAACTGAATGTTGCTTTTGAATAATTATTTTACTGTGTTGCTTAATTTTTTAATAACCAGGATGAATAGAAATCTACCTTTCATTTTTCTGAAGATGAAGGACTGACTAGTTTGTTATACTATAGTATTATGTACTTTGTTATTGAAGATGTTTAGTGTAGCAGCAGTTGATACAAAGTTACTTTTTCACATGTAGCTGCACACAGTGGATTAGTGTGCAAGTACTTTGTCAGTTTGCCCTCAAAAAGGCTGTTTTAGAAATAGAACCAGTTTTCCTTTTTTTTTTCATTTTAATGCATGTAATCTGTTTTGCTACCCGAAGCACACCTGGATTTACAATGAAAGGATGAGGTGTGTATTGCTTTCTATAGTGCTTGGGTAAATGTCACCTAATGGGAGCATAGGCAGTGTGACCTGATTGCTCTTTGGTTTGGTTGATGGACTGCTTGCTGGATTTAAGTTCAGAAGGAGTTTGGTTTAGGACTAGGTCTGTGCTATAAGTTCCGAAAATGTCCTTTGGGGAAACAAACAAACAACCCCCCTCCCCGCCAACAACATATTTAAACTTATTCTTGTGTCTCAGGTTCAAGTTATAAGAGCTTTTGGCATCTTGAAGAGAGCAGCTGCTGAAGTAAATCAAGATTATGGTCTTGACCCAAAGATTGCTGATGCTATTGTAAAGGCAGCAAATGAGGTAGGAACAAACTGTTCAAAATACTAGAACTCTCACTGTATTTTTGTTAAGCTTTTCACGGGAAGTTTGGAGGCTGAGGGAAGACCTCTTGCATTTCTCAAACTGTTAGAAAGCATTTATTGTTAGTAAATTTTGTTTTTCAGGTTGATAAATCACTTAATACAATGTTTAACTATTTTACTTCTTACATTTATAGAAATAGTAGAATGTTCAAATACATTTTGATACTTAAGTTATAAAAACAATGTAAGTTTTGGCCTCTATTAAAGACTACCCATTACTTGCATAGTGTTGACTTTTACCAGATGAACAGTATGAAAAAACTTCAGAGGGGAGTGGAATCTTGGTTCATTCAGCTAATGTGAAGTCTGACATGCCAAGCAAAGCTTTGTCATTTTGGAAGTCTCCAGTCTCTTAAGCGATTGCATCTTGGTAGTGTGAAGACCATCTGCAACCTGAAAAGTTTCTCTGTTAGTGGTCTATTTCCTTTACAGACTTAAGTTTACTAGTAAATCTGTACTTTTTAAGTATCACTTTTATAGCTAAAGAGGACATGATGTGACACGCAGAGCCATCTCCTCTTTCTCAGAATAAATGCCACCCAAGTGCACAGAGTTGTGAATGACCATTATTTGAGGTATGGTAATGCCAGGTGTGTTGCTTTGTGTAAACCAACAGATGTATTTATCTAGAAGCATTGTTTTATAGAGCTTTTTTGTTCTGACTAGCTTCAAAATATTTCAGTATATGCAGAAGGCCTTCTCTTCTTTCTACCAGCTATGGCACCATAAGTCCCAAGACCCAGGAGCTCTGGAGATCTCCAGAATATGTCCAGTCTCTTCTTGTGATTTCTAGGATTCTCCTAATTAAAGGTGGATCAGAAGTTTTGATGGCTAAATGCTACTTAGTTTAGACTCATGGACTCTGAAACTTGTTTTTTTGTTTTTTTTTTTTTCTTTTGTAATTTAAAAACACCTCTGCAGTGCTGTCCTTTCCCTGACCTCCAAAAAATGTTGTAATATTACTGAAAAGCAAAGAGACACAGCAAGGAACCAAGTTATTTTTGGAGGTGGGAACTTTGTCCGTGTACAAGATGGGAAATATGTAAGAGCCTTTCCTGAAAAGCACGATTCTGGGAGGATTGATGGATCCTAATGATCTGGATAGTCACTTAGCCTCAGAGTTGTGACAACAGATCCTTTGCTTTGCATTCTTGACTTTTCTGAGGCTAATATGCATGCAGGTGATACTTCTGAGCACAGATTTTGATACTATCAGAAACATATATTTAGAAGAATCTCTAAATGCATATAACGTTCAGCAGGCTCCAAAAATGTAGATAAAACAGAGGGTATTTGTTACTGCTGTTCTGTTGTGATTTGAGAAGGCAGTGCCTGCTTACAAAAGATGTAAGTTGGTATACCCATTTTTGGCGGATTGGAACCTTGTTCCTGTGGGTAATCAGCACGTCAACACACTTGGATCTTTTTAAGCCCATATGATTCTCTCTTTTATGTGTGTAACACGTTCAGGTACAGTTGAGGTACAGTAAAAACAGTCACAAGTCCTCCCAGTTTAAAGCCATGTGTGTCCAGGGCAGTTCTAGGGAAAGCACGCCTTACAGGAAGAAGGCGTGCGAGACCAGCAACCATCTGCCAGCTCATTTTGTTGATGCAAAATGTAATGTCTACATATCTAAGAGGTCTGAAACTTCCCTGTATGAAATTCATTTCTGGAGAAATTTCAGCGTCCAATTATACAAATATCATGTACTGCATGTGCATGACGGATGAGCTTTGATAAAAACACCTCCTCTGGGGGACTGTTTCCCATAAGGAATGGACTTCTGAATGCCCCTAATTCAAATTGTTGTGTAGCTGTCATTGGTGTTCATGATGAAATTGTGCAGCTGCTGAGATTGATTTCTTAGGAGAAAGCAGTGCACCCATGCTGTGGGGAGTTTATAAACAGATAACTGCTGTCTGAAAACTGATATTTCTGACACCCAAAGGATGCTCATGACCCAAGGAGATACACAACACTGGATCGCTACCTTGAAGCACCTTATGTGCTGTGATTAAGAAACTACTTAAGGTATTTTCTTTACACAGGAGATCTCACTAACCTGAACAAATAACTGTGGAAGGGAGAACCAGCATGCTGTACCTCTAGCCCTATTCAAGAGGATTAGAATCCAAATTGCTTTAAAATTTGGGAAGCAGGGGGATGTTTTTTGACTTATAAAATCATCTGCATTGTTTGGGAAATGGAAGATATAACCTAAAAGACCTTTTAAAAATCTTTTATTCCTGTCACTGTAGAACATGAAATAAAGTGAAATATTTCTCTATTTCAGAATTTGGCATCTTCAAAAAGCCTAGCAAAAGCTTTTTGCCCTTTTAATATCTGGTAATATTTGAAATTCTCAGTTACTCTAGTGTAAATTCACAATTGTTATATGTATATTTACAAATATAATGGAGAACATTCTTTGGATTACAGCTATAAAATTCTCAAGTTTATGCTTTTTTTTTTCTTGTTCTAGTAGAATAACTTTTCTCTCTCTTTTTCCATTATAGGTAGCTGAAGGAAAGTTAAATGATCACTTTCCACTGGTGGTGTGGCAGACTGGTTCTGGAACTCAAACCAATATGAATGTCAATGAAGTAATCAGCAACAGAGCCATTGAGATACTGGGGGGCAAACTGGGGAGCAAAACCCCAGTACATCCAAATGATCACGTTAACAAAAGCCAGGTTGTTATACTCGCATTATATAACTTTTAATGTCAAAAGGCTTTTTTTTTTTTTTTTTAAGTTGTCTTATAGCCACTCTTTAGATTAAAACAAAAAAAACAAAAGTTCACTCAGTATGTTCTTCAGTTTAGCTGAAGTTTAAGTCACTGACTTGGTTTTATCACTACCTGGTATTTTTTGCTTTCTCCATCTCCTGGGAATGGATTTAACATTACCAAAGCAACATATAGGTGTCTTAAAGCCACCTACAATTGCTTTAAAAATCATCCATTTATTTGTTACTTGTCTCTCATAACTACTTTAGCAAATATTTTTCTTTCTTTGGTCCCAATATTGTGAACAGTCTACTCATGTAGTTAACTTTCTGTGGGTATAGTTATAAACACTTTATCAATAAGGTGCTAGACTGGAGTTTAGAAGATTTTATTATTCCTGCAGATTGACTTTTGGAACATTGCTAAGTTGCTTTCTCCTAGTTTAGTTTCTTCCTGTTCATAAAATAAAGAAAATAAAGCCATACCTGTACATCTTACAGCAACAATGGTGGGAAAAGCTTGTAAATAAATTTATCGAACTTCCTTCACAGAGTTCAAATGACACTTTCCCAACGGCAATGCATATTGCTGCTGCCCAGGAGGTTCATGAGGTGTTGCTACCTGGACTGAAGAAGCTACAGAATGCACTTGAAGCAAAATCCAAGGAGTTTTCACAAATCATAAAAATAGGGCGCACTCATACACAAGATGCTGTTCCACTTACACTTGGACAGGTAAAAAAAATATTTATGCATTTGTTTGGAAAATTCTTGTGAATATATTGGTGGAAACTGAGGCACACTTGGGGAGGCCTAAAGCAAGTTGAGAGCTTAAGAGAAATAATAGGAAAGTGGCTGACTCTCAAAGTATTTTCATCTTTGTTGGAGTTTGCTGGATGCTGTACTCTAATTACTGCATCATAAATTTTCTGATTTCTTTTTCCATGTGTGTTTTACTTCTAACAATAGTAAGAAATAAATTATTTTTAAAATTGTATTCCATTACCAAATGTGATATATCTATTGCAATGGCATTGAAATGGAGAAGGTAGTTAGTCTGTAATCTATAAGCTTACATAAACCCAAGTTTTGCCAACACACGTCTACTAAGTATTTTGAACAAAAAATCCTTGATATATGATCTTGTGTATATATATATATGTGTGATAGCAGATACTTGTTGTCATATTGTCAAGAATGGCTTATGTTACATTAATCTGGTTATGAATTAGCTTAAACTGAACTGATAAAAATCCATGTAAACTTTGTTTTTTCCAAGAATGCACAGGTGGATTCTTCACTAACTAAAATTAAGTGAAGAAAGACCAGGACCCATTTCTCTAATTGTACTTTGAGAACAGTAATTTAACCTGTGATCTGATTTACCTTGGATTCAGATCCTGCTAAGTACACAACTGATATAAAAGTCAAGAGAAAGATGCATTGTGAATACATTTGTATATATGCAGGCTGTTTTTATGTGTAAGTTCATACTGTGAGAGCAGTCTTTTAATATACGTGCCTTTTCCCTCTTAATGAAAACACGCTAAGACCTAGCATCTGTGTGAAGTTCATTGCCTTCAGGTTTTTAAAGAAATAAGTCCAGTCCTGTTAAAAATCTGATTAATTCTAGATGCTTATTCTTGGTTGTTGTCTCTGTTCCTTTATTTTGTCCTCCTTTCTTTCAAAGGAATTTAGTGGCTATGTACAACAAATTAAATACGGCGTGGCCAGGATTGAGTCAACCATGCCGAGAGTGTATCAGCTGGCAGCTGGCGGAACTGCAGTTGGTACAGGATTAAACACAAGAATTGGCTTTGCTGAGAAAGTTGCTGCTAAAGTGTCTGAACTGACAGGTAAGGAATGATATTTCAGAGTTATCAGTAAAGCAGTATATGTAACATACAGTCAAATTCAAACAAAATCTTTCAGTTTCCATAATTCTCATAAGCTTCTCAAATTGTCTTTATATTTTAACAAGCAACTTTCTGTTGATGTTGTATTTTATATGCCTTGTGCTTAGGATTTTTGATGGAATGTATTTTTGTAATTATACCCAAGGCACTGAAAGTGACAGAAATGGCCATGTTTTCCTTAGCAAGGCTTATTGGAGATGAGTACAGTTTCAACCTTCTGTTATTAGTCCAGCATCTGTCTTGACCTCTGCTCCTCTGACTCGCTTAATCTACAGTGACTTGGCACAGAAGAAGAAGAAGAAAAAAAAAAAGACCTCCCAAAGCCACTGCCTTTTTTCATGTGAAAGTAAAACTTAGCTGTCTGATTTTTGATGCTGTCTTTATAGATTTAATTTACAGAGCCACTGAGTTTTTTGATCTGTGTACCAGTTCTTCTGTGTCACGGTATCGGTTTTAAAAATGCCCCTAAAATGAATGTCTGTGTCTCTCACCTAAATTTGCTGTAAAACCCAAAACTGCCTATCAGCAGTATTTTTGTTTTCATGGATCAGTTATTTGCTGTCTCACAGAGGGTCAAGATTTTCTTGTACCCTGACAGGGAAGAAGTAACTTGTCATAAGCAACAGCTGCTGAGAGGCAGTATAGGGCTTGTTTTGGTGTTTGAGGAAGCCATTGGTGGTGGTAGGAAGCTCTTCCACCTTACTGCTGGTGAGATGCACCATATGGGCAGGTTGTAGGAGTTGAAAAGAAGTAGGGCAGACTATTGAACTTCCACATGTTCTTATAGGGGAAGTTTAGTGGCAAGGGCAAAATGGAAAGTTTGGAATGATCTCTGCAACTGAGAAGGCAGCTGTGCAATTCAGAAGCCTGTGCAAGTTGGGTGGGACTTGGTGTTTGGCCAAAACTGCAAAACCTGGTAGAAATTTTGCTGTTTTTCTAGCAAATTGTGTTATGCTACTCTTATTTAAACTGGCAATGTAAGCCCAGATCAGTAGTGTTGTGGGGCAGCAGTCCAGCCCACAGTCGGCATCCACACATCCATCACCACTAGTAAAATTCTGCTGAGACTTTTCTTCCAGGGCAAAGCCCTGAAGAGATGTTTTTTGTTAGGGAACCTCGTCTTAAATCTCAAGCATTTAATTAACGTAAATAGAGCTGTTACTTCCATTGCTCCTGTGCTCTTGCTGTTGGCAGCAGTTTCAAGCATCCTCCCTAGTCTGAATCAGCCTTCTCATGTTCTGTCTGGTTTGTTGTTCCCTTGGATGCATCTTTTTTCTTTAAGTAGCTAATTCCATTGTGATTACTTTTTATTTATCCTAATGTTTGCACTGTGCTGCAAACCCCTCCATTTTCATAACTGACAGAAAGCATCACAGAGATTGACAAACTAAACAATCCAACTTAATGGAAGAAATACAGAAGTTTGGGCTAACTCATAAGAGATTATTGACATTCACGTTTGTGATGCAAAGCAATGCTTAGTATGCAACACAGCATGAAAGCCTGAGATTTGTACCTTCGTTGTGGGTAGCTGTTCAAATTTAATATTATTCTGTATTTTAGTGACTTTTATATTTATCTAATCTGTTTAAGAAATATGTGAGGAAAAGTCTAGAGAAGAGAGACGATCTTACAGTGTTAGTAACATTTTTAAAATTATTATTAAGCTAAATATGTGTTTGATTATCTGTTTTATGCCTGCAAGGAAGCGCCTCACAGGTTTAATATTTCCCCCCCTCCCTGTAGGTTTGCCTTTTGTCACTGCTCCAAATAAGTTTGAAGCTCTTGCGGCTCATGATGCTCTAGTTGAACTCAGTGGGGCTATGAACACAGTGGCATGCAGCCTGATGAAAATAGCTAACGATATTCGCTTCCTGGGTTCTGGACCACGCTCTGGACTAGGAGAACTCATCCTGCCTGAAAATGAACCAGGAAGCAGCATCATGCCAGGTACAAAGAAAATGTACAGAGAAAAATTGCGAGTTTCTTTTGTTTTGGGTCTCTAACTCTTAACAGATATTTACCAAACACCACCACAAATGTTAGTAAGTCCCTGATTCAACACTTATGTCAGTTTTTTTCTTCTGCCATATTTTACCAAAATTTATGTTCATAAAAATACATGTTTGCATGTGGTGTGTGTTGGCAAGTATGTAAGGGAGGGTATTATCTGTGAAGATATGACTTCAGTAATACAGGCATACTTCTCAAAACCTCCTTTTAGAATTGCAAGATCTCTACAATTCTTGTATAAAGGCTCTTCTGAAACAAGCTTTACATGATGTAATCTATGACATGTAGCAATATTGTAATGTAAATTGAATTCTGTCTTTTCTTCCTAGCCTGATTAGTGTTATGTATGCATATTTTTCCTTCTGCAATAATCTCATTGTAGGGAAAGTTAAGAAAGAAATGAATAATATTAGTAATCATTCCTTTCCTCCTAAAAAAGTATGGATATTTGAATATTGTACATCCAAAACTATTCTAAGCATGTTCTTCCTGTATGATAAATTATAAAAGAAACAGGTTGTTACAATATCTGGCATTAAAAAAAGCAGATAGTGAATGTTCTTATTAGGATTATTTCTAGAAATTTCTAAAAAAAGAATCAACTGTAAAACTTCATTGTTAGGAGGCCATTCTAATTTTTTTTTTTCCTGACAAAGTCAACATAGTATAGGAATTCTATTACAAAGTAATTCTAACAAATTAGTAATACTTTTCTTAAGGTGACTGAGATTTGGATGTGTTTTACCAGAAACACTCACTTGCACGAGCAAAGACAGGTTACAATCTCTTTACTATTAAGAACTGTAGTAATTAACAGCTGTTTAGCTCATGCACATTTGATCCAGCTCTCAAAGTCTTGGTATATTGCTAAAGCAGCTATAGCTGCTTTAAAAATCCTTGCTGAATTATTGGAATAGTACAGACAATATCACTTATGGAAATTACTTATTTTCTGTGGTGCACAGATACAGATGAATAAGCCATGTTAATCTTCTACAAAACATCTTCTGTTGAATTTGATTTGGTAAATGAGGAAACTACGTGTGTTTTTTGTTTGTTTTTCCCTTCCTCCTTCTTCTTTGGTAACCTTTTTCTCTTCCTTCCATAACCAGGAAAAGTGAACCCTACCCAGTGTGAAGCTGTAACCATGGTGGCTGCCCAGGTTATGGGAAACCACGTTGCTGTTACTGTAGGAGGCAGTAATGGACACTTTGAACTGAATGTTTTTAAGCCCATGATGGTAAGTTCACAAAGCTTTAAATATCTAGGACTTTTAAAATAATTGTTTGTAGAATGAGATAACTCGTGGGTAAAAAAACCTCAGTGAATATTTGATCAATATAAGTGCCAGAGAAGCTAATAAACTGTGAGAACAAATTTTATTATTTTGTATGGTAAGTCCTTGTTATTTTGAAAGGGAACTGGCAATCTTTTTTACTTGTGCAGATAAGCTTTTATCTTAACAATGTATGCTTATCATCAGTCTAAGAAGTAGGGAGAGAGGAACACAAACTGAGATAAAATTTTGTCCAAAGCCAAAAAGAATTTAGTATTTTAGCTAGAAAGGAAGATTTTTTTCTTTAGCAACCAGTTTACTAATTTCTGTTACTGTTGAATACCAAAGGATTACATTCTTTTGACAAGGGAGTCATGTAAAATTGTAAATGGTTAGTCTTAGACTTCAGTATTTAAAAGAATGTCTACCTTCTACAGTGTGAGTGGGATACCTCAAGATACATACTGCTGAATCTGTATATTTAATTTTAAAAAGTCAATTTAATTGAGTGTTATAAATCACCTTGTACTGAAATTTAGATGTTTTGACACCAAGTTATAATTCTTATTGTCTTCTTTGGGCTGTCTTTTTTATTTCCTTAAAACCAAGAAGGAAAAATAAATAGAGGCAAAATTGAGGAAAAGAATATAAGCAAAAGTATAAAATCAGAAGATTGTAGAGAACTGTGTATAAGATGCTAAAGGAATAGCACAGAGGTTTGGGTAAGGATGACAGTTTAGAAAGAATTAAGGTGACTTGCAGAAAAGATCCTAATACTAAATAGAAAGAAAAGGAAAGTTTTTGAGGTTTTGTTGTCTTGTTAGAAATAAGAGACACAAAGGAAGCAGCATGTCATGTGTTACTTTTCTGCACAGCCTATACTAACTGATACTGCTTTTTTATTATGCTATTTAGAAATAATTGAAAGAAAATTGAAATCTTATAATAAAAATCAGTATTTATCTCTTCCTTACTGTGTCTGTACTTTAATGTTTTTTGTTTTGTTTTGTTTTGTTTTTGTTTTGCTTTGTTTTCCGGTAATCTGAACATATTTCTTCTAAGTACATAGCACATGGTTTTGAAGAGGAAAAAAAAAATCATTGAGCAGCCAAGAGAGGTACCTAACAGTAGATAAAGTTTGATAGAAACAGCCACCTCTCAAAAAAAAACCAAACCTGGCACGTTATGGCTTGTCAAAGTAGAGGACTAATGCCAGATATTATTGTACTTTATATTTTTAGATGTCTTCTCTTGATTGGTATCTGAGGGGGAGGATGACGGTGACTCAAATGCCTTCACGTATTTTTTCCTTGGTTATTTGTGAACTGTTGTAATAAAATGATTACACATACTGGGGTCATCTTTCTGCAAGAGTTGTTCTGCTGTTGAATGCTTCTCACAAATTCCTCCAGATAGAAGTGACTGAGCTTGCTCTGCTGAAGGAGGAGGGTGCATGATTGGCTGTGCTTATTTTGTACAAACAGCCTTGTAAAGGAGTGAATATTGCAGGGGGGACACTGGTTATGAACAGATGTGCCAGACTGTGCAGCTATTAATGTCTGAATGTAACAGTTGGTATGTTTTTCTTTTCTTTCAGATCAAAAATGTTTTAAACTCTGCAAGACTTCTTGGCGATGTTTGTGTTTCTTTCACTGACAACTGTGTAGTTGGAATCCAAGCCAATACGGAGAGAATCAACAAACTCATGAGTGAATCTCTCATGTTGGTAACAGCACTGAACCCACATATAGGTAGGTTTAAGGCTCAGAAATTTCTCAAAACATTATACTGAAATATTTTGCACTGATGTTATTTTGCACACATTATTTGTATTGTCACAGTGTTTAGGAGACCAAGTTGTGGCTCAGGCCAAACGTTAATTTACTTTAACATTACCAGCTGCTATTGCTGTTGAAAAAGACGTGTCTTCCTTGCAGTGGCTGTACCAGGGCATTATAAAAATAATTCTGACTAGAGCTAAAAAAAATGGGATTGGGAGAATTTGTGGACATGTTGTCCTGATTTGACTGCTAATAATAAAGAAAAGTGAAAGATTACACAATGAGATTTTTTTTTAAGGATAAAGTAATAGAAAACTTTTATCTAAATGCTTTAACACCAGAATAACAGAATTTACCTTCACTTTAAGTAAGGAGTTGGTGTAAACATTTGATGTGCATTTACAGCAAACTGAGTTAAACAGCTGTAGTAATATCTAGCATATTAATTCTCCAAAGGCCAAGTGTCCCACTTTTTTTTTTCACCTCTAACAAATTTTCTGAAACTGCAAATGCCTAACTTCCTAATTTTGTTTTTTTTACAGGATACGATAAAGCAGCTAAGATTGCCAAAACAGCGCACAAAGAAGGGACGACGTTAAAAGAAGCTGCCATAAAGCTGGGGTTCCTGACCTCGGACCAGTTCGATCAGTGGGTGAAGCCTAAAGACATGTTGGGTCCTCAGTAGCTTCTGTACCAAAAAAAAAAAAAAGTGTTCTTAATGTAAAAACTAAATAAAATGAAACAAATACCATATGCTTGTGTTTCATTTCTCATGCCCTAGATTTCATAGTAGTCATGTATGTTAAAAACTAATTTTTAACAGATCAGGTGAACTGATCTTATGGGGAAGATTCTACAGCTGTGATTTTATATATAAATATATATATATGTGCATATATAAAATAGAAAATAGGTAAAATGTCAATATCGATCTAACTGAAAAGGTGCTTTTCTAAGACTTGCAGCAATTACTACGGGCGGCGCACGGGTTGTGTGCCATTGCGCAGGGGGTGCTGACGGACCGGGGAGGCCGGAAGCGCGGGGGCGTGTCCCTCTGCAAGTGCTTCCGCCTCCGCCGCGGCCCCGCCTTGGGGACGGCCGGCGTTGGCTTCCGGGTCGGCGCCGCCGCTGTTACCGGCACCAGGAGCGAGACCGAGCGCCGCCGCCATGAACCGCTTCTTCGGCAAAGCGAAGCCGAAGGCGCCTCCGCCCAGCCTCACCGACTGCATCGGGACGGTGAGTACCCTCCGGGGGCACCTGGCCCGCACCCGGAGCCCCGCGAAGGGCCGGGGCCGGCCTGTGCGCTGCCCGGCCCGGCCCGGCCGGCGCCTCAGGGACGGGGGAGCGGCGGGGAGGCTGTGGGGGTTGCACGGCCAGCGCGGGCCGTCGGGCGAGGCCATCCGCCCCCGACGTATCCAGTGGCCTGGGGCCGAGGCACTCCCGGAGGACCTGCGAGCTGTGCCCCCGCTCGTACGGGTGCGGGCTCGGGCTGAGCTGCTGCCCGGCCGTGCGGCGGCCCGACGCGGAAGTGTCGGCGTCCGCACCCACCCGAGGCACGGGGCGAGTGTGGGCGTGCGCTGGTTTGGAGGTACCGCCGGTGAGTGAGTGTGTGTGGCAGTGCAGGGCTGTGCCTCATCGGCGTGTGGGTACATGGCTCTGTGTGTATATATATGTATGTATATATGTGTATATATATATATATATGTGTCTGCGTTCTGGTGCCGTGTGTTTGTATGTGACCTGGAGAAAAGGAGGTTCAGGGGAGCCCTTATCACTGCCTACAGCTACGTGAAAGGAAGTTGTGGCATGGAAGGGGTTGGTCTCTTCTCCCGAGTAGCAAGTGATGGGAGAAGAGGAAATGGCCTCAAGTTGCACCAGGGGAGGTTCAGATTGGGTATTAGGAAAAAAAACTCTTCACAGAAAGGGTTGTCAGGCATTGGAACAGGCTGCACAGGGAAGTGATGGAGTCACCGTCCCTGGAGGTGTTTAAAATATGTATAGATGAGGCTCTTAGGGACATGGTTTAGTACCAGTGTTAGGTTATGGTTGAACTCAATGATCTTGAGGGTCTCTCCCAACCAGAATGATTCTGTGATATATATGTATGCACACATGTGTTTTATTGTGCACCTTTTCATCAGCACAGCATGTGCAGGAGCATACATGTACACTGCTACCTACATTTGTACGTGTATACACCCATGCCTGTGTTTGTTTTCTGTGCATCAGAGCACATCCCATATATGGATGCACACAATGTGCGTGTAAGGCCTGGCTCTCCTTACATCCTCATGGGTATTTTTAATATTTTCATCTTCGCTGCTTTGATTGCACTAGATAACTCCTGCCATGCCAGGCTGTGGGAAGGCAGGGACAGGGGCAAGGAAGCCACTCCGTCTGTCCAGTACAGAAGGTGAGAAGGCAAATCCCACCTTCTGATGAATATTGTTCCATCTGCTACAGATGAGCTTGCTGTGGGGTTCATGGCAAATTTGTGTACAGATGGGCAGTTAAGCAAGGCCAGACCAACACGTGATAGAAACTTTACAGCTGTTGTAAGGTTGGCTTACCTGAAAAGAAGGTTAAGGAGAAGCTTTAACAAAGTTAATCTTGCAATTTCACAATATTTTTTTTGACTTTTAAGTTTGTGAAGAAAACTGTGGTATGTTTTTACAGCTCCTGTACTAAACTGATTTTAAAAGGTGAAGAAAGAACACAGAGGTCTTTGTCTCAGTGGTCAACAAAGTCAGGTGAAATGTCAGTAATAGTTGTGATATAAATGGAGGTTAACTAAGGCTAACTAAGCATTGTTACTAGAACCTGACTCCAAAAGGTTTCTTTTTCCCAAATTTACTATTTGGGAAAGACTTGCTATATTTTCAGTTAATTTTCACAGTAGTGAAGTCTCTAGTATAGGTCCTGCTAAAGAACTAGAGATATAATTAATTTTTTTTCTTAAATTGCATGTCGATTATTACTGAAGAGAGTTGTGTGAGGTACTAAAAAACTTGCATTGCTTCTTCACCTTGTTAAATTCAACAGTTTGGAAACCCAAGTAGCACCACTTCAGTGTGGTTTTCAATCTTAGATGCATTTTGCTGTACCTTTTGAAAGAGTGAAATAGGTTTGTAAAATCTTTTACCGTGTTACTTCACTGGTAATTAGCCATTAAATGGCAGTAAAGAATTATTGTATTTGGCAAGCAATGATTAATGTTCATAGTTAACATTTGTTAAAAACCTAGACGACTCTTAGGCAGTAATTATGCCTGTGTTTTGGATGTTCTTGCCTGTGTATGCAACAGTAGTACAACTGAACCCAATAAGATCAGCACACAATCTGCTTTTTTTCTGTGGTAAGAGAACACGCACCAACTTAAGATTTCTTAACAATTCAAGATTTTTGCATCTAAGGAGCTGGTTCTGTGGGATCACTAATGTGATGTGTTTGCTGAAGCCCAGGAAACACTTCTCTATAGTTTTCTTCAATTTCTGGTTACTATGGAGTTTGCTGTCTGGCTGTGCGATGCCCTCCTGTCTCCCCACATACTCCCCACAGGGACATTCCCACTCTCCCTTGCAGTTTCTGCTCACTGTAGCTGTGCTTGCCTCAACATTGCACTAAGTGACAGATTTATTTATTTATTTTTTTATCCTTGCTGGCTGAGCACAGTCAAATGACTCAGAGCTGTCATGAGGCCGGTAGGCGGAAGGATGCATCAGGAACTGTGGCATTGGTATTGTTTTTGCTTTTTCTTTTTGGAAAAAACACTCTGAAATTATGTTTTTTTTGGAGTAGTAAGTAGGAAACATAGGGACAAAAGGCTGATAGTTGTGACTATTAACATTGTCTTATATGTGATGTTCTTTTTTTTTTAATCAAATTAAACTACCGTTTTGCCTAACAGTGATTTGGGATACAACCATCATTTTCTTTTGTTTAGATTGGGGTCCTTCTGTAGCAATGAAACATATCTCAGCTTGCCTTATTTGTGAATAATAGAAAGCAGCAGAAGTCCTAATACACCATCTTATTTTCTTTTCAACAAATTAGATCTGTTCTCCCCTCTTCTGTCCATTCTTAGTTTTAAAAGCTGAGGTCCTGTGTAATGTGTCTGTGAAATTTTTATTTACTTAATCAATGTAGGAGGATCTGTCTCTGTTTCCTGCTAGTACTACCTAAAAGAATAATTATATATTATAAATAAAGCAAATAACTAGTTTTCTCTGTGAAGGAGGCTGACTTCAAAGATGCATTTGCTGATGAAGATCTTGAGCAGGTGCTACATTTTGAACCTACAAGAGTTTTAAATCACAAATATGTCTTTTTCTTACTATTAGTGAAATATTTATCATAAAAGAATACTTAATACAGTTTTTTCAATGCCAGCTGTGCCCAGGCACTTTGATGTCTTGTGTGGAGTGTTCGTATTGCATGTTCTGCTCAGGATGCCCCTGGCAAATGCATGTTGCTGTCATAGAGCAGAGATTTAAAAGGATCATTGACACACTACAATGAAATTCCGCATAATTACACATGTTTAGCCACGCTATTAGCAAGTCAGAATTGTAAATTTGCACTGATCAGTCTTATGCTATAATTGGCATGTCATTATATTCTAATCCCTAGAGAGGCTCCTTGGAATGAGAAGTTAATAAGCTTTATTTTGGTGTTTCCAGAGAAACGCTGTGATAGTTGCTGTTAAGGAGGCTTTTTAAAAAATTTATGAATTTGTGTATGCTATTAGAATGATCTGTACTCATGCTTGTTAAGCAATTATCATCTTTAGCCCTTTTATGTAGAAGTGTTCAAGTATTTCTGTAATGACAGCTCTGTAATACGCTCTGCACCAGGGCTGTTAGGGTGATTGCTGGAGGTCTCTCAGTGAGCTGTGCAGTTACTATTGGGATTTGGAGCAAAAGTGCAGTAAGAATTTGGAGTAGCTGCCAGGTGGAACTGCTGTGTCCTGTCTCCCTTTATGGGAAGCGATGAGAAAAGTGTCCCTCTGACAAAGAAGTTAGGCACCTTTGAAAAAATATTTGTCTGAGATTCTGAAATGCAACCAGTAATCCAGGTATCATTCTGAAAGATTAATGTTCTCTGCCCACCAAAAATAAACATCTATCCTTGCTGAACACATCCCTCTCCCTTTTGCACTTCCCCCTTATCTGCCAGCATGGTACACTTATGTTTCTTTTTTTTTTTAATTCTGGTTTAGTCCTTGACACTGTATGTTATCAGAAATTCCTGAACCGAGACTGTGGCTTGAGTGGGGGTGCAAGGGAGCATCTCAAATTGATGAGAACATATTACAGTGGCAGAGCTTCTTGCAACCTCAGCATGTTTCTTGTGCTCCTTGTAGAAGGTGTTTCACTTGATTCTGTTTTTGGATTCTCTGTAAACTTTAAACTATTTATAAAACTGCTGAGTGAAGAAACAGTTAGAAGCATAATAAAACTCAGGCTGTTCTTTTTACTGTCCAGTACCTGAACAAAACCTTAATTAATGTTTTTCTGTTTGTTTTTCCCATCATGTATTAAAGGTGGATAGCAGAGCTGAGTCAATTGACAAGAAAATCGCCAGGCTTGATGCAGAACTAGTGAAGTATAAGGATCAAATGAAGAAGATGAGAGAGGGGCCTGCAAAGGTAAGAATCTTCTGTGGGATTTAAGCATGAGAGGATGTGACTCATGCTTCTTGTGATGTAGTGAGGTCATTCAGCCAGTTCATCAGGTTCTTAGAATTGCATCTTACCCTACTGATGGGATATAAGATCCTGGAGGATTATTTTCATTCTGAAGCATCTCTTAGATGTGCATATTTGAACAGTGGTTTAATCGGTTTTTATTTATTTCAAAGTGTAATGTAGTTCCTCAATCAGAAGTAACTTGCTTCTTTTCTTCCTTCTGTTATCTGAATTAATTCTTCTAGAAAGGCTGTTTTGTACATCAGCCAAAATAAAAAGGTCTGCACTATGCAGAAATTGAGTAGGAAAGCCCATTTTTTACAAGGGATGAACATATAAAATGTATCTAATAAAAAACATAACTTGTATAAACACTATTGTTAAAGTACCTTCTGCAATATTATTTGATGCTGACCACTAAAATGTGTTGATGAAAGATATTTCTGATGGATTAAGTTTGTCTTTCTAGTCGTCTTGTTAAAAAAATACCGAAAGCCAGAAATTTTGAAAGTATTTTCTATTGGAAGCTTTATATACAAGCCTATTTCGTTCATCATTAATGCAGGACAAATGCTGAATGTGACTATTGTTAAAGTCTTTGCACTAGTAACTGAGGAATCTTTTGGGAAACCTACATGTTTGAACAGTATAATCATGAGTAAAATATCTTTCCTAATGTAATGATATTGTGCCTTTCAGAATGCCGTAAAGCAGAAAGCGTTGAGAGTGTTAAAGCAGAAGCGAATGTAAGTTCAAACCTTTGTCAGTTTGGGATTAACGAAAGCCTGTTTTCTTTGGAGGGGTGCCATACTTCTCTTTCCAGTACTCCTGCATTCTTTAAAGGAAAATGCTGAACAAGCTAGCCAGCCTTTCAGAAGCATCTCCTTACAGATTTTGCATCAGCATCTTTGTGTCTTATTTGTATATGAGTATTATATAGATTTAGACTGGGACAAGCTGACCTACATCTGCTCTTTATTAAAGCTATGCTTGGCTCGTAAACTTTCTGAGAGAGTGCCCTATTTTATATTATTAATTGTTTACTATAAATTGTGTACTTGATGACCTTGGTCTGGCTTACTGGAAATTTACCTGTTCTCTGTGGACACCCTTTTGAACTTGAGCACATGTAGCGCAGGTAACTGTGTTTATGCAAAAAAAAAAACCAACCCAGAATGGACAAGATAGATGATCCTGTGGTCTGGTCTAGTCTAGCACACTGTCTTCAAAAGTGTCTGGCAACAAATACAAAGGAAAGATGTCAGAACATGGCAAGTGTTAAGGGGTGCTTCACTGAAGTATCTTATAATCCCTGAACTGCAAATCTCTTAGGTGCTATCTGAGCCAAAGCTCATACCGTCTTGTATTTCATATCCCTCAGATGAACTGTACCTCTGCAGACTTGCTTAATTACTTGTTAAGTATTTGTGAACTCTTACCATCGAAAATATCCTGTGGTAAGGAATGCAGTAGTTTAGTTAGATGTTGTGAGAAGGGCTGCTTGGGTTTGGTTTGTGTTTGTTTATTTTTGTTTTGTTTTGGCTATGTTGCCTGCTAATCTTACTTGATAGCTGTTCTCCTGTTTACAGTCACTGGGCCCATCATAACAGGCCATCATCATATCCCTCAGTTATCTCTTTTCCATCTCGTTGAACAGTAATACATTTAGTCATTCCTTGTCCGGGAGCTGTTCTGTATTTGGATCATCCTTGTCTTGCAGACCTCCCATTTGAAGAAGGACTCGTTCGTGTTTATGCTTTTGTTTTTATGTTTAACTTGATATATTTTACATTCTTGATTGGATACAAGCTTAGCATTGGGAAGGGGGATTTCTTGATTTTTAAGTTCTCCCTTTTATTTTTGGTTAGCCTTAATGGCTTCTTTTTGCTACCCTATCATCACCCTCCTCCATGCCCTGCAGAGATACCGTGCAGAGCCACTGTGGTTTGGATAACCTGCATCTCCTCCATTCTGCTTACAGCATTAGTGAGCAATGGCATCCATCTCTAGCTTGTAGTGATTAGAACTTTTGCTATATCCTCACCTACTGTGTAAGCCTGTACAAATGTGGTATCACCGTCAGTTAAAACATAAGCTTAGTTCAGGAGTAGCTTTGTCAACTTGAAATACACAGAAATGCATAATGGCCACATTTTTAGGAAGCTGTTTATTCTGCTGTGATTGTTTACAATACATTTAAAAAAATCCATTCCTGTATTTAGACTACTACTGCTGATTTTAATATTTTTTTAAAAATTAAGCATTTCTGTGGCAATAAATAGTATGGTGTTTTAAAGCCATTATTTGCGTTGCTTTTAACAGGTATGAGCAACAGAGGGATAATCTGTCACAGCAGTCATTTAATATGGAACAAGCTAATTACACTATTCAGGCACTGAAGGATACAAAGACAACGGTACCAGTATATTAATCTCAGTTTTGTTTAACTTGTGTATGCTACAACAGATACAAACATGTTTGACTCTGTTCTAGGTTGATGCAATGAAACTGGGGGTGAAAGAAATGAAGAAAGCTTACAAGCAAGTCAAAATTGACCAAATTGAGGTGAGCTTCTGTAGTTTAAATTATTAAAGAACAGAAAAAAATGTACTGAAACAGTAACAAGTAGACTATGTAACTTAAAGGTAAACAGACTGCTTTAGTTCACATGAGTTTGCCTCCCTTTTTTATAGAACAACCATCATAATTCCTTCCTGATTTCTCTGGTACTGCACAATCAGTTGGTGACCTTCTTGCACTGATTTTTGTTTCCTTGCTGGGCTAATCTTTATTTAATCTCTCCCTCTCCCCAGCACTTCAGCGTAAATGTTGGTGAATAATTCCTGCTACAGCTTTTTTGTCCTCCTTTTTCTGCCCCCTGCCATGTTAGCAACATGCAGATTAGTTGTGTGCTATCCCAGTTCAAGGTAGTGCCTGATTTAAACTAAAACAAACAAAAAGCTCAACTAAATGAAAACAACAACAACCCCAAAATCCCCACCAAAAAAATTCCCCAAACAAATTAATTTCAAGAGGTCTGCAAGGCCTGGCCTTGTGTTCAGAAAATGCAGGTGGGGAGGGGGGGGAGGTGAGGTGTTGAAAAAAACACACCAAACCCCAACAACAACAACAAACAAAAAACCAAAACACAAACCAACCAAACAAAAACCCCATAAGATCTCTAAATATTATTTGAAGTGTGCTGCACTTAAACTCTTATCGAATGCCAGTGCTGAATTCCTCTAAGTTCTCCTTCCTATGCTGTTTTTATATATGGCCTGCATTGTAAATCTTTAGGCAAGTATTGTCTCCTTACTTGTACCCAAGTACAGTGCCAATGGGGTTGCTGATGTATCTTCTAAATTTTGCTGTGGCACAACTCAGCCCAGTACTAATTCTCCAGATAGTAGGTTTAATTTCTCTAGATTTCATACTCTTCTGCTTTATCATTATAATGCTGAACTGTGGGTAATGTGTTAGAGGCTTTCAATTTGCCCTGAAGAATAGTTAAAACAAAAAAACAAGAGAGTTCTGCAGAGATGTTGTTTCAAGGTTCTTCTTTATCGTACACATTTATTATCATTCTAATAGTAATTAAGGCCACATTATAGTACTGATTGCATGTTTCTTGTATTAATGCTGCTTCAAAAATGATTTATGCATTAAAAAATTTGAGTGCCTTGTATGTTGGAATTATTAAACTGAATTCGATTAAGCTCTGATGCATTTAACTAAAACTATTAAATATAGACCAGTTGAAATTGTTTCTTGCTCCAGGACATACAAGATCAGTTAGAGGATATGATGGAAGAAGCCAATGAAGTCCAGGAAGCACTGAGTCGTAGCTACGGAACACCAGAGATTGATGAAGATGACTTGGAAGCAGGTTAGGAAGGTGGAGGGTGATTTTTGCCTTACTGGATGTAAAAATCACCATACAGTGATTTTTAATTTTGTTAATTAAATACTTTAAGTGTGTTTAAAAAAAAAAAAAACAACTAAAACTTTTAAATCACTTTTTTAAAACATAAAAGCTGCATTTCCTTTAAGAGCTGTAACAAGAGTGTGAGGCAAACATGAGAGATACACTAATGGAATGCTACAATGAAGGGAAGATGCTCTGTGTTTTGTGTCCATATTCCTGACTGATGAACAAGTAATGCTAAATGAGTATCAATGTAAGCTCTCAGTGTTTTCTCCTGTTTTCCTGTTTCTCTGTCAGAGCAACTTTTCTTTTGCAAAAGGAATTCCTTGCATAATTTTTCAACCAACATAATTCCATTTCAGAACTGGATGCGCTGGGTGATGAGCTTTTAGCTGATGAAGACAATTCCTACTTAGATGAGGCTGCATCTGCTCCAGCAATCCCAGAGGTCACTCCTACTGACACAAAAAACAAAGTGAGTCCTTTCCTCTTTGAAGGGAAAATATATAGAGAGTTGGTTTTTGTTGTTGTTTTGGGTGAATCACATTTATGATGATTGCTTGATATTTGGAATCCTTAATATTTTAATTAAAAAAAAATTGTGCTTGTTGTTCTATGTATTTTGGATGCTTTATACGAGAGAATATAACGTACTTAATGCTCTTTATAACAAAGAGCTAAAATGGCATTTTGTAACTCCCGTCTAGCATTGTCAGGCTGTGAGTAGAATGTAAATGAACTATTACAGCTCCTAGTATAGTTATTCTTGAAAATTTAAGAAAGTTTTTCATATATTTGCTTTTGGGGCTTTAATAGAGCTTCAGAATGAGGAAGAACATTAATGCTCGTATTTTGATCCCAGCTGTCACACAGTGACAATTACAGATATATCACTTTATAGAAATTGTCAGGAAATTGATGTGAAATGTTTTGGTTGGTGGAGAGTTGTTAACCCGTTGCTTCTTTTCCTACAGGATGGTGTATTGGTGGATGAATTCGGATTGCCAAAGATCCCCGCAACATAGATGTTTCAAAAGCACAATGGATATACTGAACTACACTTTACAAATCAAATTAAGATTTTTTTTTTTTTTTTTTTTTTTTTTTTAAATCCTGGAGAACTCGTCCTTCCACTCTAACCTTAATAGCACTACATCCTAGAATGCAATATGAACGACGGTGTTCTTTCTTTGAAGAAAGTTGTTCTGCTACTGACTTTTCTATTAATGGAGAATTCGGCACGATTCCCTTCAGTGGAAGCAGTCAGTCTAATGGGTTTTGATTTCTGTGTCTTATGGACAAAGTGATCCGTGAAGAGTAGTGGTGGCTGTGGATAGCTGAGGTTTATTTTGACTTTGTTATTATGTTTCTCTTTCTTGAAACTAAGACTGTATGTTGCTGCTTGCTCTCTGTAAAATAGCTCCCTTATTACTATGCTTATTTGATAAAAGAATTGAAAGCGATTTTTAAACTACTGCAGTCTTGAGACTTTTATGCCATCGCACTTGTAACCACGTTGGCAGCTGTAACAATAGGTTTATTGTTGACTTTATGTATTCTTGGGAGACATAAAATCATGTAGATTAGCCCATCCATTTGTGTGGCGTTTCTGGTAATTAATTTGGCCTTAAGCTGCCCCCCTGACGCCGTCACCTCGGCGATGACGCCAGTCTCCTGCTGACGTCACGTCCTCCGCTGGGTCGGAAGTGACGCGCTACCGGCGCGCCACGGGAAGCGCTGTAGAACGGTTTCCCTGTGCCGGGGCGTGATGGCGGCGCCCGGAGCCCCGGTTACCGTCACCGTCACTTACAGTAAGAGCCGCCCCAGGGGGCGAGGGAGAGGGGGGATGGTGGGCGGGGGGCCCAGCGTGGCCCGCGGTGTCTTCCGCGGCGCCCCCACCCCGAGCTGGCCCCGGTGCCTCGGCCCCCGGCGGGACCGGCTTGGAAGGCTCCTCCCGGGCCCCGCGCCGCCCTTTCCAGCCGTCCCCGCCAGGCTCCCCTGGGCCGGTAACCGGAGCCCGGCGCTGCGGGGCGGGCAGGGCCGTGGCTGCCCCGCAGACGCGCGGGCCGCGGCGCTGGAAGGCGGCCGGGGAACGTGTGACCGGCTTTGGCGCCCGAGCGGCTGCGGCTCCGCGGAGCCTGGAGGTGCCGGAGCTGCGGCTGTCAGCGGGGAGCCCGCAGCGCCCTGGCCTCGCTGGGCCAGCGGCAGGGCCTGCCCCGGCACAGGGGGCACGGCTCAGCCTCTGCTTGGGCTGGTCCCAGTGCCGGCTGCTCCCGAAAGGCTTCAGTTCTCTGCTGGCCTGGTCTCCCTCAAGCTGGATCGCTGAAGCTGATCTAACAGAAGGAAAAATAAAATAGCTTTGTCTGTATCAGCAAGGTGATCAAACTGGCTGCACCGGGGTAAGGATGTATGGTGGAAACAGGTGATGACGCTGCCCTTGCCAGAGAGCACTGAGCACAGGTCACTATTTTTGCTGACTGTCTTCATTGAAATTAAATATGACACTGAAGTCAGCACTGTATGTTAAAAGTAGGGGCTACCTAACGGGCTCTCATCTTTATTGTTGAATAAGCTTGAACATTTGCAAGATTACTGAAAGNTTGCACCAGGAGAGGTTTAGATTGGATATTAGGAAAAACTTCTTCACAGAAAGGGTTGTCAGGCATTGGAACAGGCTGCCTAGGGAGGTGGTGGAGTCACCATCCCTGGAGGTGTTTAAAATATGTATAGATGAGATTCTTAGGGACATGGTTTAGTGGTGGACTTGGCAGTACTAGGTTAACGTTTGGACTCGGTGATCTTAAAGGTCTTTTCCAACCAAAATGGTTCTATGATTCTATAAGATTGCAACAGAAAGTGGTGTTTTCTTCAGCATGACAGTTGGGTGCTGACCTGATGAAATGGGTTGCTCAAAGGCGAGCTGACATGATTGCCTTTTTTTTTCCCCAGAAAGAGAAATAGGAGGAGGGAAAAGAAGGCAGAAGGGAAGATGCAGTTAAGTCTGCAAAGGAATATGAAAAGTTACTGCAAAGACATAAGAATAGCCTGGACTCCACAGTTCTTAAAAATAAGATGGGAAATAGCATGGATAAATTCTGAGGAAGTGGATCTAGGTGAGGCAGTAAGAGGAATGAGAAGGATGGTAAAGTAGTAAATCAGCAAGGTATTCATCAGCAGGTTTTTGTTAACAGAACAGATTTTTTTTTTTTAATGAATTATTTTTTTAAACTATCAAATACTAAATTCAGCCCCTGTTCCTTTTGTGCTATGTTGGTGATATTCTTTCCACCTTTAGAGCTTATTTATTTCTGCTTGCTCATGCATGTTTTCGAACTGTTACATTATTTCGTGAAAATGTTTCGTTTATCACCTGGCAGTTTTACCTGAGAGTCTTTGGTGAAGAACCACTTCCAGTTGTTTTCTTATCTGGTAATTATTTTCTCATTAATAGATTGCAAATAGAAGGCAAACTTCATCTTGGACAGCTGTCTGATTGGTACCTGTTGCTGTCAGGTGCTGGTTTACTACTTAGCACAAACATTTTTATTAAAGTTTTGCAGGCATGACTGAAAAAAAATTGGATTTTTTTCAGTAGTGGTTATTTTAAATTAGTATTGTCATTTACTGAAGCAAACTGGTAAGCTATGATACCAGTTCTAACCCATGAAGTATTTTTTATGGTGATTTCATATTGCTGTGAATTTACAGCAAAATTTTTGTGACAGTCTGACCAAGGTGGTACTCGTAATTAAACCTGTTTCTATGGCTAGGCAAACTTGAGCTGTTTGTTTGTTTTTTCCTCTCAACTGCTGATAGGCACAGCCCATACATAAAGCAGTCATGTATATCGAAACAACTTTTTAAAATACATTGAGGTTAGGACCTAAATAATTTTATTTTCCTAAAACAAGTTGATAAGAAGCTCTGTTTATGGAAAATAAGGATGAGGAACTACTGGGAGGAGTCCAGCGGTGGGCTATGAAGATAATGAGGGGCCTAGAGCACTTTTTTTATGAGGAGAGACTGAGAGAGCTGGTTCTGTTCAGCCTGGAGAAGAGAAAGCTGAGAGGAGATCTCATCAACATTTATCAATATCTCAAGGGTGGATGTCAAGAGGATGGGACCAGACTCCTTTCAGTGGAGCCCAATGATAGGATGAGGGGTAACAGGCACAGGCTGAAGCAGGAGAGGTTCTATCTGAATTTGAGCAGAAACTTCTTTACTTTGAGGGTGCCAGAGCACTGGAACAGGCTGCCCAGAGAGTTTGTGGAGTCTCCTTCTCTGGAGACATTCAGAACCTGCCTAGACACATTCCTGTGTCGTCTGCTCTGGGTGAACCTGCTTTAGCAGGTGGGTTGGACTAGATGATCTCCAGAGGTCCCTTCCAACCCCAGCCATTCTGTGATTCTGTAACATACTTAGTGTACACTTTGTATAATATAATTTTCAGCTTGAAACCATTTCGTAATTAAGAAATATAATTGGAGCTTGCAAGTTTTTGAGGTCACTGGTCCTGTGACTGAGAGGCTGGAACGTTTTAAAATCGATACTTCTAGTGCTCCTCTTTGTAAAAGATACATGCACTTCAAATTAGTGACATAGGAATAGTTTTATTTCTGGTACTTGCTAAGGAGTTCTGTCTTCCTGCAAAATAAAAAATGCCAGTCTTGGTTTACCTTGCCGCTGGTGGTGGCTGATTCCTGTGGGTGCCTTCAGATTGACAGGCCTTACGTGTGTGGGAGCAGAGGGTCGTAGAAAGGGTCTGTTGCAAAGCAGAGATTAATAGACATACTCCTTTTTTTCTAAGAACTTCCTGCTGTTTGCATGCAAGTAATCTCAGGGAGCCTGAATAGGATGGTCCATAAGTGAAAGGTGATATATAGACTGAGACCTCTCAAAATGGTTGAGGCTGCATGTCAGCAGCATTATGGGGAAAAATAATTTTTGGGAATTATATGATTGAAAATTATGATTGTAAATGAGAATCAGTGATTTGAGAACTATCTGCATTAATGGAGATAAGTGTTAAAAATTGATTCCCTGTAATATTTTATAGGTAACAATAACTATTACTGTTACTCTGGTTTTTGTTAGGTAATGAAAAACACAGTATTCAGGTTGCTTCTCCACAAGAAGATGGTGAACCTACACTACAAGACATGGCTGTGCTTATTGAACAAGTCACTGGAGTTCCAGTTCCTTTTCAGAAACTGATCTACAAAGGTAACTTATAAATCTGTTAATGTATCTTATAGATGATACATTTCATTTTCAGGTGTCCATGTTTTGAATGTCTTCAAAAGGACATTCTTATGCCACTAACTACCTTTTAACTGTTGTGGTTTTTGTTTTGTTTTTTCCTGCTCATTTTCCATTTAGGGAGGTCCCTGAAAGAACTGGAGCAACCATTGTCAGCACTTGGTGTTAAAAATGGTTGCAAAGTCATGTTGATTGGGAAAAGGGTAAGTGTTGTCTTTGGACTGTTTTTTTTTTTTTACCTTAAATTATTGTTATTTCTGTCAGTGATTCAGCTGCTGAACACAGAAACAGGTTACAGTGTTAAACTAATCTTGTATACCAACCCACGAAATTGAGTCCAATCTCATGTTGTACTGCAAATAACTCTGCAGTTTATACATTTTTGAAATGACATTATTATGACATTATTGACTGACTTCGCCTTATATTACTGACAAACTTCTGCCTAATCGGTTGCCTTTCAGTCCTCATGAATCTTCTGTGCACTGGTGATGTTGTGTACTCATCTGTTTTTTGGGGGGAGCAGTGGGGGAAGCTGTAGCTACTGAGTCTGCTGGGTTATTTCCAGTGAAAAGACTTGTGCTGGCTTTGCCAAGCAGAGGACAAAGTAATATCTTGTGATATGAAAGTTACCTCTACTTTCAAGATGCTAAGCAGATGCTAAGCTAACAAAAAAAATTTGTTTGCACTTTTCCTTTCTCCCTTCAAATTAATCTCATTTAATGTGTCCTTCAAATTAATCTAATTTAATATGTTTATATACATTGCCACTTTGATCGTATTTGTAATTAAGCTTGGGAAGACACTTACTTTGTAGGTATTAAAATATTGAAAGAATTTTATAATTATTAAAATATGGAAAGAATAACCACAGTGTAGTATGTACTTTAAATCAGCAAAAGCCTTTATGTCTGTATCACCACTGTTGCTGCCTTTTAGCTGCATAGTGACTCTATTTGTTCCATAGTTGTGAATGTTGTACCTTTGAATACACAGAATAGTCCAGAAGAGGAGGCTGAATTAAAGAAGTTAAAAGATTTGGAGAAGTCAGTGGAGCAAATAGCTAATAAGTTAGAGGAAGTTAATAAAGAGTTCACAAGTATCCAGAAGGTATGCCAGCTTTGTATCATTTTATATCTTTGCGAAACAGTTTTGTAGGTATGAATATTTTTTTAAAAAGACTGCCTAAGGGTTTTGTGTAGTCAGTAATAGGCCGACCTTTTTAACTGTCTAAGGGGCCTGTAAAATTCTTACCGAGTTTCAAATGCTATTTTTGAGTTTGCAAAATGGAGGCATGGTGCTGTTTGGAAAAAAGGTGAATATTGTTGCATGTTGAATAGATTATATTCTTTAGATCTAGAAAAACATGAAGAGTTCTCTGGAAGTTCAAAGGAGAATGTCTATTACTTTAATCTTTTAAGTACACCTAGCAGATCTCACATTTAGCAGGTCAAGGACTGATAGAATACAGGTTGAGATTGGAGTACCTATCATACTTGAAACTACAGAGACAGTAATCTGCTGTGGTGGATTGACAGATTTTCTAAGCTGACTGTTTTGTAGGGTATGGAATAATTCCTTCCCTCATTTTCCTCCTCAGGGATTTTTAGCAAAGGAACTCCAAGCAGAAGCACTAAAAAAGCTGGACAAGAGGATAAAAGGAACTGCAGAACAGTTTATGAAGATCCTGGAACAGATTGATGCCATTGTAAGTAAATAACCACAAAAGAGGGTCAAATCCCAACAGAAACTGACTGTTAAGAATATATCTTTCTTGTAATTTATTTGATATTTTAGAATACTAAACCAAATTATTTTGGCTTTGAAAATTAGTTAATTGTTTTGCTCATTTTTCCTTTAATATCCAGCTTTTGCCCCGTATTTCTCCGAAAGACTATTGTCAGTGTCTCTTTATAAATGGTGACATTAATGCCTGTGTATGCATCCCCATTCTACAGAAGAGCTTCATTTGGGGCAGTAGCCTTTTAAGACTACATGAAATGGGTATCCTTTACTCAAGTTTTACCCTTTTAGTTTTTCTTGGCAAACTTTAAACTTTGTGGTAACAATAAAGGTCTGGAAAAAAAACCAACAAAACACCACCAGATAAACTTTGTATTCTATATGGTGTAAGAACAAAATGGTCCTGAAGGCTGAAGAATTTTCTGGTCAGTTGTCTGTGGACTGACAGTACTTTCATTTGAGATGCTTGTAAACTGAGGACTGGATTCTTTCTTTGGAATGTACTGGGGTATATCCAAGTGCTTCACAGTAATTAATGGATCATAACCTTACAGCATATTTCCAGAGTATAGTATATATCTTCCTGTATCATGTAGTAGCTGAGAGCTAGATGAGAATAAGGGACTTGTGCAGAGATGAATAGAAGATTGTGGCATCTATGGTATTTCCTTATTGTGTTTTCTTGTCTGCTTTTTCCATAAACTTTGTTAAGTAATTACGTTGCACATCATGATCATAATATCCTACTCTGAAGGGAAAATGCTGCCTTTCTGTGGTAGTGATGTCTTTGGGTCTACTCCTTTGTACAGTGACCCCTTATGGGGTTGTTTCGGAAAGATTCCATGCAAATGCCTATAATTAGTGAACTAAATGTAGCTTAATTGATGCGCACTTTGAAAAAGCTCAGTAGCAGACTGAATCATAGAACAATAATTTGAACTTGCCATCATCAGATGCTGTACAATGGATGTGTTCCTAGGAATGGTGGAGAGATCATTGACTTATTTTCTCCTTTCATATTGTACACCTTTAATGGTAAAATAGCCTTTGATGTTTGTTATAGCCAACATTTATTAAAGACTTTTATAGAATGCTAATTATAGTATGCTAAGTTTTTTAAAGTCTTAAAATTTCTCTTTTTTGCCTCATATAGAAGAAAATACTTTGCTGACAGTTCTAGAATGCTGTTAGACATACAGGCTTTGTATGACTGATTCCCTGTTTGAAATGGCAGATTTGCTATGTGTTATGAAAATAGCAATAAGGTGACAACTGTTTCAGTTGGATGGGATTAAAGCCTATTTCCGATCCCTTCAATTTCTGATACTAAGTCTTATTTAGGAAAAAATCAGTACTTGTATGCAGGTGTACAGTTCTGGAACCCTGCAAGCAGCCTTGAAAAACCCTTGTAACTGCTTCCTAATTAATCCAAACAGAGCGTCCCAAGTTTACTTTTGATTCTGGTACTTTTCTCATTCCTTAAACAGAAAGTATGCTATTATCTGTCTCCTTATCCAAAATACTCTAAATAATACTGAATGAGGGAGTTTGATGATTTACTACAAGATTTTTGAAGACTTATAATCTATTGAGTTCATGTTTAGGTTTAGGAAATAATGGAGTCCCTGTGCCTCAGTTTTGTGGAGCAGCTGGAGCTAATACTGATTATAATTAGTATTAGTATTTGTAGTAGTTGTTTGTTACTTTGTATAAGAGCCTATGACATTGACAAGTCTCATTTTTTAAGAGCAAGAAATCAGTGAAGGTTTTTATTACCAGTGATTGAAGTTACACTGCACATACCAAAGTCACTTCCGTGAAACTTCTGTGGCATCTTGCAGATGAGATACTGGTAGTTGGGCAGAGTTTTTACGTAAAATGTAGCTTTTCACTGTGCTGCTATTACACCAGCTCAGATGAACAGGCCACCTACTTCCTGAGGTATTATTTAGCTGTGCCGTAGTTGTGCAGCATACAGAGACAGCAAGACGAACAGTCATGAGGTATGCATATGAACAAGAAAGGGGTTCCACTGAAGTAAAAATGGTAGATAGAAATGCAAAGCAGAAAAGCATAAACCTTCCAGAGAGTATTTTATACAGTATTTAGTATTCTTTTCGTCAGCCGAGTAAAAAGCAAGTTCTGACAGATCTCTTGAATGCTGTTGAACACATAGCATGTTAAAAAAAGATGAGAAAAAAAAGTGACTGGGTGAGCCATTTTCAGTGAAGACAGAAGAATAGATGCAGTGTAGAAGTGAAACACACCAGCAAGCTCACTGTGTAAATGTTGCAGTTTGTTTATTTGGCAGAATTTTTATGAAAGATCTTTAAAATGTCTTGGCTGTTGTACATTGTTTGGATCAATCAAAACATCTACCTTGATACAAAATGAGATTCATGTCGTTATAGAGAGCTTCTAAGGGTGAGAGAGCCGGCATATTGTTTTCTGCTTATTCTAAGTGTGTGTCACCCTCTTACTGTTAGCAGGCAAGCTCATTAATCAGAGGAGCTGAGTTTGGAACTAATACTGCTTTTTTACTATACTCCGTGTGTTCAACACCTAGGAATTTAAAAGAAGTGATTTAGGAAGAGGAGAAGTAGGTTGGTAGTCATACAGTATTGGGGTGGGAACAAAAAAATACAATGTTGTCGCTGCCAGAGGTGTAAAAGGAGAGTCTTGAAGGGATGGTTTTGCATAAAGTTGCTGTTACTTAAACATTTTAACATTATGTTTGTTTAAGTAGCTACTGCTTCCAAAGCAAGAAGGGTAAAGGGATCTCATGAGAGTCTCACGAAATTTTGAGTGCTGTGATTCAGTCAGATCTTCCCAAAAGCCGCGAATCTTTGACATTTTCTTTGGGAGGAAATCAGATTGAGTCGTGTTCAACGGTTGAAGATTTGTGCGTGTGCATCACCAGAAATACCATTTTTTCAGCAGTTAAAACATTTGGTCCAGGAGTAAAAGTCAAATTATGCTACGTATTGCAAATCTCAGTGAGTGGAACACAGAAAATCCTTGACTTGATCAGCTGGCACAGCTTTTTAAATAACTGAAAAGCTTTTTCAAGAAAAAAAAGGAAAGCTTTTCTGAGGTCAGTAGGAAAATTTAACTCCATAGTCGTGACACTATATGCTTCTCATGAGACAGCTCTAATATACATGAAGTCTGTCACTGATATTGTAATCTGAGAGATTGCTTGGTTCTCATGGTGATTTCTTATTAAATGGCAGATTTGAAAGAAAGACAATATTGCAGATAACAGTTGTTATAACAACTGAAAAAAATGTTTTCTGTTCTGAAATACCGGTCTCTGATTTTGTTTACATAAATTCATGACAAAATCATCTGTCACATTGCCTGTATAAGTACTGAGGACATTGATAACATTACTGACTAATAATTATGCTCTGGTGGCCCATCCTCCTTTTGTGAGATTTTTTTTTTGGTTATAATTCCTCTGTAAAATTTACTTAAATTACTGTACTGTTCTGATAAAGATTTTTCACTGTCTCCTTGTCTCTGCTATATTTGTCATCTGGCAAATCAATACCAAATTAACATTTCAAGAGTTAACATAAAGAAGGATTCTGAAAACATTGTTGTACCTGTAACAAAGATTTCTCAGGCTTCTGGGAGATCATGCCACTTACAATAAGATTGTAACTTATTACTAAACCTTTTAATTTATCTGGATAAATAAACATTTGGTAAACATTAAATCTCTTAGCATGATTCATGAATGTAAAATCAAAGCTCTTAGGGAAATTTTTTCTAAAGCACAAGGAGCATGAAAATCCTGTCATCCCTCAGTGAGGACAGAGCGCTTAGTTACCACTTCTGCATTCGGAAAACCCATTGACAAATGCTGCCATTTAATAGCTGCTCAGATGTCTACTTAGATGAAAAGGTTTCACTGTCAACATAATGTGCTTACCCAATTTATTTAACAATTAGTTTTAAAAAAATGAAGGTCTGGTTGTCAATAAAAACTAGACACTAAAATATTATGTGTTGTATTGGGTTTTTAAAAGAACCTGATGAAAAAGCTTCTTGTTAGATGGATGGGGTGTCAGCAAAAAATCCTTGTTTTCAACTGATTAGCATTGGTGCAGTGTGTAGCAGAGTGATTCTTATTTTTTTAAGCAGTCTGATAACAAAGCAAAAATGTTTCTAGCTATTATTGCTGATGACTGCTCATGTAGGAGGTTGCATGTCTTAAGAATGGTGTCCTTTTGGGTCTGGTAAGATAGTCATAAATAATGATGAGCATTTATTTTGTTTATTAACTGACCACACTGCTATAAAGTGGATTCAGGCATCTGATATTACCTACTGGGGTCCATGGCTTGGGAAATAAGAAATTACCAAAGAGGAGAGCAAAGATGTGGTGGTAACCCTAAGCTTAAAAATCGTTTTTGGAAGCACTTCCAAAACAAGCAGAACTTGAGCAGAGATGAAGGTGATGTTCTGCGGCAGTGGGAGGTGGTTTTGTTAGATCAGGTGGGAGAGAGCAAAATAATGGCGAGAGAGTCTGTGTTTTGTAAGAAGCCATGCTCAGGAGAGAGAGATGCTGGGTTCATAGTTGAAACAACATTCAGGAATAGCGAAGATCTAGAGGCAGGAAAACACACATGCATTAATTTATTACTGTGTAAACAGTGGTTTGTTTTGAGGATCTCTTGTATAAAGCATGAATGTTGTGCATACAAAAGATAAATCTTCGAGGATGTAACGTGTGTGTCTCTCCAGTGCATCTTTATCTGTGTATCTGCAGGGTGAGAGCTCTCGAGATGTGGTTAAGCATCTGAATTTGGGGCTGTGGGGTGGGAAGTAGTCACTGGTAACAGGGAGACTCCATCTCTGTCTGGGTGGTTGGGGGGAGGATGAAGAACCTGTGCCCAGGGGTTCTGCAGAAGTTGCGGGGGTGAAGCCAGCACTGCAATCACTTCTGGAAGTTTAAGACCAAACAGACCAAGGACTGGGAGACTTGAGCAGGGGTTTGGCACAGAGAAAGTGCAAAGCCAAGAGGAGATCTACTATAAAATAATATGCTGTGCAGTAGAAAGCCTTATACTAATCCAAACTGCTCTGCAAGCAATGCCAGCACCAAAATGAAGATTTGGCAAGAGCTTTGTATACGCACTGCCTAGGCTTAAGCTACTGCTTCTTTAATTAAATTTGATTTTAATTAAATATTGAAATGTTATTGTGACTTAAGGTTTATTGCCAGCTTCACCTGTTAAATCCTGAATAGTTGGACAACGTATTCCTGGAGAGGAGACGTAAGCTGACTAAGGTAAAACAGAGACACTGTGAGATTTAATTAGGTGTTAAGATTTTTAAAATTTACTGATTTGATTGCAAAACACCTTTTAAGCAGAAGAAAGAGAAGACAAACAAACAGGTATGAGGGTGTGCAAGCAAGCACAGAAGTTAGCATGTGCAGAGGTAATTAAAAAGATGAGTTTTGAAAAATGTTGTCAAAAATAGAAATGGTCTGAATGTCTTCTCTACACTCAGATTTCAAAGTTTCCTCCAGTTATTTTGCCAGTATCTGTTTTAGAAACAGACTTTGTGTGGTAAGCCCAGCTGGAGTTCCCTGTCTGCTACTAAAAATTAACTTAGGCCTATTCAGATGATTGAAAATTGTCTGTTATTTTGCTGTTTCAGGATGGTAGGGTTGTGTGCATAGGCTAGAATCTCTTTCAGAAAATACAGCCTGAAATAAGTACTCAGCAAAGGGAGATGGGCAGTGTAACTGACATAGTGCGTAGTTTCATTTTTTATTTGATTATTAAGAAGTTCAAAGTCATGGAAAACTTTGAGGCATAGAAAAATCTCTGTGACAGTGAGATAACATCTTTCTTTTCTGGTGAAAATCAGCCATTAATAATTATACCTAACCAACCTTTGTTCTTTCAGGCTATTACATATATGTAGTCAAAATACTACACATCAAATGCTCTTTTTATTTTAAATACCTCTTGTCATATTTTGTTCAGTTTAAAAAGTAAATTGTGCTGTCAAAAACCAATGGAAAAATAGGAGTGTTTTCTTGTGCGGTTACACGGTCCTGTGTCTACGATCCCTTGGAATACTTCATATAACTTTATAATATTTTTTAAACATTTTCTTCCCTGTGGCAACTATAAATACTGTAAATCAGTATGAATGTAGGACTGTATAAATGTAACTAGTCCTACATCTATAAATATACAGTCCTAGAATTACATTCAACCTTTTGAACCATTCATGAGGCTGATGTGGCCCCTGGTGAAAACGAGTTTGACACCCCTGCTCTAAAGGCTGCCTTTTTTGTTTGTAAACTGAAACTCTGTTTGAAGATAGTTTAAAGCTCTGGGTGAATGAACTTCTGGATTGTTTTGTAGTGTCTTTGTAGCATCCAGTTCCTGAAAGAAAAGCATGTAATAGAACCTTTTCACACTGTCCCACTTATTGGGAGGAGACGTGCAGGTTTAGCATGCTACAGTGAGCAAGGACTTATTGCACTACACAGTATTAGAAAATACATTTTGTAAAATGCAAAGTAGTTTCCAAAATGAACAATTCGAAAAATCTGTGCTTTGAAAAATGGACAGATGCCACCCAGTGAAAAGGAGTTTTCACTTTAGACAGACCATTGTTGAAAAAGTAATAGCAGCTTCTGAACCTACCCTGTACAGTAAATTCAAGGATGTAAGGTGACACTACATAAATGAACAAAGTGACTAGCGTAGAACTGGCTCCCGTAGGAGAGTTTACATGGTACCTGACAGATTCCTGGCATTAACCTGGTAACTTACCTTCAAAGCTGTTTCTCTTCTTCTTTCTCCCAAAATAAGAGAATTTGAAAGGGTAGATATGTGATGGAATGCATTTTAGGACAAACTGAAGAGGCTTTTTGGTAATAAAAGAATTAACATCAATCAGGGAGGAAAAAAAAGTGAAAACAAAAAACACCGTAACTTTTAGTTTTTAGGTATTTCTGTCCCTGTGTGTAAGATAAAACTGTACCAGTTTGCATTTGGAATAGTATCTCCCTTAATCTGCACACTGAACTCCCTTGTGTCTCTGATGCCAATAATCGTTTTTCTACCTGAAAGAAATATGTCCAGTTTCTGATTCTGTTTCAGGAGGTGCAGTCTGACACAAAAGTTCTCTGCAAGGGAACCTTACCTTTTCTGATCTTGAATGGAAGTGTTAAAAGTCGATACGAGGTTTATCCAGCTTAACAATGCTGCTGTTTGGGAAAACTGCTACTGGAGCAACAGAAATGGAAGCTGGAACTACAGGAAGAGAAGATTCTCTTACCTATCTTCCAAAACCAAATTAACAAACCAAAAAAACCCTGACCCTGGGAATAGGTTAGTGTAGTAGTAGTTACTCCCACTTCCAACTTCCATACTCTCCTAGGAGACAAGCAGCATTGTGTGGGAGCGAGAGTGATTTTAAATCTAAAGCTTAGGTAGAAGTCAACTTGTAGAATAGTTGGGGTTGGAAGAGACCTTCAAAGGTCATCTAGTCCAACCCCCCTGCAATAAGCAGGGACATCTTCAACTAGATCAGGTTGCTCAGAGCCCCATCCAGCCTGGCCTGGAATGTCTCCAGGGATGGGGCATCTACCACCTCTCTGGGCAGCATGTGCCCGTGTTTTACCACCCTTATAATAAAAAAGTTCTTCCTTNTCCAGGCTGAACAACCCCAACTCTCTCAGCCTCTCCTCACAGCAGAGCTGTTCCAGCCCTCTGATCATTTCTGTGGCCTCCTCTGGCCCCTCTCCAACAGGTCCATGTCTTTCCTGTACTGAGGGCTCCAGAGCTGGACACAGAACTCCAGGTGGGGTCTCACCAGAGCAGAGCAGAGGGGCAGAATCACCTCCCTTGACCTGCTGGCCTTGCTGCTTTTGATGCTACCCAGGATATAATTTGCCTTCTAGGCTACAAGTGCACGTTGATGGCTCATGTCTAATCTTTCATCCACCAGTACCCCCAAATGCTTCTCTGCAGGGCTGCTCTCAATCCCTGCATCCTCCAGTTTGTACTGATACCAGGGGTTGCCCCAACGTGCCTGCAGAACTTTGCACTTGGCCTAGTTGAACCTCATGAAGTTTGCATGGGCTCACTTCTTGAGCTTGTCCAGGTCCCTCTGAATGGCATCCCATCCCCCAGATATGTGAGCTGCACCACTCAGCTTGGTGTCTTCTGCAGACTTGCTGAGGGTGCACTTGATCTCACTGTCTGTGTGATCACTGAAGATATCAAATGGTACTGATCCCAGTACAGACCCAAAAGGATCTATGGGGGACCATGTCAAAGGCCTTACAGATGTCCAGATAGGTGGTATCTGTAGCTCTTCCCTGGTCCACTGATGTAGTTACTCCATCATAGAAGACCACTAGTTTGATCAGGCAGGACTTGCCCTTGATGAAGCCATGCTGGCTGTCCCGAATCACCTTCCTGTCCACCATGTGTCTTAGTGTTCATATACTCAAGAAGAGTGGGAAGAGAGCTTGCCAGTGAAGACTGAGCCAAAAAAAGTTGTTGAGAACCTCAGCCTTCTCCTTGTCCGTTGTTACCAGTTCAGCAGTCTTGCTCATCAAGGAGGATATGCTTCCTTTGACCTTCCTTTTCTGGCTGACATACCTGTAGAAGCCTTTCTTGTTATTATTTGCATCCCTTACCAAGTTCAGCTCCAGCCAGGCCTTCTTGACCCCATCCCTACACAGCCGGGCAGTGTCCCTATACTCTTCCCAGGATACCTGTCCCTGCTTCCTCTGCCTGTGCATTTCCCTCTTGCCCTTTAGTTTGACCAGCAGGTCTCAGCTTATCCGTACCAGTCTTTTACTGTCCTTTCCTGATTTCCTACACCTGGGGATTGAGAGCTCTTGTGCTCTATGAAAAGTGTCCATAAAGATCTGCCAGCTCTGTTCTGCTCCCTTGTCCCTGAGGGCAGTTTCCCAGGAGATCCTGTTGACTAACTCCTTAAAGAGCTGGAAGCTGGTTTTTCTAAAATTCAGGGTCCTGACTTTACTCTTTGCCTGTCCCACATCCCTCAGGACTGCAAATTCCATGAGCGCATGATCACTGCAGCCCAGACTGCCACCAATCTTGATGTCAGCGATTAGCTCGCTTGCATTGGTGACCATCAGGTTCAGTATTGCATCCCCTGTGGTCGGGCTGTCTATTATCTGGCTTAAGAAGTTATCCTCAATGGATTCTAGGAGTTTCCTGGATTGCCTACAGCTCATCATGATACTTTTCCAGCAGATGTTGGGGTGGTTGAAGTCCTCTAGCATGGCAAGAGCCTGCAAGTATGATGCCTCCTGTAGGTGGACTAAGAAGGCTTCATCAATAGGCTCCCCTTGATCGGGGTGTGCATATATAGGAAACACTAACCACAAGGTTTCCTTTGTTGCCTGGGTCTCTGATTCTTACTCATATGCTTTCAACCTGCTTGTGGCTGTTGTTCAGAGACAGCACTTCACACTCTGTCCATCTCTTGATGTGGAAGACAACCCCTCCACCCTTCCTGCCTTGCTTGTCCTTTTTGAACAGCCTGTAGGCATCAATCACTACACGCCAGTCATGGGATCTGTCCCACCAAGTTTCACTAATGGCCAGTAGGTCATAGCCTTCTAGCACCACAGTGGCTTCCAGCTCCTTCTGTTTGTTGCCCGTGCAATGTGCGTTGGTTTGGAGGCACTTCAGCTGGGCTGTTGGCTGCATCGCCTTCTCAGAACACCTCTTAATTCCTTTGAGGTATTTCACCAGTGTTTCTTTGTTGGCTCCTATTACATCAAGAGCCCCTGGGTCATCTCACTAAGCCTTCAACTATGCTCCAGTGTGGCCAACGTGTCTCAGAATAACAGGCTGAGGGCCTTTGCTAGCACTCCATGCCTCTATCCTTGGTGTCTCATCCCACAGCTTGTCACAGGCAAGCCTGATATTGTCACCCTCCCCCATCATGCCTCGTTTAGAGCTCTGTTGATGACCCCCACTAGCTTGTGAGCAAAGACCCTCTTACCTCTTTGAGAAAGACCCCATCTGACAGCAAACCCAGTGCTATGAAGGCCATCCCATTGTCAAAAACCCCCAAATTATGGTGGCGACACCAGCCACAGAGCCATGTATTAATAGACTGGGTCCATCTGTTTCTTCCAGTGTTGTTGCCCGCAACTGGAAGGGTAGAGATAAAAATTACCCGTGCTCCACATTCTCTTGCCAACCATCCCAAGGCCATGGAGTTTCTTTTGGTTGCCCTTGGAGATGTAAGAATGTGTCCCAGCTCACTCTGTTGGGTGTTTATTTTCTCCTCACTCACAGTTCTGGGAAAGCATGCTAAGCCTGGTGATTATTATTTGTTTGTCTGGTATCACAGTGTGCTAATTACTGCACAAATACTGAACCACTGGGATCCCTGAACTTTCCATGATGGACTGTTTTTTTAGTGTGGAGTCCTGTGTATTTTTAACTCCTATATTAGGTTATACGCAACACTCCTATATTTAAGACCATGGATGTTTTGCTGGATGCTAGAAGAACACCTTTTTTTTTCTTTGGTTGTTATAAAGGATCATGTATCTAAACCTCTCAGTGGGGCTTGCATTTTAGCTGAAATGAAACACAGAGTAGTATAGGGAAACCTGTATTATTGAGGTGGATTTAGGGTAGAAAGTAAAAAGTATGGCAGTGAGAAACTGCAAGATTTTTATGCATCTTCAGCAGTGAGAGCACAGTGTTTCTAAGAGTGTTCACATAAACTATATAATGATAATGATATGTACAGATGTTTTACCTGATTTAAAAAAAAACATGGTAAACCCGAGCACTGTTCCCCACCAACACCCCAGTTTCATGCAGCTCCAACAGGACAAAGCATACGACATTTGTGAAGATGACATACGTGAATATGTTGGGTGGTAGGAGTACAGAAAATGATGCAGTTTGAATTCAATTAGAAACTGTCAGCATGTGACACTTCACATCTGTTGCCTCCCACAAGTAGATTGCAGAGAAGATCAGAGGTACAGCTCAAACAGGCTGGCAGTGCCTGCGTTGCTGATGGTACCGTCTAATGATGGCAAGTGTTTGAGTTAATGTGCTTGTAGGTAATTAATTCATCTTCTGCTCTCTGAAAAAAGCTGAAGTGGCAGCTCAGGAGAACGGTTACCATACACCGCAGCAGACAAAGCAGTGCCTGTAGTCTGTTCTGTAACTTACCTAAAGCCGCGCGATAGATTTGCTGGCTCAGTTCTTCACAATCAGCATGCCACATCCCTGGCTTCTTGAATTTATGACTTCTTTTAAATTCTCTCTTGTGTAATCGTCCTCAGTGAGCAGGCTTGGCATTTTCAGGAGGCCTGTTGGAAACATTCAGTTTTTGCTCTAAGTTTGTTAATTTCAACATTAAGCTGCATCAACTTGTTTGTCTATTTTACTGCAGAATCTGCCAGAGAATTTCAGTGATTGCAAACTGAAAAAAAAGGGCTTGGTGAAAAGGGTTCAGGTGAGTTTCTTGGGTTGTTTTTTTCGGTTTCTGTTAATGCTGGGCACTTGTGTACCAGGAGTTTGTGAAAATGAGAGCTGTTCAGAGCTTAAATTTTTTTCAGTGTTTGTTCTTACGTTGGTATTTCTTATGACCTCCCATTGAGAGGTATTAAATGGCTTTATAAAACAGGGTACAAAAATACAGATTTTCATAGTTCATGCTGTTTTCAGATAATGTTTGTAATTTACATTAATGGTTGGCCTTATGGCTGCCTGATGATGTAAAGTAATTCTGATAACTTGTAAAGAAAACAGAATCATTATTTTCTTTCCCTTATTTTGATGAGCTGGAGTAATGAATGAGGTCTGCGCACAAGGCTGCAGTCAGCTGTAACTCCTGCTGGGCCTCGCTGGAGGTGTTCTTTGGAAAATGTAGCTTCTATTGCAATGTACCAACTTTCTATGGAGAGTAAGTCTCTAAAGTAAATCTGTACAGGAGAGCAGCTGTACTGAGGGGTGGGTTTTATAATTGCTTTGCCATTGTATGATGCTTATAAATTCCTGGGCATTGTTTCCTTAGAGACCTTGAACTGCAGGTTTGTTAATAAATACTGGAATTTATCCTTCCACCCCACAAAGTCAAACTTCCATAAATGAATGGTAATGCTACTCATATTAATGGTTTTGTTTGTATTATGCTGGCTTCAGTCACAGGTGAGACTTCTGAAAATTGTTTGTGAAGGTACCTTGCATTCATATATGGAGTTGAAAGGTTTTGTCTTCTACTGTAGCCTTATTAAAATACTTTCCATTAAAGTTTCCCATTTTTTTTTAAATAGCCATCTATTTTGGAGGAACCCCTACCATGAAGTACTTCGTAGTAGAAATGTTTTTTCTTACAGCTTTAGGGACAAAGCACTTTGTACTCAGTTACAGAGGGAAGTTCAGAGAATGCAAACTGAAAGGAAGGTGGTTTCTGGTGTAACCAGGTTGTGTGGGGCTCTGAACATGCTCGTGATTCCATGTGCCTGAGCAAAGCAGCAGAACTTTGTAGTAGAGTTATGGCTATAAACCTCATGGCAGGCTACTAGAGCTCCACTCTTGGGTGAAGTTATTGCGGAAATAAGTTGAGCTTTGTATAAGTACTGCTATTAAAGCATAAAACAGGCTCTGTTGAGCGGATATCAGAGTTATTGATGTGCTTTTATAGGCACAGTGTTCTGCAACTGTAGGTTATGAACCCTTTGAGGGCTGCAGGGTTTCAGACCAGAGCAGTCAACAAAAATTTGTTTTTCCAGGGTGAGAAAATGATTGGCAGGTTATGCTTATTTTCTCTTGAGTATTCATAAAAGTGAGGGAGAGCTGTTAGCTGCCTTCTCTTGCTGGCAATCACATATCTTCCAGAATGGGAAGACAGATGTAAAACACTTGCAGCCAGCAGCTGCAGTTGTTACCAGCTTGACTTTTCTATCCCTCGAGTCCTTACAGAAGTGGGTTGATGCTTGCTCAAGAGGTTGGTTAAGATAGACGATTTGAAACAGTGTAATGGTTGAGAAACAGTCACCTGGCAAAGCAGCTAGCTGCTCTAGGGGGAAGTTTCTTTATGTCATTTTAATGTCAATAACATTAAATATCTGGTTTGACTGTTAAAGTCTAGTGCAGACGCAGCAAAACCAAGTGCGAGACGTGAATGTGTAGTGGGAGAGTCTGCTCAGAAACTGCGTTGTGCTCACGTACATTGGAATAGGCCTAAAATAATATATTGGCTTAAAATACTGGCACAGCACAAGCCAAGTGACCGGAGGCTGCTGACTCTTAATTGCTGTGTGTGGGTTGCTACACTTGTAAGAACTCAGGGGCAGGTTTTAAGAAAGCTTGGGGTGCTGTGGACTGCCCTTTTTGGAAAGGAGCCTTCTGCCTTTTGAGGCACACCAGCTGGTTACTGGTAAAGGTGAGGATTCCTGTTGCCCTGTAGTCCTGAGAAATAGAAGAGGCCTTGGTTTAATGAAAGCTTGTTTTAGATTTGGCTAGGTAGGTTTGTCACCTCCACTCTCGTCTACAGAAGTATGTGTTTTAGAAAGGAGTTTACAAGTCATGTTCAAAACTGAAGCACTAACTCGTCTGAACCTTTGTTGTTGTTTATGAACTTTGTATTAACTCCAGGGTACTTCAGTGGCAGGACTGGTGAGGATGGGTAGCGACATTATTGCCTCATCACATATCGTGTTTCTGTTGGATTCTGGGTAAAGAAAATTGTGAATAAGCTATTATCAACATGGAACTGGAAGGCAGTTGTTGGGTTGGTTTCTTCAAATTCATGATGGAAACTGCAGTGTCTCTTCTTGAGAAGCATCTGCCATTGCTGTAATTGCATCTCCAGTAACATTTGTTTGTTTCTTATTCTCAGGTTTTTCTTGCCCAGTGTGATACTATTGAAGGAAATATTGGTCAAGAAATGGACAAGCTGCAGTCAAAGAATTTGGCGCTGTCAGAATGAGGCGTTGCCCTACATAATTAGGAAACATAATTGCTCTATGAGCAAGAAGAAAAGTTTGCTCTTTGTTTTGGAGCACGTATTCAGCTTTTTTTTTTTTTTTTTTTTTTTTTTTTTTTTTTTTTTTTTTTTTTTTTTTTTTTTTTATTTTTTTTTTTTTTTTTTTTTTTTAAAAAAAAAAGCACAGTCTGTTTGACTGGTACCAGTCAATCATGTATTGCTGGTTGTCTTGTTTGCCGCTTGGTTAGACCTATTACTTTTAAAAGAAAATCTTTCCTGAGAATGGCAGAAACAATCTTTGTGGTGAATTGTTACGTATCTTATGGACAAATGTTTAGTTAACTAAGTTATAAAGTTTACAGTGATGGGCAATTTTGTCTGATATGTCTTTGAATTTATTTACAGCTCAAATCTAAGGAGGTCTATAATTGTACAAGTGCCATAAGTTGCAATTGTAGGACTTCAACTTGATTGAAAAAGGCAAACTGAGACAACATCTGGAAAAGTCGAACATTCTAGTAGACCATTCAGAGCAATAAAACCCCCCTACACATTTGTATCTACTTAATGTTTGTATGCATTTATAAATATAAGAAAGCTTGACTATAAGGGAGTTGTACCTATTTTAGCCTTAAATTGTCATAATAAATGGGATGTACTGTAACATGTATGGTACTTAATTTTGAGTGGTGCTTTAAGTTGTCACTGAGCTCCTTTATACAGACATATGTTTTTTACATAGATTTCTGTTGTACTGTGGTTTTTATAGATTATTCTTATTTCGATTGTGTTTTCTCTTGAGTTATGGTGGGAAATGAAATTCGACTACTCATGCTGCTCGTATACCAAGGGTTCAGTTCAAGCAAGGTATAACTAAGAAGCTATTTTGAGAGGGGTTTTTATACTTTTTTTCTGATTTTACTGAATTCATGATGCTATTAGTATATTTAATGGCAAATTGCAGTGATTCTTTCTAGTCTGTTAAGGTAAACAGTGAATTTTTATTGGTGTTACAAAGTGACACAACTCACAACTTTATTTTAGCAATGCCACACGTCTGAGTGTTGTGACTGATTCTTGCAGTCAGATAAGTGCCATGTGTAGCCTTCTCTGTCTGGTGAAAAGTAAGTTTTTGCAGAAGATGGCAACTGTCAGCAGGTGCAGCCAGCTTCTCAGTTGTTGGTTGGAGCCCGTATCTAACGTACCTATAGCAGGAATTGCTTTTTCACTGATAACTTCTGGTCAGAAGATCAGCCATATTTACAGTGGCTGATGATGTAGTGACTGGTAAGGAGCCTGTTTCTGTGGGGAGAGAAAAGCTCTTTTGTCTCAAATGAGTCAGACTGAGGATGTTTAGAAATGGCCCTTATGTAGTGAGCCTTTAGCTATATGTGACTGTTTTAAGATTAGCTGTCCTTTCAAGATGAGAATAGGAAACGTGTGTAAAAAGATGTTAACTTCAAATAAGTTATAAACCTTAAATAATACGTAAAGTATTATTATTAAAGTATTATCTTTGATGTTTATAAGTGGAGGAACATTTATTTAGTGAAAAATGTCATTGCACAAATGAAGTGGTAGCCCCGCATTGGAAAGGGTCACTTTTATTCCAAAAATGCCTTTTGACCATACCAAGATTGGAGTTGCCATATATTTTACCATCAACCGGTTTCTTCAAGATTGTATTTTTCCCATATGTAACTCTTCTCAGCACCTAGGAAGCTCATCTATCACGTTAGGAAATTGTATGTTGGGTAGGACTGTGGATACTTTTTGCGAGGCTGCTGGTCTCGTCATGCTGCATTTTTCCAGCACTTTAAAGTTAGGAGGAAGAAGAGTTGCTTGTAGCCATTTTCTGTGGAGCCCTACCTAGCTTGGTGCTGCTTCTGGACCAGGTTCAGCTGACTCTCAACCACCAGCAACACCATGGCCTAATTCAGGGTGTGCAAAATTCTCCACGTCCTTGTGATGGGCAGGATCCTCACCCTCTCAGCTGTCAGTCCTCTAATGCATTCAACTTTCACAGGTACACGTATAATAAGCAAAGTGTCCCCTTGTGCCCATGGAGAGAGCTGGGAGCTGTGGTTGTTGCTGGGGCTGTGCACATTTCTGCTGCTCCTTTGTGTTTTTCTCTCTTGGGTGAGAACACAAAGGCTGCAGGCAGACATCGTCTTCCCATACCTCCTTCCCAGAGACTGCTGCTTCTGGAGACGTGCTGGTGTGAGAACATACTCAGCCCATCTCAAAGCCGTTGGGATTAACTTTAAGCTAACTTTAAGCTGTTCCCTACTAGATCTTTTGATGTTCTGGTACTTGCAGGTGAAGAGCGTGATGATGAACCTCTCCACCAGCACACCTGGGTTCGGCGAAGGGTGGTTGTCCGGAGCTGAAGTTACCTTGCAGGGCTAAGTCCTGGAATCAGTGTTTGGCTTCTAGGACAGAAGTATGTGTATGAAGACAAACTTTTGCAGCATAAAATTTTTTGTCTTCCAAATAAAAAATGAGTTTATTCATTTTGGAAAGCAGATGGTTGTATTTAGAGTTATCTAAGACCTTCTAGAGTGGATTGACTTTTATGCTTCGTTTTGAAAGAGGAGTCCTTCCTACACTTTGTTTTTTAATAATAGCCTTAAATTTCAGTAAAAGCAAACTTCTGTGCTTTTGAAAAGTGCAGCAGAAAACAATTGTGGGAGGAGGGGGAAAGGAGGAGGAGATTTTAAATATTCTTCAGAATTTGTGAAGGTAAACGTAGATCTCAATCAAGCTTGAGCTATATTCTCACTGATTCTGTAGTCTAGGTGTACTGTGATACCTATTTTGCTACTGAATCATTTCCTCACCCCAACCACCTGCCCCAGTCACGTCAAAAGAGCAGGTACTCGCTTTTGCCTTAGTTGCACTTACCCCGTAGTCTTCCTCCGCTTGCTGTGTTGCTCTGGCTGTGGTCACACACCGCGGATTCGCCATCTGGGCGAAATACCTTACCACAAAATTTGTCTTCCGAGAAAATGAGAATTGAACTACACACTTCCTTGCCCCATTTTCTCCCCCAGCTCCTGCAGGCTGGTGTGAGGTGAACCAAACCCGACGTTTGGGGAGCTGCAGGGTCTGGAGCCGGGGGACGGTTTGTTATCTGGGAACGGTGTACAATCTGCTGCTTGTAGTGGCGTCCTCTGTGGGCAGCTCCTCCTGAAGGTAACATCGCTGTAAACCTGGAGTAACACCTTTGTGACTTTGAAAGGTCACTTATGGTTTGGGGTGGAGTACTTGACACCGTGGAACTCAAGTCTAATTTTTTTTTCTTTTTTAGATATTGTATTATTATAAATGAAAAGGTAAAAATAAAATATGGAAAATTCTCTGCTGTCCTTGGTCATGATGCAGTTACTAAAGGGCTGTAGATGGGCTGTATTTTGGTGGGGAAGGCGTGTGCTGCACCCTGTTGCAGCGAGTGAAATGTTGGGGAGCAGCAGCGGGACACATGGGGCTTCCCAAAAAGCTGCGGGGACTCAAAGCCTGAAATGTCACCGTGATTGGCAGCAAGCTGCAGCTTAATGAAAAGCTGTTTGTTTTGCTTTTTTTTTTTAAATGCTCTTTTCAAAGTTGTGTTGTACACTGAGGCTTGTAGGGTTTGGATATATGGGATGTGTTTATAATTATTTTTACTTGTTTTGGGTGGTTTCAGGGGCACTTTTTAGGGAATCTATTCAGACACATGACCCACAGCTGGATTACCGCCCCTATCTCCTTTCTGGTGGTGCTCCAGAAACTTAACTACTGAAAAACCTGATCAAACCGGAAAAATCAATTCTGCCTCTCTGTCGCGATAATTTTATTCTTGCTCCCCCTCCTGTGGGGGCGGGCCTGTGCCTTCTGGCCCCGCCCCCAGGCGAAGCCACGCCCCACATACTGGGGCGGGACTGGGGAGGGGCTTCCGTTAAGCCCCGCCCACCATGCGTCGCGGCGCGGGGCGGAGCCACGGCCTCGCTCTGCTCGCCGGGAGAAGATGGCGGCGGCCGGGCTGGGCGCGGCGCGGAAGCAGGTGCGGCAGGAGGAGCTGCGGCGCCTCATGCGGGAGAAGCAGCGGCAGAACGCGGGGAAGAAGCGGATCGAGTCGCCCTTCGCCAAATATCCTCGGCAGCGGGCTGCCTCGCCCTCGGCTCGGGGGCCGGCCCGGCGCGGGGGGCGGGGGCGGTGGCGGTGAAGGGGGAGGACGGGGGTCCGAGCCGCAGCGTCCCGCTTTCCTTAACGGCGGCGCCACGTACAACAGCCTGGGCCACCTGAGCTGCAGCCTCTGCAACGCGCCCGTGAAGAGCGAGCTGCTGTGGCAGACACACGTCCTGGGCAAGCAGCACCGCGAGGTGAGCGGCACCCGGCTTCCCGGGGGGGGTCTGGGGGGGCCGGGGCTCGGGGGTCCGGGCTGCCCCGCGGCTGGGGGTGCGGGTGTGAGCTCGGGGTTGCCCGGGGTGGTTGTTCAGGAGTGACCGGGCACCCCGTGAGGAGGGGAGGGGCGAGGGGAGGTGGCACCGCTTTAGCGGGAGTTTGCTGCTTTTTGGGGTGTGTGCGCTAGTAGAGTCATAGACTGTCCTGAGTTGGAAGGGACCCACAAGGATCATGGAGTCCAACTCCTGTCCCTGCTTGTGACAACCCCACAGTTCACACCATGTGTCTGAGGGCTCTGTCCAGTCTCTTCTTGAACACGGTCAGGCTTGGGGCCGTGACACCTCCCTGGGGAGCCTGTTCCAGTGTCCACCACCCTCTGGGGGAAGAACCTTTTCCTCATGTCCAACCTAAACCTCTCCTGGCACATCTTCCTGACATTCCCTTGGGTTCTGTCATTGGTCACCAGAGAGATAATAGGTAACAGTTCAGCATCTGCTAGGAGAGATGAGCTTTAAAACAAGCCTGATCCTTTTGTTTTCTTAAAACCGATGCACCGATTGAAAGGCCAGCACTTCAGGGAATTGTGTCTTTCAAGGGATTTGCTCTTGAGATGGAGCTGTTCCCATGTTAGTGACAGTTTTTAAGTGTCACTTGTCTGCAGCTTGGACTTGTAAACCCTCCTTCAGATTGCTTTGTTACCTGTGTGTTACCGAGTGACAGTTTACATATAGCTAAGAAAATATACTTTTTTTTTTTTTCTTAATAATTTAGCAGTAAAGATAAATAATTTGTGGAGTGGTTTTGGGGATCTTGTAACTTAGATGCAGTTTTACAAGTATGGAGGAGAAGGCCAAAAGAACTGAGAGGTTCTTAATCCATTACATGCATTCTTAGTAGACAGTTGTGGCAAGGCACAGTGATGAGTCTTTAACACACTGCTGTGTTTTAATTTTAAAACACTTAATATTCCGGAACTTTAGGGTGAGTTCGGACTTCCTGCCCTTTCCGTCAGTGTCTTACTGCTGTAAATGCGGCTGATCTTGGTCTTTCCTTTCTCAGTCTTACAGCCTCCCTTGTGCAAGTGTCAGTTCCTCTGTCCCCGTATCACAACACCTAAGAAAGAGGCTGACAGGAATGCTGGGCTTGGTTTTGATATCTGTGATCTCTATTTGAGTTATCGTTTTCTAGGGTGATATTAGCTCACTTTAATAAACTGTTCTGAAAGTGCTGTATTTTAAGCTGCAATCCAGAAGTTCCTGCTAGGAAGACTCCTGATTTTGTACTTCTTTACAGAGAGTTGCAGAATTAAAAGGCACAAAGCAGACGGCAGCTGCTCCAGCTGCTAGCACATCATCTCATCCTGTCAAGAGAAAAACTGTTGACACAGAAAATACAGAGTTAAAGAGAGTAAAAGGTAAGGAGAGAAAAGTACTTACCAAGCACTTGCCAGAATCTAGCCATTTTGCATCTTGAATGATTTTGTTTTGTTTTCATGGCAGCGAGTGTAAATACACAAGACTGTTGAGTTAATTTCAGCCTGTTGCTGCTGAAAAGGGAAAAAGTCTGTCTTGCTCTTTCTCTCAAGTTCACTGATCAGGAGAAAACTGTGCTTTTGGTAGTGTACCTAGTTTTCTTCTGGGTTATTGTGTTAAGTCGTGGAGCTGTGGGTTTGATCTAAACACAACCAGAAACAGTGTAAGTTAAACAGTAGAAACACTTGCCAAGAAGCGGTGTTATTCTTTTTCAGTGGCATCAAGCCGCTAGTTTACCTCAAACCGTGCATGAAAGTTCATGCTAAAGGAATGACAGTTATTTTTTTCCCTTGGTGCTACTAAGCATGTAAATATATTAAATATATGAAAGTGTGTGTTTGTGAACCTGCTGCTGTAGGTAGGAGTCTGTTTGAGGGATGTTTCTTTTAAAAGCATGGATTGTAAGAAGTGACTCTTGGCTGTTATACAGGTACAGAAGAAAAGCCACATACATCTGCAGCTGGGTAAGTAGACCTTATTACATATGAGTTTTTTGTAGCTGTACCAACTGCTGCATTCTCACCTTGTTCTTCCTCATCTCTTCCTTCCTAGCCAAGGGTAAAGATTCAGAGAATCAGCACTTCCTTCCTTCTGCTCATTTTCTAATGTGGGTGTATATTCCTGAACATGGCAGCATCTTCTTCAGTGCTGATGAGAGAATCATAGTATTAACTCTAGAGTCTCTGACAAAACAGGAATTCTTTTGCTATCACTATCAGACTTCTAAGGATTAGTATGTGGTGGTATTATGCAGTTTACTAGATTGAAAATAACTGGATTTTGGCATGCATTCTAATCTTTAATGCTATCATACTGCAGAAGAGATGGTAGCCTGAAATTAAGAGAAATTTTAAATGTATATTTCAATGTACATTCAAATTAGATTTATTCACAAAAACTGTGAACAAATGTCATCAGCAGATCTTTATTATGATGGTTTTGTCACTTAAAGTTTATGTAAATGCATATCATGCAGTTTAACTCTCACAAATGTAGAAGTGTATTTGACTTCAACGGATTGGGTTGAGCGTCTTACTGCCACTGAAGATTTCTGATGGTATTTGGACATCTTTGTGGGATTGATAGATGTCACACAAGGCCTGCAGGTCTCCTGTACACTTCTTCACAGGATAAATTATTATTATTGTTATCTTGCATAGGTATTATGTTCTGTTATCTTGACAGTAGAAGACACTTGTAGAAATTTTGAGTGTGTGTGCAAAATTAACAGCTGACAGGTTTGTTCATTAGTAAACAGGTTGGTATGATTATTTTAAAATCACAGAATCACAGAATGTTGGGGATTGGAAGGGACCTCAAAAGATCATCTAGTCCAATCCCCCTGCCGGAGCAGGACACCTAGGTGAGGTTACACAGGAAGGTGTCTGGGTGGGTTTTGAATGTCTCCAGAGAAGGAGACTCCACAACCTCCCTGGGCAGCCTGTTCCAGTGCTCTGGCACCCTCACTGGGAAGAAGTTTCTTCTCAAATTTAAACAGAACCTCCTGTGTTCCAGTTTGAAACCATTGCCCCTTGTCTTACCGTTGGTTGTCACTGAGAAGAGCCTGGCTCCATCCTCATGACACTCACCCTTTTCATATTTATAAACATTAATGAGGTCACCCCTCAGTCTCCTCCAAGCTAAAGAGACCCAGCTCCCTCAGCCTTTCCTCGTAGGGGAAATGCTCCACTCAACCTGGGAAGATATTTGGCTTAGAGATCTGCAGCTATTCTAAGCAAATGTGGGTTTTCTCATTGCTGAGCTTGTGTGGCTATTCTAAGCTGCAGTTCTGAGTAGCAGTAGGTACCCAAAATAAATAGTTGTGTTATACATGAAGGTTATCAGGGTTTGTGTGACGTTAGTATGACTGATGAACTATGAATTTTTAATGTAATGTGTTCACAGCAGGTACACTGATGTAAACAACTTTGAATGCGGAAATAGAGTTACCTAAGCTGCCGTTCCTCCAAATGCACTTTGTTACGGGGTATTTTACTTATTGTTTCTGATACTGAGTATGCAAATGCAAAAATGGAACTGAGATATGTTTTCAGAATTAACCTGAGCATTTCTGGGGAACTTCAAATAAAAGCAACGAGTGTGTGCTGCCTTCAGGCAGTGGTTACGTTGGTAGCTGCGCAGTTGAGGGTATTGCACAGTATCTAAAAGATCATGTTGCTCACAGGTTGAATAGGCTTCAGGTGCTAGACTGTAACTGATTTTTGTGAAGTCTGAAATAGTTGTGCTGTGTGTTCTTTACTAGGCTACCAGCAGACTTTTTTGATGAAACGGAGCAAAATAGTGCAAACAAACAGCTTTCAAAGGGTCCAGGTCCCAGTTTATTATCAGGAAATTACGACGATGATGATGATGATGAAGAGGAGGAACAAGATCAATCAAACAAATCTTCAGTTACGCAGAAAACTGAAATTCCACCTCCAGCTCAAGAAGTAATACCTAATTCTCTGCCTGCAGGTAATGCAGGCTGAAATAGTGATTCAGTAAGGAGAAGCTGTGTTTTAACTGTTGGTGGAAGGATTTTTATTTGTTTTTCTAATTATTGCTGTTAGCTGGTTAGAGTGTGTAATATTAGAAGTAGAAAAAGGAGATTCTTTGCTAGTTTGTTATTGCGTGGAGTTTTCTCAGCATGCTTATTGATTTTATAGAATCATAGAATTGTTTAGGTTGGAAAAGACCTTTAAGATCATTGCGTTCACCGATTACCTAGCACTGCCAAGTCCACCTCTAAACCATGTCCCTAAATCCCACATCTACATGTCTTTTAAGCACCTCCAGGGATGGTGACTCCATTGCTTCCCTGGGCAGCCTGTTCCAATGCCTGACAGCCCTTTCAGTGGAGAAATTTTTCCTAATATCCAAAGATTATAGTTGTTTGAGGCTTTCTGGTGAAATAATGTCTGGCTCTTCTTCCCTTGATTCAGTAAGCTGTTAATTGAAATTCCTGTGTAGTCAGAATTTTATAAAGAAGCTTGAACAGTCGTTCCTTTTGTTCAAAGGCTTTTGTCCTTTTCTTACAGACTTCTTTGACAGCAAAACTACAGCTGCTCCTATAGTTTCCCATTCAGGATCCATACAGAAAGCAGAGATACAAGAGAAGATAGTGGAAAGGTAAGCAGTCAAATCAAATATTGGTAGATTTGGGAATTGTAAATAAATGTTACTCTTCTGGGAAATACAGGCTGTGATCACTAAGAAATCTGTCATGCTGCTAATTTGTATTTTGAATATTTTGCATATATTTCAGCCTCTAGCATTATTTCAGACAGGTGTTTTGCGCCTTTAGGGGCAGGGTAAGAGATGGAGCAATGTTGCACAGTGTCTCTTAAACATCTCTAGTTGCACATTTTAATGCAGGATACTTCGGAAGCTTAATGTCAACCGCTGCTTTTAACTGTTTAAAGAAAACCATTTGCTCGTTCTGTAGTAATGGTTCAGTGCTTTTGAGCTCAAGCACATTTTTAGACAGCGGTTTAGGCTTTCAAAAATAGAGACTGTGCTGTTAAAATGTTGGGTGCTCCGCACACTTGAAAGGATAATTTAAGAAGCCGAAACTGTAGCTCTTGTTTCTACAGTGAGATTTAAACCTGTCTGTGCAGTTCCTTCTAAGTAAGACTAAACTGAAGAAGCAAGTTCTGATGGTTGTAGGTAAAAGGGTGTAAAAAACACTTGTTCCGTTTCTAGGTCCTTTTATGAAAGTTAATAGGTTTTATTATTGACAATTTTTAACTCTACAAGAAAGCAAGTTGTAAAATGTTAACGTGGGATAACAGTTATCAAACATTTCAGGAAAGAAAATACTGCTGAAGCTTTGCCAGAAGGTTTCTTTGATGATCCTGAAGTGGATGCAAAAGTAAGTGATCTGCCCTTGTAATCCTGTTAGATTTACTTCTGCTCATTGTAATGATTTTCTGAGTAGTAAGGATGCTTTTCCAGGTAGTCATACTAGAATATAAGAAAATGACTGAACTATTTACAGTACAATTGACTATTTCAGTTGGAAGGGACCTACAGCAATTGTCAACTCCAACTGCATGAGCAATTCACGACTGGCCAAAAGCTAAAGTGTGTTGTTAAGGGCATCGTCCAAATGCCTCTTAAACACTGACAGGCTTGAGGTCCATCAACCACCTCTCTAGGAAGCCTGTTCCAGTGTTTGACCACCCTCTTGGTAAATAAGTGCTTCCTAATATCCAGTCTAAACTTCCCCTGGTGCAGCTTTGAACCGTTCATTCTGTATTCTAATTAGAAAACATGAAAGAATGACAGAGGCAGGCAGGAAGAGTTTGTTAAGTCATCTCTCAGCAGGTAGTTTTGATTGTGGTTCTTTTGTGGCTCTCAGAGAAAACCAAGGAAATGTTGTTAGTTAAAATGCTGGACTGAGATTTGGACAATCAACCTGTTATTTTTATTTCTTTGAGTCATGCCAGGAAAAGCATTACACCTAATCTGTATATCCAGGTCTTTCATGTCCTTTGAGTGATCCTGTTGAAAACTGTTAAGAGTTACTGTGTGACTGATACTGTACATCCTGTTAGAGTGAAAATAGCTGGATTATGGTATATATTGTAATCTCCAGTACTGGCATTCAACAACAGTGAACTTGGTCATCAGCTCTCTTGGCTTTTACTGCTATGGGCTTTTTTGATGCTCAGAAAATAAATGTGGGCATTCAGTGTGTTTCTCAAAAATAACCCCCAACTAAAAATTTTGATCAAAAACATCCATACTTCCTTCAACTTGCACAGTACCAACTGATGACCAAAATAAACACAGATATTAGAAATACAAACCTTTGGTTTTGTTTTGTTTTGTAAAATTTGCCAAAGATTTGATGGTATCCTGCTTTCTTTATTGAAATAACAGTGTTGCAGGCTCAAAGTCTTTTCTGTTTTTCTTGAGTATATTTCTGTGTTGTTCACACTGTGGAATGCTGCTGGTGTATTTAAATTGGTCAAGCTATGACTTCTGATATGGAGACCTTCCAAATAAGACTTCTTTATGTTTGGTTAGTCCCACTGTCCAAATTTCAAGCTTAGGTGGCTCTTATTTACTCTGGCAAGATTCTTTTGGCACCACTCATGCCCACATGTTGGCACATGTGAATAGTTTTGAGTAATGACATTTTGAATATTGAAATATGTTGCTGAAAAAGCCACACTTTTTTTTTTTTTCCATATGACTAATTGGAATGGTAAATGTATGAAATACCTAGTTTCACCATGAGCTGGGAAGCACATACAAAGTGGAAATGCCTACCAGGCAAAGGAGAATCTGCTTGTATCTGTGAGGACACTGGTTAGTGATCTTTGTTCTGGTTATTGCATCAGCTGATAACATGTAGAAGTGGATACGTGTTCTAATAAGCTGTTCCTTGAATTGCTTGCAGGTGCTCTTTTTAATCAGCCCTTTCTAAGTGTAGCAAATATGCAGGGGAAGGAAAGTGTTTGTGACATTGTTTATATTGAAATGGCTGTGGTGATTCTGTGTTGGAATCATACACAAAATAATTCTTTTCAGAATTAACTGCATTTGAAAGGGAGACTGTGGGCTTGAAAAATGTTGGTTCTTTACATCAGGAATTTATAAAGCATATAAATTCTGAATTAGATAAATATTTCAAGAAAAAAATAATATCTTTAGTGTTTAAATTTATTGTAAGAAATACAAATAATTACGAATTACAAAAGACAACCACAATGCGTAATAACACAGTACATACATATATGATAGAAATAATCACAGAACAGAAAAGTGAAATGATGTCTATTACTTCCCAGTATGTAGTTTGTTTGGAAGCTTCTAATTTATTCTATAAACTTAATTCATACTACTGGATTTTGTATAATAATTCTGGAACAAAACATACCAAGCTCTTGTCTTTACCGTGATGATGACCGATGTGTTACCGAAAGAGATGAATGAATAAAGGAAAAGTAAAACTAATGCAAAAAGATGGTGCCATGAATTGTTCTGTTCAAACTGCCTAGTTCTCCTAGGTATATAATTTCCACCCAGTCCAGATCCAGGCACAATCTGTCATCTAATACATGCCACATCTTCCAGTCTTGAATTGTAGAAGTTTTGGTTACACAGGTAGATTATCTTGTTTATTTGCTTGTATTAAAAGCACAATCTGGTTTGGATTACCTTTGTTGTAGTTCTGAAACACATTCTTACAGCTACTACTTTTTCAGTCCTCGTCTTAGTAATTTATGCCATCTACCACAGAAGAAAAAGCTTTGCCTGTCATTAAAATTGGTATGTAGCTGTACTATTTCTTCTGTTAGCCAACAAAATTAGACTAGATTTGAAATATAGTCAGACTACCCAACACCAGTCAGACTAGTGACTGAATCTTTTAATATTTTATGTTATGCCAAAGGCAAATAATTTACTGCCTTTTGGCTTCTGAGATAGCTACTATATACGATTAAGCAGACAACTTACAGAAGAATTTAAAAGTAGCCACCTGATGCAGTGCAATTGCAAACCATCAAATTAACGGATATAGCCACTTTTGTTACTCCAGCCATTCCACATGATCCATTCTTAGTCAATTATTCCTTAATGTTACAGTCAAGGATGTTGTTTTAATCCAATAGAATCAGATTTCTCCTCCAAAACCATTGTGCAGCTGTGCTTTCTTATTCATACAGGTTGCTTAAATTGAAGTACGTCAACCAGACTTTTCTGAGAACACAGCGTAATTTGTCCTATTTCTCCAGGTGTTTTACAGTGCCCCAAAGAGTTACTACACATAAATTGTTAATAACCCATTTCTTTTCATGTTCCTTAGGTCCGAAAAGTCGATGCTCCAAAGGATCAGATGGACAAAGAATGGGATGAATTTCAGAAGGCAATGCGACAGGTCAACACAGTAAGTAATGGAATCCATTTTTATTGATTCTAAATACTATACACAATAAAGAAAACAACAGTTTCATGCAGCTCTGCAGAATGACTGACATCTGCATTTGTCAGCTGTTTGTTGCAATGCAGTGTGTGGTTAAATGCACTTTATAAATGAGCAAAGGCTTCCTTCTATTTTCCACTTAAGGGGAATGACGTTAAAAAACTTCTTATCAGGATCCAGTCATCAATATATATCTAATTAAATTTGTTAAATTGTATTTAAATAAGATAGTATATACCTCAGACCAGCATCCTGTATCTGAACAGGACACGATTGTGGAATCTTGTTTAGATGAGATATATTCATATTTTAACCTTGAAAAACGCCACCCGTCTGTCTGTCTTTTTCAAAAATAATCTATAAAGTGTAGGTAAGCTGGGTTTTATGCCTAATTTAAATGTACTGGAAAGGACCCCCAAAATTTGGGAAAGTGACAGAAGATTTTGTGTATGAGACATAAGTTGGCTACAGTTTTTCTGTACTTTCATTTTTTACTGTTCAGCATTACATGGAAAGTCTTCCTGGAACAGAGTTTTATTTGCCCTTTTGTACAATATGAAACTGTCACTAAAGATACCTGGTATTCTCAATCTTACTCTAGAGTACTTGCTACTGTTTAATTTTACTTGTAAATAATTTCTCATATGTCAGCTGCTAAGAAAAATGGTGCAAACAAATGTATCATTGCTCATTTTAAAGCGGTCAGCACTATAAACAGAGCGAATGTTCATCCAAAAGCAGTGGTGGATACATTTTGCTAGCATTAGCCATTCAGATAATTCTTCAGTTTAGAAGGAATCTTCTCAGTTATGCGTGGACCATTGATTGCATAGCATCTCCCAGACATTCAGATTTGAGAAAGTATATGCTGAAAAAAATAACAGGTTAGAAACACTTCGGGATCTAGTGGGAATATTTAACCAATACTTTCAATAAGCGTGTGTAATTAAGTCCCAAGAGTTGGGATGTAGCTCCTATTTCTCAGACTTTGGATGCATGTAGTTTGTCTATGCTCAGTTTCAAATAGTAGTGTATTGAAAAATTCAAAAGGTTAACCTCAAAGCAGCCAAAGTACTTTCAGTTTTAATAAAAAACGTTTCCATTTCAAATTAAACCAGATCATTTTTTTTTTTCTGTATTTGCCTCCAGAGTCTTTTGTGAAGGTGGGAGTATACGCGTAGGAGGTTGACATTGACTTGAGGTAGAGGGGAGGGAGGACACAGACATCAAAAAGGAGCAACAGTGGGATTCAGGATGAAGGTGAATTTTCTTAGAACTTTTCTGGTTTAGGTTTCAGAAGCTATAGTGGCAGAAGAGGATGAGGAGGGACGACTAGATCGTCAGATTGGAGAAATTGATGAGCAGATGTAAGTAGATCAATTTTTTTCTTCAAACTTTCTGTTCTCCAGCAGTAATGGGTCACTATTTGACTAGAGTGATAAAAACATTTTTGATTTTCATCTTCTATGATACTGCATTTCATTAATCACCTAAATATTTGAAGGACAGGCTCCCTCAAATTGCCAAATGATTCCTAATAACAATGTGAATTTTGGTGCCAAGTTACGTAATTCTTTGCAAAGGGAGAATGCACTAGAATCACTGAAAGTACAGCAAGCAGGCACAGACAAAATAAAGCAAGAGAAGGCAAATTCTTTGAACAAACTGTCTGCTTTCCCCCTGTCAAATGTCTAAATTTGTATTTCTTTGTGAATTCTGATTGGTGTAGAATTTCTGTGAACATTTTTAAAAAATAAAGCCTGATACTCCGTGCTGCAGTTAAAATTTCGATAACAAGATTTGTATTTTGACCATCCATTCGCTGTAATGAAAATGTCCTGTTCTATAACTAACTCTCCTTGTGTCTAATACAAATTTGCTTAAAGGTTTTGTTAAATGATGCACTTCGTTACATTAAGTGGGTTGGTTTTTTTTTTGTTGAACTGCTAAGTGTAGTGATTGGATAAGCATTAGTTTGAACTCTAAGTAACCTGAAATACACCTTAGTGGAACAGATTTTTACCATTATTATGTAGCTGAACGCATTGATTATCAGTTATTATGGCAATGGTAGCGATTGAAAAGAAAAAGATGAATTCTGATTTTAACGAACCTTGCAACAAAAAGAAGACACCAAAAATTAAAGCAGCACTTAAGCCATCTGGACAGATTTACATGCTATGGATAATCAGCATATAATAACAATAGTGTTGGGTTCAAACTGAGTTTTGGTAGTACAGGAATGACTTTTAACAATGTTCGTCTAATTTTGGAGAGGGCTTGAACTGAACCTGGCTATCTTTGAGCATTCATTTTTCCCAGTAGCTTAGGATGCTATGGTACGTAGAATCAAATTCAGAAATTTGTAGAGAATTTCAAGTTTGTTACCAACTTTTCCCCCAAATAAAAGTTCCAAATAGATTTTTAAAGACTGTTTTTGTAGCTTTGTTTTCCTAGTGTATATAAATGCAGGCTATTTTGAATTCAATTCAAATTAATTCCAGTGATATCCATGTTTTCCTTAGCCTTCAAATCTTCAACTGTGACTGCCTATAAGTAACCATATTGCAGATGTGCAAGGGGAGACAGGAGCCAGATAATAATCTTTCCTTGTTGACTCTTCGTAGCAAATAAGAATGAAAGAAGCAAATACGTATTTAAATCACCCTGCTAAAATGGCTAGAATAATTGATACAAAACATACTTAAAGGACAGAATGTTCTGTTGTAGCACACGTTGCAGATAAGGAGTCTGAACACTTATGCTGCTTTTTTATTTTGAGAAATGCCACTACTGAGTTGTCAAAATTGATAGTCAATTGGTATCTCACATTTCTGCCATACATGAAAACCATAATTGGAGCAAAGAATGGTGTCTCTTCTTGTGTGGAAATGGACATTGGTTCTGTGCTTTTTAAAAAGAATGATTTGTGGTGGTATTGCAGTTGTTCAATATTTGAATTAGATCTCATTGCTAGACAACTGACTGCACCTCTCCTTTCCTCTGGTCTGTTTCCACTTGATTACCACAGAGAAGGTTCACTTGCATGTTGAAAGCTTACATTTTAATTGACGGGAAGCTGTGGTGCTCTTTTAATCCAAAATTAGAGAAGCAAAATCCAGCACTGTAGAAAATCCAAGTGATGTGGAAAGGCCACAAGCGTTAATAGTTGGTTTACTTTTCAACAGTGAATGTTATCGCCGCGTTGAGCTTTTGCGTAACCGCCAGGATCTGATGAAGGAGAAGCTAAAGGAAGCCATGAGAATAAGAGCAGCGCAAGAGAAAGAGGATGAGGCTGTTGGTAGCGAAGATGAAGAAGAATTGCAGGATTTACTGTCTCAAGACTGGAGGGTGAAAGGGGCTTTGTTGTAGCATTTCTGCAACGTGGTTGATATTCTCTTTTTCCGTGATGTTACTTCCATTGTTAGAAGTGAGATGCTTTTGTTAAATATTTATTTAAAGAGGATCGTGAGATGGTAAAGAGCCAAGTGTATTAAAAAATGATCTTTGTAGATCTACAATGGTGAATTACTTGCTGTAAAAACTGTATATTGCAATTGTTTTCTGATATTGAGTGCACCTTTCCTATTAAAATGATTGGTTTCCTACCAGAGGTATTTTAGTGGGATTAATAAGTAACTGAAGAATCTCTAAGGTTTTGGAAGCATTAGATCTATTTGGTAATTTTGAAACCTGGGTTATTGTGTATAGAAGTAAAGGACTTGTAAAAGTGATAGTATATGGAATTTTCCCAGGTTGGGGGTTAGGGAAAAGAAAATAATATGCATTTATGTAACCTTAAAATTTACAAATGCTTTTCCACCCTTTGCCCCAACTGCCAATAAAATATATACATTTTTTTCAGGATCTGTTGGAGATTCTTTGTGTATGTAAGGACCAAGCTCAGAAATGTTGAGCTGCAGCTTCTCCTCAGTGTATACTCTGTGATGTCCCATAGGCAGTGCTGAGTATTCTTCTTTATAGTGTCTTGTTTTGCTTAGTACAGCCACAGCGTAGCGTACCTCACATTTCTTGAACCAGAGAGATTAAAACAGAATGGTTACATATTTGCAGAACTAAATGGAAGGGGGAGAAAATGCCAGAAAGGAAAGTACTGTGCTGGAAACTGATGAGGTAAAATAATTTATCTAGCTGTAGGTACTGGAAATTTTCTTAAGATATTATCTTAGGCACAGAGAGCGTCTAAAACTGATTTTTGTTCTGATAAACACAGATGAAGCAAAATCAAGAACTGACAAACTTGACAAGACGGACATGGAAAGCAGAACTACCTTGAGCGTTGGTAAGTATGTTTGTTGGTTTTTTTTTTTTTTAAATGAAGCATTTATCTTTTTTACTTTTGCAAATATTAAAACCTTTCAAATTTGCTGAGGACTTTTGAAAACATAGGAGAATTATGTGGTTTAATTTTTATCGAAAAGTAAAATTGTGAAGGAACAGCTTAACATTTTCCTTTTTTTCCAAAGATTCTAGTTTTAAAACAAGTTAATGAGGCCTTAAAGGGGGAAAAGCTTTGTTCTTTTGAGATCATTCTAGATACTTGCCTCAAAGATGTTTATTTAACTAAGCAATAAAGAGAGAAACTAAAGCTAGATATTTGATTTGCCTGTTTTGGAAGAATTGATATGGTGGGAGCCTTTTCCATATCGTGAGATACTTTTTTACCCCTCTTGGTTTCTATGATCCTTGGGTTCAGCTCTTCATATTCATAAAGCTGTCAAAATCCAAGCCGTGGTCCTTAGCAGTTTGGTGCATCCATTTATTCCTGCTCTCACACACTGGTTTACAGCCGTTGTTTTTCAGTTGATTTAATAACTGTAAGTATAAGTAGCTGTTGCTGCTAAAATGTTTGACACAACACTGCGGTCTTACATGAATTAGTACTGTTGTTGGGATAGCTACAGAGAGCGTTGTAATACAGAAGCATGAGAAACATTCAGAGTATTGAAACAAATGATGAATGGTTTGGCAAGTCGGAGAAAACTTAGTTTGGCCAAAACTGAGATAAAATTTCCTTCTGTAGCGTGAAACATTTGAATATCAATTTATAAGGTATCTATAATGCTGTAGTGAAAGATCTCTAGATCCATTTATAAAGAGAACTTTGAGCTGAGAGGGTGGTACAATATTAAAAGCTGGGCAGGTTTTATAAAAACAAAACAAAAGACGCTCCCCAAATTTTGTTCTGAGAAGAGCTAAGGCAAGTTTCTAGTTGTTCTGCTTATCTTTGCTTTTCACTCACCAGAGCATGCGAGCTTGTTAACACTGAACTTTACAGTCGCTCTCTGCATTTGGCTTAATGTTGGAGAAGCGGATGTGACTCAGGTCAGGTTACACTGAGCATCGTGGACATACATGTTTTTACAGTATAACAATGTTAATCTCTGAGTTTATAATTTACGCTTCCATTTGGTACATATATCAGTAACTTTACTTTCACTTTGTACATTAATCTGCAAATCGTGGTTTCAACTGCAGGTAAATAGGAAAGGAACTGAGCGTTAGAAGAGTTCAGCTGTTTTAGTTCTGTTGCCCTCCTCTTTATAGAGATACCTAGAGGTAAGAAACTAAAGGCAGCGAGTTCAGTTACAGTGCCTGGGAGCTTGTACATTCAAATCCAAAGCAGTGCTGCCCATTGTTTTAATTAATAGGAATAGATGGCAGGAGTAAACACCGGATCAGTCGTCACTCTGTTCGTTATTCCTGTGTAATTTGCTGCTGAAAGAGCAGAGATGATGGACGAGCCAGCGGGGCTGTGCGTGTTGCTGAGGAGGTAACTGGCAGCACTGGTCCCTTTTGGCTGTCGCGAGCTCAGGAGTTGGTGCTTTTTATATTGGAGGAGTCTCATAGATCCACAAATAGTGCTGTGTACTGGTTGTGTACAGCTTGTCGTGTACAACTCCACATTTCTTCGGCGTCTGAAACAAAGCTTTAGAGAGCTTTGTGAAGAAGACAGGAGTGACTTTGCTGTCTGTATCCTACGTTTCCATTGATGTACATGTGCTGTTGTGGCAAGAAGGCAAGAAATTATCCTGCTTTTTAGCAATGCAAGTAGCATGGCTCTAAGGGCAAAGAGGGAGTTGTCCCAGCCTTACTGGATAGTCAGGCTAATTTATCAAGGTAAATGATCTCCTGTCTCTTAGAAAAACATAGGCATAATTAATTTTAAGTCCTCAGTTTTCAAAAACAATTTTATGAACTTAGGATGATCTACTGAGCTAGATAATTAACAAGAGCAAAGAATTATTTTAAAAAATATGTACTTCCTTAATTTCTTTCTAACTCCCTAGCTTTCTTGAATTCTATTTTTAAACAATAAAGATGAAAGTAGTCCTGATAACTAGCTCTGTCCATAGCCACTCTTAAAAAGGAAGTTTTAACCTCTGGCACAGTGGAATTCAGAAGAATATTTTAATTCTCTGATCTCCAAGACTTCCAGAAACCTGAAGAATTAGAATTAATGGAGAAGACTTAGCATTTGTAATCTTTATTTGTTGCTATACTAATGGAGAGTGTTGCCCAAATTTAAGAACTGTGGATTTTTATGCCACCAAAAAATAGTTACGATTCCCAGCTCGGTGGTTTGGAAACTGGTGAGTGACTGGTTCCAGGAGACTTGAAATGGAGGTTCCAAGTGGCAGCTCTGCAGGGAGCAGGGAAACACGGCTGCAGCTGCCAGTTGTTGGTGGTCAGCTGTTGTCTGGCAAGTGCCGTCAGTCACAAGTGCTCATTTGTGTGTTGACTTCTCTCCCGCCATGGAAGAAAGAAGCTGCTGCTGCCATGACTTGGAAGTAGATGTGGAAAAAGGGCTGTATTTGGTACAGAGGAGCCCAACAGTGATTGTGCATAAACAGCTAAACCAAAATAACAACGACAAACGAAACAGTGTTCTCATTTGCTAACTTGGTTGGTTGTCGTTCCTCCACTAAAATAATTTTAGAATTTGCTTGTGAATTACAAATATCGGTTAAAAAGAACATTAGCCTTGGTCAGGCCCCCTGCCAGTAAATTTGAGGAGAGACAAATTTAGCTTGTTACATGCCACTGTCATTAAATTCTCTGCATTTTATCATCTTAAAAACACTAAGCTAAAAACACATCAGTGAGAAATGTTATATTACTCAAATATTTTCAGCACTTGAAAGTACCTTTTTTTTTTTTTGTTATGATCAAGAATGCTTGCACCACTAGGGTGCAGTCATTGAACCAACAGGAATCATGCTGTAGCTGTCATTAGAAAGCATAATATAAGTATATCATGTTTCAGAAAATCCCTTTTGTTAGGTACCATCAACCGAATTTGACGCTTCTCTTTCATTTCAGTTACTGTCTTGTGACATCTGCCAGTCTGCAGAGTGACAGGACACATGCATTGATGCAGACACTGATTTAATCAATGTGACTGCGTTCCTTCCTGGGCCCAAGGAGTAAGCACATTTCTGTGGCAAGAATACCAGGATGTGCTTGTATCCCTAGAAAGTGTCGCTCAGGCAAGAGACTGAAATTTTCTGGTGTGAAACAGTTTTTCAGTGTCTGACTTCCTTTAATCTTCTGTTCATTGCTTCACTTAGAACTATCCTGGCCTGTTAGCTGGGAAAAGAAATGCAAGCAATTCCCTTGTGTAGACATCCAAACCAGGTCTTTCTTCCAAAAATATAGCAGAGGGACTAACACCTTGTGTAATTGGTAGTTACAGCAGCTACAGAGGATGTAAGTGATCTCTGTTCAAATCCCTTCTCTCTGTGCTGTCTTTTGAACATACAGTTCTGTGATCTAGTTGAGCATGCTGACAATTCCAGTTTTTCCTCTAGAAGCTGTGGCACTGTGAAGTGATTGAATTAGTGAATATATCTGACTTCTTGTTTGATAATCATGGCATTCGCCCAAGAAGGGGGAGGTCCTGTTCCGAGTACATCAATAGTGCTGAAATACCTTCAGCTGAGATTGAGGCTGTGGAAGAAACTGGATTTGGATCTCCCCTATCCCAGACAAGCACTCTTGTTTCTATGCTGCTGGCTATTTAAAAATGAAAAAAAAACCCTTCAATTTCAGCCTAGTTTGGGTGGGGAAGGTTCAGCATGTCCTTTCAGGCTGTTTGTGAAACCTCACTGAAACACCTTTGCCATGCAGGCTGGTGATGCTGAGGCACTTTCCCAGGTGCATTCACGGCACCTGTGAGATTTGTGCTGCTGACTTCCCAGGAGCCTCAACTGGCACAAATATGCACCTTGGGGCCCACAGATGCCCTCTGGCTACATCTGAGAACAGAAAGAACTCCGCATATTAGCAATGGGCTAGGTTGTGTGGCTGAATACCTCTAACTTTGTTTTCCTTCTGGCTGACTCTTGCAGCCAGCTTTCATGCTTTCTATTTTTTTTTTCCGCTTGAGAAACACAACAGAGCTGCTTGAATTTGTTTGAGGTGTTTGCCAGAACTCTGGCACCGATTTGATGATGTGAAAGCTGCAGAACTTGCGCTGTCTTTCATTTGGAAACTCACAGTTGTATGGGCAGTGATCTTTTCATACCGGGTGCATGGCTCCTCTTATCTACCGTTGGGCATAAGTGGTTTAGTTTTCTGTCTTGGATAATATTATTTTTTTATTTTTCCCTCCCTTCCACATATATCTACTTGCGTTTTATTGCCTGTTTTATATACGAAAGCTATCCAGGAACTTTTTCTTGCCATTCAGAAATCTTTTCCAACAAAAAATGATTAAAATGAGTCCTCAGCCTAGATTTTATCACATTCCTGCCTGTATTTTTTGCATCTCAAAGGATTTATTTTTTTTTTTCTTCACTTTGTCTATGTGTCTTTATTTTACCTCTCCTTGTGCCACAAACATGCCCCTGCACTACTTTGTTTAAATCTCAGTCTTTTCTAACCTATTTATCCAGGCACATGGGAAGTTATTTATGTGACAGATGCTGTACTTGGCAGAGCTGCTGCTGTCCTTTGCCTTGCAGCTTTACCAGGAGAGCAAAGCCTTGACCTACTTAGTGTTGAACTGCAATAATGTTTTGTGGTTTGGTTTGGTTTGGTTTGGTTGTTTGTTTTGGGTTTTTTTTAAACACCAGCCAGGCTAGCCAGAGAAATAGCTTATGCTCTTGAGGCAATGAAGAGTATGGAGGTCTCTGCTGTGAAAGCAGCTTCAGCTCTCCTTTCAGCAGTAAGAAGTACATTTTAAGGAATATAAATCTATCTTAAGTAATACTAACACAGAATTTTATCAAAGTTAGTGCTACAGCCTTACAGTTCTTCCAGCATAAGGGTTGGAATAGCCAATCCAACGTCTGGTAAGGCTTCCCGGGTGCTGGGATGCAGCGAGGCATTTTGTGATCTTCCTCGGCAGCCTTTCCTGTTGAGAGTTGCTCTGTGGCTGCATCTGTATTGAAAAAGTTGCTGACTTCTACAGGTTTCCAAGTCTGTGAGCTCCTCGTGGTGATATCACAGTGGCAGACTCAGACACGTGGGAGCTCTCTGTGTCCTGGAGTCCATGGGAAAGCAGGAGTGATGTGCCCCACAAGTAATCAGCGGGGGCAGTGAGGGGAGCCAAGGCCTCAAGCTAAATGCCTGGAGACAACTGTAGACCTTAGTAGAGGAGGGGTAGAGGTTGTAGAATTAGTCTCATGTCGTTAGGGATCCTACTCGATGGCACTGCCAAAACCTCTGCTTTCTCGTGAGGATAAAGAGGTAAATGTGAAAGTAAATGTGCGAGTGTTGCCAATGCCCTAAGCTGAGAGGTGGCCGGAAGTGCTGGGTGCAGCCACAGCTTGGAGCCAGCCCCTTCCTTCCCCTTCGGTGTGAAGAGAGAAGTCGAGGCTGCACCCCAAGTGCTTCAGCTGACCCAAAGAGGAGCTGAATGGCTCAAGCAGAGCACCGGGCACTTCCCTGGGCCAGCTCTCCGTCCTCCCTTTTTAATGCAAGTTCTCTTGCTCCTCCCAGCTGCTGGGCTGGTTTCCTGGTGGGGTGGAAGGTGCTGTCTAGAAGCCTCATCACTGAACAGTGCTGCTGAGGATGGGAAAATATGGAGGGCTTTGTCAATGAGTTACTCGGTACCCAGGTTCATTCTTTTGTTCTTGTTTTTCTTTCCTCAGTATCTGATCTTAAAATCAGTATGGGGAAACATGAGAAAAAAACAGTGGCTTCTTGTAGCGAGAAGCCAAATTCTGTCTTTTCTATGCAGGGTGAGAAGCTCTCCAAGAGCAGCTTTGTTAAAAACCAGATAGGGTTTTGCAGAAATAATGCTTACTCTACTAATTAGGCAATGTGGCTCCATCTAATCATGAATTTGGGTCATCCCTGACAATGGGACTTTCCTGACAATGTACTTTCTAACGTTGCCAGTATTGCACAGTTGTTAACACTCTTTCCCAATGAGCACTGGGACCTTAAGCGTGATGATATGAAACCTTTAATCATTAATGAAAACAAGCAATTTGTCTATGATCTTAGTTTGACAATCCATAAAATAGTGTTTCTCAAATGACAAATTAGCAACTCGGTTACAAAGAACAAAGTTTAAACAACACAACCGTTGTATGCACAAAGCTACCATGTCTTTTTTTTTTTTTTTTTTTTTTTTTTTTTTTTTTTTTTATTTTTTTTTTTTTTTTTTTTTTTTTTTTAATCAGGAAAAAAATTTATTTATAAAAACATCTCATTTAATTTACTGTTGAGTCTCTAGCTGAATACAGTGGTTTAGAACACTAACGGCCCATGCTTTTATACAGATTAGCCAAAGCATGAACATCCATGAAAATTAACCCCCGGAAATAACTCTCTTTGCTTTATGTTATGAGCCACAACAGTGTTAAAACTGGAACAGTAATGAAAGCAACACAAAGAGTTAGGAAGCACAGTTGCTTAAAGAGTAAAGGAAGTATTTTCTTTTGATGTCTCAGAATAATAAGAAAGTTAGAAATGGCAGAAACTCCTCTGTAGATTAGTCCATAGAAAGCATTGTCTCATGGGGCTTTGGAAAAGTCCTGTCTGGTGGCTACTGCACTAGGGCATGATGAGATACATTACAGAGCCCCCAGGCCAGTAACTTCTGAAGACAGCCTAAAATGTAGGAACAAAAACGAGGAAAATAAAAAGGGGAAAAAAAAAAAAAAGGCAGAAAAAAAAAAGAAAAAAAAAATCTTCTCACTATTAAAAAAATAACACTTGAGTACAACCAGCATAGAACAGCATTTCAATGCAGGCAAGTTTTCTCACAGAGAGGTTGGTGGTTTTGTTTTTTGAAATGTCAGGTATTGAAACAATTACAGCAATCCGGAACAATTTTACAGCAGTTTTCTAGAGCTGTTAAATAGCTGAGGTACCTTGACATTATTTCCAGGTTTTTTCCTTCATTATA
>VWYH01006138.1:111075-229501 GCA_013399365.1 Pampusana beccarii | reverse complement strand
TAAATCACAACAAAATAATTATGCGATCTAATTGTAAGGAAATTAGTAAAAAGGAAGACTGAAAACCACACCGGCTCCCACAGCAGAGGTGTCCTTTCTGAGCTTGTGGCAGCGGTTACAGTGAACATAAAAGAGTTTACCAGCTGACAGACAAGGTACTACACAGATACAACATACACATCGTCACACGGACCCCCCCAGCACGAGGATGTTCAGATTGACCCGACCTCCGAGCCTAAGGTGGTGATGGGCTCCTTGGAGGATGTAAGTATCAAACCACCTTCACCTTAGTCTAACGCCACCCATCAGCAAACAACGTGAGTTTTGCCCATTTACTTAGGCTTTTCTGCACATTTTTAGACATAGAAATCCAGTAATTCCAAGGACACATTGTTTTTTTTCAGGTGACAGAATGTTTGCCTAGATAAATCCTCCCTTTGCCATGCATTCATTGCAGCTGGTGCACCAGCTTTTGGGTCAGCAAACAACCTAACTACTACTTTCAAGATGCATTTTGTGTGTGACCAGCTGGGAGGTATCGCAGCCCAGCATATAAATAGGACTATGGATTAGATAATCTTTGCTAGCTACAGTTATGCGTGTATTAATTCCAAGTTGTTGGTTGGTTGGTTGGCTGGGGTTTTTTGGGGTAATTACTAACTTGTCAGGTTCCTGAGTTTTCACCTGAGGTGAGCTGAGGAGCTGCAGCAGCTTCTCCCTCCCAGAGCGCAGCCTCCTTGCAGAGGACCTGACACCTGCTTAGCACATCCCAGCAGCCCTGGGGAAGCTTCCCAGCACAGGGTTGGCGCAGGTCCCTGTTGGCTTGGAGAGAGGCTGTAGCCAGGCTACAGATTGGGAAGGGAGCGTGGTTGTCCTGCTCCGGGCTCGGGAGAGCCTCCCTTTTCCTCCCCTGAGGCTGACGTGCAGTTTTGAGAGCAACAGCCCTGGATGGAGAAAGGCAACGAGCAGAAGACCTGCCCGCTCTGCACAAGGGCGAGGATGCAAGCGATGCACCACTATATACAGGATGGGGATGATGGACTGAAGCTTCCCAAAGCGCTGCTTCTGGAGGGGAGTCTGAAGGACACCTGAAGCAGGTCTGGGCTGGGGAAGGGAGCGTGGAGGAGGGAGGGAAACACTTGAGCACCAGCTCCTCTCTTCCCTGAAAAAGGAAGAGGGCTCTTGGAGTATAAACTCCTGGGTGGCTTTCCTTGGGAACCTGGAAGGCGCACGGCTTCTCTGATGGGATGGGAGGGAAGCAGAATGAGTGCGTGAAATGCAGACCCGTTTGGTGAGAGGTAAAGCTTTGGTTTTCCTGCTCTGTGTTGTTTAGCTGTCCCCATGGGTGAGAATCTCAGAATTTTCCTAACCTCTGCAGCAGAGTTGTTCTTTGCAGAGAGAAGAGCATCCTTGTGCTGTTAGCTGTGCTACTCGCAATCTACTCACACAGCGGGATTTACAGCAAGAATACTCAATCAGTGGATCCAGCTCCAGTGTACATCCTCAGCTTGGGATGTAGGAGTTACACGGTGATAGCATGGCAGGCTTTGAAAAACTCAGTTTATACATTTGGACTTTTTATGTCTAACTCGGCATTGTTCTGGGAGGGAGGCATATAGAAAGATAATGCAGGACCCAGTGTTCCAGTGACTCCAAATTTGCCAACCTTGCATTTAACAAAACCCAAAAAATCCTTACTGATAACAGGTGGTATTTGACCCTGAGCTTTTTCCTGCTCCAGCACGGAGATCGGATCCCACAGGATAAATGCTAGTGTCGGTAGCAGCTTCTCAAACTCCCTGTCTCTGGTACAACACCCAGGTACAATTAAAGCTCTGATCTGCCCTGCTTCACATAAAGCATAAGGTGGAAGTCTGTCAGGTTATCTATCAGCTGCCTTGTGACAGCACCCGTTTCCCAAACCAATTGTAGATGCAATAAAGTTGAGCATGAAAGCGGATGAGGCAGACTTCATACAGAATGTCATGGTGCCAATTTTACACCGTCCCTTTGAAGAACTGCACTTTATGAATACATACACCGAAGGCCACATCCTGCATTACCCAAAACTGGTGAAAGGAATAAAACTCAAGTGGGGCTTTGGCGGTCCTGTTAGCTCTGTGAATGAACCTCTCAGCAAAATGGCAGTAAAAAAATATCTTCAGGAAACTGCTCTTCAACAAGGAGAAAGTGCTGCTGGCTACAAGTCGTTTATAATCCAAAGTCACATTATTACACAGGAAATCTGAACTATGGTCCATTCTTAATAAAAGCTGGAAGATGGAATTGAATAATGAAAATACAGTTACTACAATGGAGATCAGGTAAGAGACAGAAGATTTTACAGGAAAAGAAGACACTTCTACTGCAAACAACCTGGGACACGTTCTACTCATACAGAGGTCAGCGCTCGGGTAATCAATACAGAATCAAGATGATACTTTAGAAAGATTGAACTCTCTGTCTTGATAAAGTATCAACATATTTACACAGCTATAATTTAGAGTATATGTACATATTCAACAGCAGAGTGCAATAAAAGTCTTAAAACAACTTGATAAATTACTCTATAGATGGCAACTTTGGTTGTAGGATAGTTTAAAGATATACACAGATTGTTTCAGGAATACAGTGGATAGTGGGGTTTTTTGTTAGTTTGGTTTTTTCTTACATCCTATGCTGCTGTGAGACACTTATTCATGCAGAAATACTGGCCCTGGAAACCAAATCCACGAGAATGACAGATCTTGTTGGGGAGAGAAAACGAAATAACACCTTACCCCGAAGGCTCGTACGGCTTTTACTCATTATTATTCTTATTTTGGTACATCAGACTCTACCTGGGGCAGTCTAGGTACCGAACTCGGCTCTTCCCCAACGCTATTTATTTCACGCCGATGCCTTTCAAAGAGGCGGCAGTGCTTGTGGCAGGGTTGGAGCTGATGGACTGGAGCTGGCTCCCAGCACACCCAGGCAGCAGCCGCCTTCGTCTGCCTCTCCCAAACCTGCCTGAGCACCTAAGCCCCAGCTGGAGCGGATCTCCCTCTTGCCTCACAGTTTCTCGGTTCCTCCTCCAGTGTAACTGCGAACTCGCAGTGCTGCTGTGGTGGCACCTGAACTGAACAGGTGTCACTTCTTAAAAGGAAAAAGCCGCCTTAGTGTCCTATGTTACCTTAGAGCTTAATTTATTATACATTGAAAGTCTTCATTTACAAATGAAGTCACTTCATCTAAATACAGTTTCAACACATGGTACATAATAATATATGATGGTTTATTGTAGATGATGGTAACAAATGACTTCTATCTAGAAATTCAACAAGAAGAAAATAGTTTGCTTCTGGTTTCACAGGGTATAGATAGAGTATCCGTAGTATATGACTGCTGAGAAGTTTTCTTCTTTGCAAAAGTATGTTAAAAGACCTTAGATATATATCCCATTCCATCAAAAGAATCGTTAGACAGGAGTAAACAGAAGTGAGAGAGTTCCCAGGCTTTTCTAAAGTGAGTCAAACAGAGGTTTGTTCACTAGAGTTTCTGTCTCTGGTGAGTAACTCACCGCAACTCCATTAATAAGTGCATTATTTTATTTGCATGCTTTAGCTGTCTTGAAGATCTTAAATTGTTATCTTCTGAGATCCAGATGCATGCCATATGATGTTTGTGCAACTAAAAATGAAGGGATCTATTCTCGTCTCGATGTGTGGGGAATCCCTGAACACCAAGAGAAGAACATATCCTTAAGGGTTAAAGGAGGGAACACATTTTTATTTGATTACAGGGCTTACGGAAGTGACTTATATTTGCTACAAATATTATAAATCAAAAGATTTGTATATTGTTTTAGGATTCTGGAAACGGCTTATCTTAGGCTTCACAACACCACCCCTCAATGTATCTTTCCCTAGTAAACTACTTTCAAGATGAATTATAAAAAGTAATATTTTTGTTTGCTGGACAAACATCCTTTTCCTCCATTAAGACATTTACGGTGGCTTTGCAGTGGTGCACTACAGAACCCAGCTAGAGAGGAGGTGGGACCATAGGAGACTGTAGACCTGCTATGACTACACCCCCCTCCCATATAAATCACATATTTTCTACTGCCTTAACAGCAAACATAATTAAACACAAAATTTGATTCATATCACTGTGATTTTTTTTTTTTTTTTTTGGGGGGGGAAGAAAAGGAAAAAAAAAAGAAAATATGTAGATACTCCCCCTCCCCACAATATATTGCCTTGGTCCACCGTTTACGAGTAGCACTATATCCATTGCACTATTTTCTCAGGATTATTGCAAATAAAGGTGGCATCAATTTTAATATTTTTCTAAATAATCATATAAAAACTGATGCAGACTTAAGCCATCACAATGGCTTAGCTAAACAGCCAGTGTTTTCATTAGTTCTGGCACCGAGAAGTGGAGAAGCAGATAGTCTCTCACCCCATCTCATTAGGGAATGCTTTTTACAAATTTGTGTTGCTGTCTCTGAAAAAATAAATCCCGTGCCTCTTTAGCAACCAAATGTCAGTTTAATATCAAATTTGAGTGGCAATTTCCAGTTAGTAAATTAAATCTGTTTTGCAATCTGTTTCACTATATTTGCCATTTAGGATAGTAAAGTGTGTCTGTGGAACGTATTTTCTTCTAAAGAATTTATGACTGTCAATTTATCTGCCTATATTTTAGACGGATGCCAATGTGAGTATTCAGATTTTTCAGCTTTTGTCATTCAACGGGTACCTGGAATCACACCAGATTAAGCTGCTTTCTGTATAAATCAACAGTAAACACAGGTTCTAACAATACAAGCTTTACTAATCATTAGGAATTGAATAATACTACACAAAATGGACACTGCAAAGCAACTTTCTGGATGTATCCAGGACAGACATTTGCTGGAGAGCAGGCAGAGCAATCTCGCAGAAGCGTTATCACTTACAAAGCAAACTTACCTTGCATTAATGAGGTACTGTGCTAAGCTGATGTTTGCAGGGGATCCTGTGATTGTAACTTGTCGTTCTGCGGAGCCTTCTGTGGCATTAGCAATCTTGATCTGCGCTCCTGACATCTGCCTGATTTCATTTATCTTACTGCCTTGTCTGCCAATAATGCAGCCTATTAACTGGAGCGGGACAAAGACTGAGATTAGTGCCACAGACACAAGGAAAAACTACTTCACTGCAATTTGTAGTATTGATTAAAAACACGTTCATGAAAGACTCAGTAGCAAAAGAAAAGATTTTTGCTGCGCTGTCTGGAAGGAATAACTGGTGTGGTCTATTGGCTCTCTGGTCATACATCCCTAGACCAAGTTTTGCTGCTACGCGGTTACCGACTCAACATCAGATTATTTAGCTGCCTTTCGTGGCGGAAGACGGCAGCGTGCCGTGGCGCTGACGAACACGAACCGCAGCCCAGCCTCGCTCACCAGCGGCAGCAGCAACCCAAGAGCAGCAGCTGGGGCTCAGGCTGCGCACCCACAGCTGCTGCTGGCCGGCTTGCTGCTGGCCCGGGGCGCTGCTTGTCCTGGGCCTCCCTGGGGACACGCGGTCCCCACTTGGCCAGGGACTGGCACTGTTGAAGTCGGTGGGATTTACAGCTCTGAAACTGCAGGCAGAAGCGGGCATGGGAAGAGGGTGAAATTTTGTCACTGTGTAACTATGTTCTTTGAAAGAAACTTAGCAAAACTCGTATTTCCTGAATAAAACCAAGCCTGAGTTGTGTATGCGTGTGTGTCCCTAGATGCCCTCAAATTTTTTATTAAAATTGCATTGGTGTTATCTTCGATTAACAGTGATTTCAAGGTCGCTTAAGTGCTCTTGGTGGAGTCACAAGCTTTGGAAGCTGTGTGCAAGACCTTGAGAAAGTGTTCAGCAGCACACGTAACTGCGCAGCTGGGGTAAGGGGGTGTGATAGCTGTGCCAGGGTGTTGCTCCTCTGGCACGGGGAGCCCCCCAAAAGCAAGTGGGCACCAAGCAGGCAGCTGAGGCTGTGGTATTTTGGCTTCTGTAGGGCTGAAGAGGGGGACTTCTGTTTTGTGTTAAGGAACGATGGGTGCTGAGAAGTTCAGCAAAGGCCAGAATGGGTAAAAAATGGAAACTTCACCCTACCATGACTGTTGACACAGGGACGATGTTGCCAGTTTGGCAGAAGGATGTGCCAAGATGGAGAGGTTGCCTTCCCCTCCCACTATTCCTGCTGCTTCGGGCCCTGACGTGTTACCATCTCTGTTACTGTAGTACGTGGAGTATCTTGCCAGAAACAGATTCACATTGCCCAGAGAGTTTGTCAAAAGAAGAACCCCCTGCAGTGTCATCCTTGCTTCATGCTCAGGGACAAGCAAAAAGCCAGAGCGGGTACCCAGGCAGCTGACAGAGAGACTGAGCACAAGTGAAGCCCCCACGAGGGTGAAAAACACGGCTTCAGGGAACACGCAGATGATTTCCCATCCTGTTCAAACACGAGGGCCTCTCTGAGCTCCCTGTCCTTATCCCAAGGACCTGTCATCGTGTGTGGCTGCAGAGGACCTAGGTGAGCTTCACCGGGAAGCCTCTACCCTGTCTCTTGTGCTCACCGACACACCTGCATATGCTGGCTGTGAGCAGCACGGGGGTCCCTAAGTGTCCACTTCCTACGCCTCAGTCTTACCATCCCCCATGGTCTGCAGGTAGTGAAAGGGAAGCAGGAGAGATGAGCACCCAGAGCACAGGTGGTAGCACCAGTGCCAGCCACTGGTGGGGTTTGGCATTTGTCAGGGTATGCTGTAAGTGTAAGGAAAGCAAAGGCAGTCCTACCAAAGCATCATCGTACAGCAAAGCTGGCAGCACTAGATCCACTCTTATCTGTTAAAATCTGGTGGTGGACTTCCATAATTTTGTTCCTGTGAATCATTTGCATGCCATACCATAGCTGTAATTTATCCAAATCTGGTCAGAAGAGTTCACTGCTGCAGAAGCAGAATGGAGCACAGGATGGGAGGAAAGCTTTGATTCATCTTTACTTGACTGCTCGCCAGAGTTGTTCACTGAGATACAGGAATGGCTTGGGAGTAGCCACCAGGAGTGGAGGCCATCAGTATTTCCCTCTGCCACAACCACCATCTACTAGTTTTTGAGATTACAACCTTGAAGTGACGGGTCAAGAATCTTGTCTGTTGCTACTGATGATCTTAGGAAGCAGTGACCAGGATTTAGGCTCTGCGAAGCAGCTGTTATAGTACCCATCATGTGTCCCATTTGCCATGCAGGGAGGACAGTAGTGCAGTGGTGATTGTGCTTTTTCTGGAGTGCCTTTCCCACTATGTAATAATAGTGCAGTATCTGAATATTCAAGAGCTGATGGATTCTGGAAGAGGTTCAAGGGACTGATTTTCACCTACAAAGTTTTGATCAATCAGGCCGTGGACATTTGCTTTTACATAAAAACACTTGCCCTGCCTTGCTTTGGGATCAGTCCATGACAGCTTTGCATCCGAACACGTATCTCTTTCCAAGACTGACTTTTCTAACGCCATCAGCTGCCCCCCGTCATTCTGCAGCTGGCCATTTCAGATGATTTGGCAGGCCATATGTAATTCGGTCCCACAGAAGTCCCTCACCACTAAAGCAAACTTCCCCGGACTTCGAAGTTGCTACCTTGCATGCAGTGTTGCCTGTTTCACAGACATGACTTCACTGCTTTTCCAAGCTCAGTAGATGGAGCTAGGGAACGTGGAGGACAGTAAACATGTAGCTGTTTTCAAGGACTTTAGGTGCTTCATTATTTTTGATGCTCGCCTCCTTGCTCAACATACAGTGAGCCTTACTCTCACTTAGATGAATAAATCAAGAAGAAATTTTCCAGAAAACAAATGTTAAAGCTGGCCCATGTGAGAGAGGAGCCCAACTTACTATAGACTGTACCAAGCCTACTACGCACCAGACTATTACATAAGACATATACTATCAATATATATATGTATAACATATATCTATAATATGCACATATATCCATACAAACTCATGCACATATGTATTTATGTATACGCATTTATATTTTAACTCTCTCAAGACCCGAGCAGAACAGCTCAGATCAGAGGTGCACCTTGCTCAACAGCCTGTCGCTGACTGTGGCAGCAGCACACGCTTAGAGAAAAAGGGTTAAAAACACTGTGAGGTAAAAAACAAAGTTTTCTCCGGTATCCCAAATTCCCAGCTACGGCTTACAGGCTACCTGAGCAGCAGCTGATATCTCTGCATTTATGCTCAATAGTCTATGTGTCTGACAATTTCTTTTTGAACCCATTTCTCCTTCTGCCACCCAAGAAGGAACATAGCAGTGACCTGCAGAGCTTGCTTGTGTTTCGTGTATATCACTATTTTTCTGTACACCTCAAAATTTCAGCTGATGGCCTGTCCTTCTTGGACTGTGAGCACCAGTGAAAAGCTGTTGCCCTTTCTCTACACTGAGTCTGACCTGTTTTCACCTACCTCAGTGTACCTCATTTCTCCTCATGCCACAAAAAGCCCAAACAAATGCTAAAACATGAATCATAGAATGACAGAATCATAGAATCATTTTGGTTGGCCTAGGAGGGCCAGTGGCAACCTGACTTGTACCGGTTCAACCATTAAGCTGGCACTGCCAAGTTCACCACTGAAACATGTCCCTAAGCATCACCTCTACATGGATGATGACTCAACCACATCCCTGAGCAGCTTGTTCCAAAACCCAGCGACCCTTTTGGTGGAGAAATTTTTCCTAATATCCAATCTGAACCTTCCTTGGTGCAACTTGAGGCCATTTCCTCTTGTCTGATCACTTGTCAGTTGGGAGAAGAGACAACACCCTCCGTGTTATAACCTCCTTTCAGGTAGCTGTAGACAGCGATAAGGTCTCCCCTCAGCCTCCTTTTCTCCCTTAGCTGTTCCTCGTAAGGCTTGATCTCCAGACCCTTCACCAGCTTCGTTGCCTTTCTCTGAACTCTCTACAGCACTTCAATGTCTTTTTTGTACTGATGGGCCCAAAACTGCTGAGTACAGGGGGACGATCACTTCCCTGGTCCTGCTGGCCACACTATTTCTGATACAAACCAGGATGATGTTGGCCTTCTTGGCCACCTGGGCACACTAAAGGTGCACTTGATCTCGTTGTCCAGATCATTGATAAAGATATTAAAGAGAACTGACCCCAATACTGAACTCTGGGGAACACCGCTTATGACCAGCTGCCAACTGGATTTAACTCCATCCGCCACAACTCTTTGGGCCTGCCCATCCAACCAGTTCTTTACTCAGTGAAGAGTATGCCTGTCCAAGCCATGAGCAGCCTGTTTCTTCAGGAGAATGTGGTGGAAAAGAGCGTCAAAGGCTTTATTGAAGTCTAGGTAAACAACATTCACAGTCTTTCCCTCATCCACTAAGCAGGTCACCTTGTCACAGAAGGAAATCAGGTCAGTCAAGCAGGACCTACCTTTTATAAACCCATGTCAACTGGGCCTGGTCACCTGGTTGTCCTGTATGTGCTGCATGATGGCACTCAGGATGATCTGCTCCATGATCTTCCTTGGTACTGAGCTTAGACTGACAGGCCTGTAATTCCCTGGATCCTCCTTCCAGCCCTTCTTGTAGATGTCCATCACATTCGCCTACTTCCAGTCAACTGGGCCCTCCCCAGTCAGCCAGGACTGCTGATAAATGATGGAAACTGGCTTGGTGAGCACCTCCACCAGCTCCTTCAGAACCCTTGGGTAGATTTCGTCCAGCCCCATAGACTTGTGCCTGTCTAAGTGGTATAGCAGTTTGCCAACCATTTCCCCTTGGATTGTTGGGGTTTCGCTCTGCTCCTTGTCCCTGTCTTCCAGCCTAGGGGGCTGTGTACCTGGAGAACAGCTGGTCTTACTACTAAAGACTGAGGCAAAGAACGCATTAAGTACCTCAGCCTTTCCCTCGTCCTCTGTCACTACGCTGTTCCCTACATCCAATAAAAAAATGGAGATTCTCCTTAGTCATCCTTTCGTTGCTGATGTATTTATAGGAACATTTTTTTGTAGCCTTTATGGCGGCAGCCAGACTTAGCTTTAGTTGGGCTTTGGCCCTTCTCATTTTCTCTCTTTATGACCTCATGACATCCTTGTAGTTCTTCTGAGTTTCCTGCCCCTTCTTCCAAAGGTCATATTACTTCTCCTGAGTTCCAGCCAAAGCTCTCTGTTCAGCCAGGCTGGTCTTCCTCACCGCCGGCTTGTTTTCTGGCACAAGGGCACAGCCTGTTCCTGCGCCTCTAAGATTTCCTTCTTGAAGAGGGACCAGCCTTCCTCGATGCCTTTGCCCTTCAGGACTGCCTCCCAAGGGACTATGCCAACCAGCCTCCTAAACAGGTCAAAGTCTGCCTTCCAGAAGTCCAAGGTAGCAGTTCTGCTGACCGCCCTCCTAACCTCTCCAAGAACCAGAATTCTGCTTTTTTTCTTCTTTTACTCTGTCCTTCAGTAAAGTTCTGCTGGCACCAATGCAAACAGGAGTGAATCAAGAGTCTGGACTCTTAAAGGGTGGAACTGTAAGGTCTACTGTGATTTCTCCCACCCCGAACTCTTGATGCTGATAATTTTTCCCAATATACCATGCCATTTCTCATTCAGATCCCTCTCTTTTATTTTTTTTTTCTTCCCCATAATGCTAAATATAAATGCTGACTATCTGTATTTTTTCCCGTATTCCTAAAGTCAATGATTGAGCCTAATGAAAACAGCTTTCTGCTGCATGTTTCCTACAGGATTGCTCCTCTATGTCCATCACATTGCATTACTTCTGTGCAGCACTAGGAACAATTAGACTTTTAGGTTTCGGTTTATTATCCAAGTCCAATGCTGCAGTTATTTTTTGTCGCAGAAAGTGGCACGGAGCTCACTTGCTTTTTGAGTACTGGTAAAAAAATCAGATTCCTTTCCCATCATGAGTATAGTGATGTTATAAAGGGCCAAGGAAGTAGCCTCTGCATCTTGATATCTGCTGTCTGGAGGTTGACCATACCTGTCCACAGGTACACATGGTTCCCCTTGGTACCCCACTGCCAACCCAAAGCAAGTCCAGTGGCTTTGGCAAAGCCTCTGCGTTAGTTCAGTGAGGAAGTGCTCATCATGATGGAGACTCTTCAATCTCTTTTCATAAAGATACAGGCTTTTGGTTAGAAAAGCTCAGGGCAGAGTCCTCTTTAGGCAGACATAGTCTGAGGTATGATCAGTGTTCTTTACAGACTTACTGCGTGGCTTGGAAAGAGATGCTTAAATATTCCGTGCCTCTTAAAAAACAGTGATAATGATGCTACTCTTACTGCTAGTACTAGTACTAGTACTACTACTACTAAACAACTTCACTTTCCTTGCCAGGATAATGGAAAATCTGAACTATAATGATTTCATAGGCTTTGTAAGAAAGCATACAGGAAACTGAGAAAACATTTGCAGAAACGAAGTATTAGAATACTTGTTTCGTAACGCAAATGACTGCTGATTTAGGTGCATTTAAATTTATTGAGAGCCTAACATCTGTTCCCTAAAGTGAGCCACAGGTGGCTCTCGGGCAAATTACTTTTCATTCTCCAAAGTACCTTGTTCCACCAAAGGTCTCATTTTGCTTTTGATGGATATTCAGCATGTGAAATCTTTCTGCTGATTCTTGACCTCATCTGGACAGGTCTACTTGAAGAATGAATTGACATTTTCTCAGATTAAGGAGAGACAAAGATCAGGCCACGTGCAAACATAAAAAGTGATAGAATTGACTTTTTTGATAACACACCCCCTTAAACACGCCTATTTGACAGAATCTGGTTAACTCTGTATTTTTGCTCTGGGCATTATTTCTCTGTTACATGGGGGGCACCCAGCAGTGAGGTAAATTTATTGAGGCTGAACCCACAGGTCTCTTACCTCCAGTAGAAGTGCTTTGACTTACCCTACCGCAGGACTTTTCTCAACATGTCTAGTGTGGATTATTAAGTATTTGCTTAACCATTGATTTTAAACCATCTCATCCAACTTGAAAGTTTCTGAGTCATGGATGGATTTAGCCAGCAGCTTAGTTTTATAAGAACATGGCTTTTGTTCTCAGGGCTTTTCTGGAGGAGGGATTTCCCCATCTGGTGCTGTAGGAGGGCAAGGTGCACTTTTCCTGTAACATGTAGGTGGTGGGTGGCTTCGAAGGGAGTCACAGCTGGAGTCTGACACTGCCCTAGTCTTCTCCTTAAGGGCTGGCACCATTTTTCCCCTTGCAGGATATGGATTTGGGATCTGCAAAGATGAGAGCTCAGTCCTCCTGGTGACCACTGGTGGAAGAGGCAGCACCACACGGACTTCCTTGCAGCATCATGTGGAGCCAACACCGGGTTTCACTGTGGGCTGTTCCGAGAGCATTTTGCACACGAGTCCTCCTCCATCACTTGCAGGCAACTCCTTGTGGCTCCATGAGGAAATAAAGGCGGTTCTTCAGTATGCCATTTCCGACTTCGATGGATTGACATTTCTGTCTCTATGGAATATTGACCAGATTTATAGCTTTCTTAAAAAGTTAGTGGTGATTTCTGAGGAGGAGGTTGTTTTCCTGTTACTTGCTTCTGCTTGTCTCTCCCATATATGTGCAAAATATGCATAATTTTTACTAAGAATCTTTCAATTATTGTTTTTTTTTTTCATTTACTCTCAATGGCCATTTTGGATGATTGGATCACAAAATCCTAAGACATTTGTTATCTGTTCCAAATCAGCTACACTACGTGATATCATCCCTTCTGTTCCCTTCAGGACCTGACACTGTTACGTCACTTTATGTGTGAAAGACACCTATATTGTATAATTTATACATCAGCGGAAGGCCCAGCAGGATCCCAGCAAGGAAAGAAGGGCAACCAGATACCCCTATAAGAGGTTTTGATGAGGAAAAGGAGATAGGGAGGCAATATGGAAAAAAGTGACTTCTGAGAGGGACGTGGAGAAATGTGCCTTCTATTCTCTTTTTGGGGATATCTAGAAGCTCTAAGAAAACCTAGAAAGGCAAATCTCCTGAATTTACCATTTGGAGACGAAGCCTGAGCTTTTTAGCATACAGAAAATAGCTTTCCGTATAATGCATTTCTTTGTTTTCTGATATCTCTTCGTTATTTAGCAACAGGTTAGTTGCAATTATCGGTACACTTTATGAAGAAAGCAGCATGATCTTGCTACAGTAATTATTAATAACAGAAGAAAAATTTTCTGTTACTGCCTAAAGGCCAGAGGGAGTAAGGAAATCTTATTTTAATATGAAGCTATGCAAATTGTAAATGGCTATTAACATCTACTAGGCTAAAGTCTGAGCTCCTTATTCTCTTTACGTCTGATTTTGCTCCATCAGATTCTTACTGAGGTTTTGGCTTCAGGTACTTATCATTATCTTGATTTTTTAAAAATAAGTGTAGCACATAGGCAGACACAGAGTGACTTATCTGGTAGCTGCAGAGCATGTAGATATTTGCAGGTCTCATGTTCTTCTCATGTATGCTGGACTTCCGCACTTGTAAGCACGTATGATGAGAAAGCTGCATGACTGATACAGCCCAGGGGGTCGATCCCTGGGGCCAGGGCAGGCTGGGGACTGGCCACAGGCAGCTTTGGGGCTACAGCTTCCTTCACCTTCAACCAGACGAACAATCACCATGCCACACTGTTTGCCTGTCTGTCAACACCAGGATTAGGAGACGAAAGTGAAATCAAACTGCCTCTGTTGGCTTTGCTGCACAACTGCTGCTGCCTCTGCCGCTGCGTCCTCTTTGCCCTCTCCTGCTCTGACCTCTCTCCGCACACAGCATCCGACTGATGGGGCACACAGGAAACATGGGGCTGGTGGCTCCTCACCCAACTCCATCTCTGTTCCGTGTCCCTCTGGCTCCCTCATCTCCTCATTTCTAGCCTAGGGGCTGCCTGAAGAGCAGCCTTGCTGCAGCAGTGATGGGGCTGCAGGACACCAGGACGCATGGTTATGCCAGGAGACCCTGGAGATGGTACCCAGGCAGCCTAAGGGCAGCCTAGCAAGGCAGTGCCAACAGCCCAGGGCATGGGCAGAGCAAATGACTCAGGGAGATGCACAAGGAAAACAGTTTTCCTCCTACAAAATTCCCAAGCAGCCCCTGATGCCCAGCAGGACACAAGAGGTGCACACACAGACGCATAGACACACACACAAGCAAATGCGGGCAGCACTCCAGCCTTTTGGTCCTATACTGCGCACCTTGACACTGTACAAACATCAGAACTCCCTTTCACCACCTCTAGAGCCCCTGCGAGCTGTTGCTGAGCCTGAGCCCATTTTTGCCTTGGTTTTGCTCCTTTAGCAACAACAAGAAGACAGGCACTGTGTAGCCAGAAAAACCTTCTATTGGAAACAGTACATGGATCTGTGCTTGCTTCTCAGAGGACAGTGCTGAGCCAGGGCTTTTCATACCTCCTAGATGAGAAACATTTATTTTTTGAATTTTCTATTGTACTACAGGACACAAGGCCAAATTTCTCCCTCTTGTTTTCTGTTACAAACCCTGAAAGAAGTGAAGTGAGAAGAGTGACCTTGGGTTTATATCACTGACAGCAAGAACAACATCTGCCTGAAACTGAGATTAAAAAAACTTGCACTGTAAGGATAAATACGGTTCTCCCATAAAATTCTCAACATACAATAAATTGGGCTATAAAGCAGGTCCTGACAAATCAGCAGGATATCTTTTAAGTAACAGAAAGCTTACGAACTCACAGAACTCGTAAAAGATTTACCTTCACTTCTTTGTTATTCTGTATTTTTCTCTTACTGTAAATCGTTGCCACCGAGTTTAATAGGGCTTACACAATATTGTATGTCTTAAATAATACAATTGCTATTTGTGATCCCACTCACGCTTAAAAGCATTTTTCACTGGAGGGGAAATCTTCCATTTTCCAAGTGACTCATTTGTAATGAAAACTGAAAAAAAACCCCATTTGCAATGAAACTGAATAAAATGGGAAGGCATTTTTATATGACATGCAGCATGTCGGTCGGGCGCCTTGAGTAGCTCTTTTAAGATTCAGCACCATGTTGCTCATGGAGACTACATCTGTCAATCACAGCCAGTTCTGAGTTGCTGGAGCAGGAATGCTTTTAGCCCTTGCTTTTTCCAATAAGCCCTTGTATTGCATTTTACATAACTGAAGTAGCTTTTTTGCTCAGAAAAAAATACCGCCTTGGGTACACGCGGGGTGCAGTGGAGACCAGAGTGGCACAAGCTGCACATTTTTCCATCCCCTTTAACTCTTCTGCTGAGACAACCTGTGCTAGTGCCACCCTGATGCCCCCGCCCCAGACTAAATGCTGTACGGTTTATTCTGAGGACTAGTGCTTACAAATCAAGCAAAGATGAGAGGCGGCAGAGGAGCCAGAGAAGAGAAAGTGACACTGACTATTGGTCCACTTACATCATTGGGAATAGTAAGTTCATGGGAACTGGTTGGAGTAGTGGCATCCAGTCCTATTCAAGGGACAGAGGGAAAATCTCACGTCAGTTGTTTGCAAGAAGGGAAGACACAACAAATGATATTTTAAAGAAGGAAACATACAAAGAAAAAAAAAAAAAATAAAAAGAGAGGAGCAAAGAAAAATAGAGAATTGCTAGTGAAATGGAAAAGAAAGCAAGAGGTGCAAAACTCAGAGGGCTGGACTAATTTCAAATGAGTCTTGTTTCAATCAACCTTTAACCCACCAAAGCAACAAATGTCCCATGAGATTCCACAGGGTCATAAGAAGCTTCTAGAAAATGAAGGGTTTCCCCTAAAAACGGTCTCTGAAGTTTGTTCTTAGCACATCAATTGAGAAATTAATGGATGGCTGAAATTTGACCTGTCTACCAGGAGTTCTAGAATACGGAAAATGAAAGTGGAAGTCAAACTAACAATTAGAACAAAATACGTAGCTACAAAAAAGAAAAATTAATAAATTAAAATAAGGATGAGGAAATTAACCTAGGGAAATTTGGAAATTACATGTGGGATTAGCTGCTGAAGAAATGTTGGGAAGGGTAATTTTTGAAGGGAAATGTACAAAATACTCTAAGCTGCATACATTTGTTTGTAAATTGGGTGGACAAAAGGAAAATGCTCAGGAAAAATGGAATTACTGCTCTAACACAGAGGAACGTTACAGAAACATACATCTCACAAATATAAGCAGGAGAAGAATAAGTAGCAGTATGTTAATGACAAGAATAAGGAAAACATAAAGCTAGGAAAGGCAATTTAGTATTACTTGTAGATATTTTATCAGATACATCATGAAGAAACAAAAATATATTTGGGGTATAATTTCTCTTTCTCTTTTTTTCTCTTTTTTGCTGTTTGTTGTTGTTATTATTATTATTATTATTATCTGTAAAGACATACCAAAAATACTAATTTCCAATGGGAAAATACGGAAAAGAAATACTCTTACAAAAAAGTGTCTCACCTACATTTTACTTACATTTATATTAAGCCTTGCATATGCTTGTTTTACATTGAATAGAAAAAAATCAAGTTGCTCATACAATTTGATGTATGTGATAAAATGTTATTTACCATACAAAGCATGTACCAGTACATAGGTACTTCTGCTTTGTGAAGTTTTTAGATGCCAAGCATCTATGTAGTGAAGTACAGTGAAAATGATTTATTGCAGGGTAAATTGACTTCTCACTCTTGAATCAAAAATTCAGCTTCAGTTTTAATAAGTATGGGCCAAATTTGCAGTCCTTAATTTAACTACATTTCCATTGCATTTTGTAGCCACATCTGCATATCTAGTAGGAAAAGAGGTACTTGTCCCAGCACTGATGATTACAGATGCTCTTAAGACATTTGGCTCTACAAGGAATTTGAGTTTCAGCATGCAGTAATTTCTTCAATCGGTATTTCTGTACCCTGATTACATAGTTTTCCTATGCTTACTTCTTTATGAACATGTTACCATATGGGAAATTTGACAAGATGCATGCCCAAGTAGTTCACTCAGGACCAACTGGTACATACTGTATGGTACATAATAACTTTACAAGGACTGAATAAAAGAAACTCAGAGCTTTTAGCCAATGGCACAAAGGAAGCAGTTTTGATTAAATAAATGAAACAAACAAAGCATGTTTTAGTAATGATGAAAGGAACTGTAACAGAGGCATAGGGAGGCAGGGGAAGAACAGAGATTAATGTGTGAAAACAGAAGGATCTCTGGTCATTTACCACATTTATTATTAAAATGATGTAATGACCACGGGAAACAAAGCTGTTAAGAAGAAGGACTTCCCCAGGGGGTCATGGGTACGTACCAGGGAAACCAGGGGTGGTCTGCCCAAGGGGAGTAAAGGGGGGATGCTGCATAGCCAACTGGTGAAGCTTGGTCAACTGCAGGGCAGGATGGGAAATTAGAACTAACCAATCAAATGGAATTATTTCAGAGCAGAGAAACCATCTTACATGTTCTAAAACTGGATTAATTAAAATTATATTGAAAAGAAAAAAGGCTTAATTATTCGTTCTAATCTACTGTAGAGAAAATAAAAAACAAAAACCAAAAAACAAAACCAAAACCCAAACTTGGTTATAAATGACATCACTACTGTTATTACATGTAATGGCTATTGTTAATAATAACTAATTATCATATAATTACATATTAAAAGAACTCAAATATATCACATGCAAAAAAAGACCAAGATAACTATCATTTGTTTCTGGGCCATTGTACTTTCTAGCAATTATTACACAAGGGAAGACTTGCAGCTGAGCTAACATTTGGCTATACAGTGTGTTGTTCAAGAAAGGTGTCCTTAGGCCATGTCTTTATCTCTAACTGTAGAAAGCAAATGTTGCCCAGAACAAATAAGAGGGAAAGGAAGAAAAAGGGATTAATTTACATGCGCTGGACTCACGTCTGGATGAGGGATGGCATACTGCCCCTGGATCGTGAACGCCTGGAAACAACAAGCACAGTTAAGACGCAGGTCAGTCAGGTAGGACAAGCAGGGTTCCTGTTCTCATCAGAAAAGCTCCTGCTGGCTCCCCAGGCAAACAACACCCACATCACCTTCAATGCTGAGTGAAGCTTAATTTTCTTGTGCTGCCTGATAATGCTTGGCATGGTATGGAAAGGTCTTTTGGGCTGCTCACGTACCCATTGCAAGCAAGGGATGCCAGGTGCTGCTGCCCGAGCTCTGATGACCTTGGTCCTCAGAACCTCTCTTTAGTCCAGCTCCACCTCCTGGGATCAGAGCTGGGGGGGTCGCTTCCCCTCCCAGTGCTACACACACATGCAGGGAGACCCTGACACCAAAACAGCAAGGGGGGCAGCAAGGATGGGGCAGACCTACCCAGGGGGTGCCCTGCTATCCAGCTCCTGACTGCCATTGGTGGGGACACATGCCAGACGGCTCTCAGCCACCTCATCTGGCTAGTGACAGCCACAGATGCTAAATGCCAGCAAACGTGTGCCCCGGTGCACCCCATGGGGCTCGTGCCCCTGGTTGCCACGCCAGCAGGTAGGGGAGCACACGTGCCACACGGCAGCCTGTCCCGCAGTGCCTGTGCAGGGGGTCAGCACACCAGTCTGGAGATAGGAGCATGATGGAGAACCCCAGCATGGTGGTCTTCTACAGAATCACAGAACGGTTGGGGTTGGAAGGGACCTCTGGAGATCACTTAGTCCAACCCACCTGCTAAAGCAGGTTCACCCAGAGCAGATCGCACAGGGATGTGTCCAGGCGGGTTTTGAATGTCGCCAGGGAAGGAGACTCCACAACCTCTCTGGTTAGCCTGTTCCAGAAGAAGCCAAACATCCCCCTTCCAAATCCAGCCTCTGCACCACAAGAGCAGTGCAAGGGGAGGAGTTTCTGGCATCACTTCTGGCAATGCTGGGCTGAGGTGTAGGAGGCAAAAAAAGCACATGAGGAGGGACACAGTGGCATGTCTGGCACCAATTAGCAAAGCCCTTTGTCTCTCCTGCTGGCTCTGTTCAACTCTGTTCAACAAAGTAATGGCCTACAAAGAAAAGGCTATAGAGAGTTTATAATTTTCTATTATATACTGTGGGGCTTTTCTGAAAGGAATGACGTGTCAGAAAAATTTTAATGTGCTTGTGCTTAGACAGGCAGGAAAGCAGAAAGACAAATTATAATGTATAAATATTTGTAGTGGGAGAATTATAAACAGGAACAGAGCTCATTAGCTTAGTTGGCAAAATGCTTATTTGACAAAAGACCTCTTAGAAAGTAATGAATCCTCTGCAAATGATAAAACAATTCATTTAATGGAGTTCAGATATTAAAACCTTTAATGCCTCAACTGCTTGATACACATTTTTGCAGCAGAATTTCCCTTCTGGAGAAGAAACATTCCATTTAGTTTTTAAATTAGTTATACAGCCAGCCTGAAATCTGGCTAACATTATGCACATGAACAGTTTTCAGACAGAAGTGTGTGACTGGGCTCAATGGGATGTTCACGGGCACACGTATCCACATGCATCTACAGGGGATGGTCGCTACTGATGGTTTATAAATGACAAGAAAAGGTTTTAGTCCACTGAAACAGGTGATCACTGCTGTCAGTGGAGTCTTAAGCAAGCATGTGTTTGTTTCACCAAATGAGGACAACCTTAAGGAGATGTGACGCTGCTTTGCTTAGCGGGGGCTCTGTGTGTGGCCTTAGGAGGTGACAGCTGGAAACTCTGCTGGGCAGGGGCTTAGGTCCATGGGCAAACAGCGGGTTTGGAAACCACGCTTTGGTCTCTGGGCCTCTGTGCTAGATCACAAGTCCTTTCTGATCATGGCTTTACTTTAAATATCTTTTACATGGGTGCTTCCCAAGTGGTGGTCTGCAAATCATCAAGAAGCCACTGCAAAAAAAACCAGCAGTGAACCTAACAGAAGTCACCCCTTTCCTCATCGCTCTGCTCCCTCAGACTTCTGTGTATACATATGAGGAAGCAAACAAATGGGAGAAATAACAGAAATAATGAATGTTCAGAGCTCAATCTAGCCTTTATTTGGCTGTCAATGAAAACCATCAGAGCAGCATGAACAAGATGGGTCTTGAATTTTCTTTCCCAGTAAAAAAAAAAAAAAAAAAAAAGCTCTTTACTTCTTAGGCCTCCCAAAAGGTCAGTTGATTGATTTAGATTGAGAAAAACTGTCTTTAACTGCTTTATCCCTTAACAGAGGCACGCCAAGTACAAGCCCGGTAGAGGCTACAGAGACATCTGTACTGTAACGTTTCTCTAAGGACATGAGCTATGGGTCTGCTCCCATCAAAGTCAAAGGCAACTTTCCTACTATCATACTGACACAGGAATGACTTGGTCTGCAAATCTTCCTCAATTTAAACCGTAAAACTGCTATGAGACATAAATCAAAGCTGCACCCTGTAAGTACCCATCCAAACAGCAACATAGCACAGTTGGTAGAAATTTCCCATTTGTTTCCATCAGGCAGGAGTGCTGGATTTTTTTCATATTTAATCACTGTATATGCTAAATATTGGTAACGGGCAGAGCAGGGCAGGACAGTTTTCGGGAACTTCCTTTTAGTACTGTTACGCAACACAGTATCGAAGAAGCACAAGAAAATTAAAAACTATACTTAAAGCAGAAGAACCCCAACTTATTAAGGAAAACTGGAAATTTGATCTTGCTAGTGTTGTTTGCTATACAAGCATTAAACAAATCAAAACATTTCAAGATAGCCATGGTGTAATTTAGAATGGAAAAATAACTTCTGATGCTGTAGCCAAAAGTTTGGGTAGAATTAACACCGCTGATAAAATTTTATTTTCATTATTAATACCCACTTACGAAAATTTGGTAAAGTGTCCTTCCATACTGACTCCCAAACACTCCCTAGGCTTTTTCTTACAAAGTTTGCTTAGTCACAGACTAAATTCAAAGCACACAGAAAACGCCTGTCTCCTATAGTCTTTCTCACATCAACAAGGTTGCATTAGAAAAGTGAGAACACTTTTTAACTGATAGAACTGAAGATGAAAAGAGATATTTGACCTTAAAATAGGACACTTTCAATTATTTATACAAACGCTCAAATTACTCTAGCAATTTCAATATTTTTGAGTAATCACATACAGAGACAATCTTTGAAGATAGTGGCAATTACAACACTAGTAGCACGGAGTGCTGCGTATATACACACGCGTATTCTTAAAGGAAAACACTGCAGTGTAAACTTGATATATATATGGAGTAAGTTATTTGGAACTTTCAGTCATAGACCAATTTATGGCAAATTATTTTAAATTTAAATTCAACTTGTGTCACTAAGGAAGCAGATTTCTTATTTTGAAGACAACTAAGAGTGGTAGGCTTGAACACCAGGAACTGAAAGCTGCTACATCCAGATTATGAAAATCTGGATATACATAACAATGTATCATTACAGAGTAGAAAGTAAAACTCTGAGACAGAAATTCAGAGAAAGCTTGCTACAAGGGCCTGTGGGAAGCGATGGCGCTTTGATGTACGCTTGAGATGTGCAGGAGCTTCCTCACAACCTGTCAGATCAGAGAGATGCCTGTTGCCACCCCACCACTGATACCAGCAGCCCCACCAGGAACCCCGTGTCTGGCTTCTCACATGACCTCTGAATTGCCTGCTGGGGTCAGACGTGGTCTCATACCCACACCCCATGACATGGAGATGACTTGGGCTGGGCTAATGGGTGGGGAGGTGGGAGCTGCCTGTGGATGTTTCACCATGCACGTGAGTGGCTCTTCCCACTGGGAAACTCCTTAAAAAGGCGGCCTTGCCATCATACAGGGGAAAAGATTTGGCTGAGTGAGGGTGCCTCACTGCCAGAGGGGCTTAACATACGTGAATCCCAAGTGCAGAGATGGCTGCCTTCCTCTAGGCCAGATTTAGGAGATCAATTTCTCCTTGGGTTGGGCAGGGCTTGCAGAATCTCACTCCCCTACCTTTGCACATATCTGGGCATTGCTGCTCTTAGCCTGTTGGCTATATGGGTCCCCTTCGAGAGCCTTCTGTAGTGTTTTTAGAGTATATATCAGCTGTGTTAATTGCTGGCTCATGACTTACTAAAACTGCATTCTCCCTGCAACAGATGGTGGCAGAGCAAATCCTGCCATATCTTAGTGGCATGTTGCAGATCCATTTCAGAGCATTATCAAAAGACAAGGAAGAGCCACATGGCATTTGGGGTTTTAAGGGCAGATGAGAACCCTGACCGACAGAGCTTAAAACGAAGGGAGAATCATCAAAACTTCACTATGTAAAACAAAACAAAACAAAAACCAAACCAAACCAAGAAAGCTCTGTGTTATCAATCAGGCTGTTGCACGCCATGGTTGGGAAGGTCTGCTCGTGCATGTACGCAGTTCCTTTAACCTCAGAACCCCATTGCTACTAAATCCTGAGGAACTATAAGCAGCTGGAAATACGTGTGTGCAAATTTTTACTGCAAAACACACTATTTGGTCCTAAAAAATATTAAAACTTTGAGAGAAAAAATTACACATTTTGTGGGCAGCTTTGTTTGGTAATCTCTGACAGGGTGACAAAACTGCTTATACTGCTGATGGCGCTGCATGTTAAGAGTGAAAAGAACGACCCCTACAGTAAGTAATTTTGTCCCAGTCAGGAAGCATCTCATTTGGACACCTCTCAATTTGCAGAAGGGCAAACATTTCTTAATTACAGAAGAGAATTTTAAATCTTGGTAAAACACCAGTCATCAGAATTTTGTGTCAAGTTTGCAATGCAGTGTCCCCCTTTCCTGCCAACTACAAGCACACAGAGTAGACAAAGCACATCAATACTATACCAGGCGAAAAAGAGTAAATGTTGAAAACTAACAGGCGCTGGCTGAGGTTGGGCCAAGACGGTGTGGTTTCCAGCTGAAGCCAAAATGGTGTCTGCTCTTACCTGGCCACCTGCAAAAATGATAGGTGCAGAGGCAGGTTTGGGACGGTAGGGGATGGTGGCACCTTTGGGTGGGGACTGTAGACAAAAACACAAAACGATCAAAATGCATAATGAAGCAGAGCTCTACTAAAAAGATCACTCCTTATCTTGGTCACTTCAGACAACAAGGCATGCAGCTAACCCAGCCCACCCCACCCTGCCCTCTGCCCCATCAGCCCAAAGCAAGATGGAGGCCGATTGTCAGGCCTTCCAGGGGAAGAGCTGAGGTCCCGACTGCACAGCCAAACCTGGCAGCGCTGGTTCTTGTGGCTTCCATGGATGAAGCTATGAAGCTTCATTAAGCATGTCAAGGCATTTCAGGAAGCATGGGCACAATTTTGAGATTTGTTGAGGTTTTAGAAGAATCTAGCCCATGCTCTTGCTTTGTTAACACACAGCACATCTCCTGCTTATCGATCTTTCCTACACTGTTACTCATCAAGGTTTCTTGTTTTACTAACTCAAGTCAGTTGTTCAATTGCAAATGACGGGCATGACCCTGCATTTTGTCTGATTGAACTGAAGGGTTGAAGAAAAATCCTCCTGGCTGCAGCAGGACCGTAACCTTGGCCTTCCTAATGCACGGAAAGAGAGTTTGTTCCCTGTAGACTAAGGCAGGGACCCAAAAGGAAAACCCCTGACTAAAGACAACTTTTTCCTCATCAATAAAACAAAAGCACCTGCTTGTAAAAAAAGGCTTCAAACTGTCTGTGCAACACCTAGCAGAATGGTGCCCTGGTTTCAGGGCATTAACTACAACCAAAGAAAGTAAACATAATATCACTTCCGTTATAATACAGTATTATTAGCTATTTCAAGTCAATGAAATTGTTTGTTGCCAAAATAAATATATGCTGCAAATTAAGGCACATAAATTTTCTGAGTTATTTAAATCTTCAAGGAAGCAAACTCTAGTTAAGCCAGTGTCTTCTTAGTGCTGCTTGTGTTTTGATTTGTGTTAAAACTAAGTACTTCTTACGTCAAAATTGTAAATGCTATTTAGAAAGTGGCTCTACCTGTGGCAAAATAGGACTGTGTCTCTCTGGTTTTGAGAAGTGGCTTCACTCATCTTCTTTAGCAAGTAACTCTTCATTCCATGAATATCAGTTGTATAGCAGACTATACACTGTATTCACGGAGCTGATAACTATTGTCATCATGTACTCCATCTCTAACAAACTAAAATTATTTTCTAGTATTTTCTTTCTGTTTTCTTGCATTTTTATAAAGAAATTCCTTCTTCACAGTAGTTAAAAAAAATGAAGCAAGACTCACTTTTCCCCAGTTAAACACAGGGGATTTATTAATTTTTATGCTTTTATTTGCATTAGGTTTTATGACATTTTGATACAAAGGCTGTGTGCCATTTTGATCCATTGCATACTTCCAAACAACCAACTGGGCTGTCACAAATACTCTCCTGTTTCTCCCCTCTTTAAAGAATAACAGCACAGGAGGGTGTCAGAGATCATAATGACACAGCCATTGACTAGATTTAGGAAAAAAAACCAAACCAAACCAAAAAAACACAGAAACTTTTCCAGAAGAAAATGTGATAAAAGTAGAGATCCTTCAAGTTCCTTGTCAAAAGTTATAATTACGAGGTCAAAATATTTCTTTTCGATTTGCAAAAGTTTTTTTCAAACTTCTATTCAGATTAATCAGTTAAGAAATGTGTGAAATTATGGGAATTTTCAGCAGGGATCAAAATGCCCACATTTTTATACGAATTAATTTTGTATCCTTTAATCTAAGAGGCAAAAAACTGCCATCAAAATGAAACATTCTGGTCATATGCAATGAGTTGACCCCAAGGAAGCAAAAAGTCCTGGTAAATCTAGATTATGCTAGTCAGGATTATTCCTATTTAAAACAAGGCCTAGATGTTTTCTGGCATATTCTGCATCAGAATAAAATGCTTTTCTCTCAGAATGGGCTGCAGCTCCATGCTGGACATGGCTTCTTGTTTGACAGTATCATGACAACCCTGATCTTTGATTGCTAAACCCGAGGGAAGCCCTCAAACACCAGGAAAGGCACAGTCTAACCAAGTCCTCTTGAATTCCCTGGCATGGGAAGGGCAGGCAGCACTCCTGGGGAACCCAGGGCGCTTCAAAACTAGTAACATGTTTGAGCATCTCCTGAGTGAGAGGTGATATAACCAGCACTCACTTACCTCCAGCATAACCACGCATATTTGTTTCACACACTGGATAATGGCGTCAGGGGTGCCTGATATAGTCACAGCGCGCTCCGTTGAGTTTGGCAACATGTCCCCTGCCACCTGCACCTGGGCTCCTGTAGACTTGAGCAGAGACAAAGCAAGACAGTGTCACCGCTGGGAAGATCACCATAACATTTTCTTTGGTAGACAAATATCCATTAACTTTTTCCACATTTGAAATGAAACTTTAAAGCTCACTGAAACCTACTGTCTTTAATTGCCATTTTAGACAAAAAAATGGAAGTTTCACTTTGGTAAAGACTGTCAAAAGCTTTTGTTTGACATAGTCAAATGAAAAGAAACTGATGGCATGTCATCTTGATCTTCAATGCCTCATCCCATGTTGGAATGAACACAAATGTAGGAGTATCGTTACTTTCTCCAGAATAGAAATCCATTTTTCTGAAATGTCCTATTCAGACTTTCTCTACATGTACATAGCATGTACCTAATTTTCTTGTTTGACTGATTAAAAGCATTGGATCCTTGGCTTGGTATGTGCTATATTGTTGTAGTCACACATGGAAGAATTGAAACTGGTACTGTATGATAATTTTTGCATTTTCTGATTAGAGCAAAAAGTGGCTGCTAGCACAGAACTTTGAATGAATGCCATTAGGCAAATTCTGGATTAAAAAAATCACTATGGATTTGGAATACATGAAGTCAAGTCTCACAGTAAGATCAGGGAGAAACAGGAAAGAAGCATGAAAATACTTTTTTTCTAAAAAGTATATTAAGCATTTGATCCCCTACCCTGGACTCTTCATTGCTACTTAGGCTTTTCCGTGGTAACTGATTTGGAAATGGCTGTAATGCTCCAACTTGGGATCACCTGAGTATTACTGGGGAGGAGGCTGTACAGGAAGAAAAACTGCGTGAGCTATTTCTGTCACTGAACTGTCACTTTGCTAAATTGTGCGTCATAGACTAATATGTTATAAAGCTATTTTTTTGTTTCACATGTGGTCTTTAGCTTCAAGGAAGGTAGAAGGGTAGAGCTGTGCTGGACCCCCACTTCCACCAGGGCAAGCCTTTTCAAGGCTTTTCACCCAGCACATCCTCCCCTTACTGCAATTATAGAACAGTATGGGTTGGAAGGGACCTTCAAAGCTCATCTAGTCCAGCCCCCCTGCAATGAGCGGGGACATCTTCAACTAGATCAGGTTGCTCAGAGCCTTGTCCAGCCTGGCCTGGAGTGTCTCCAGGGATGGGGCACCTACCACCTCTCTGGTCAATCTGCGCCAGTGTTTCACCACCGTCATTGTAAAAAATTTCTGCCTCTTGTCTATCCTGAATGTCTTCTCTTCTAGTTTAAAACCATTACCCCTTGTCCTATCACAACAGGCCCTGCTAAAAAGTCTGACCCCATCTTTCTGCGATGAGCAAAGTGCAGTGGATGATGCTGTCAGGACACGCTGTGGTAGGACTCTGAGCTAGCCAGAGTCCCAAGCAGACATCCCAAGACTTACCTCCCTGATTTCTTTGATTTTGGAACCTCCTTTTCCTATAAGGGATCCACACTGACTTGCCGGGACGACGAGCCGCAGCGTCACAGGCGGTTTGCTTGTCACCGTGCTGTTTGTCATTGATGCGTTTATGTCCTGTAATCACAACGTCGGTTAGAGTTAGTGGAGGATTTGACATTCCTGGTAAGTACTGAAGGGCTCCGAGCAAACGCCTGAGCTGTCTATGGAGGCCTGGGGAATGTGTGACCAGACATGGTTCGTTTCTGTGGCAGGTAAAGCTACCGGCTCTGTTAGTGATACACCGTAAGCACAAACCGCACAAACGGCTCGTGCCAGAGGAACCTTTTTGCTACCCGGTGTTGCAGGTCCATGCTGTGGGACCAGAGGACAGTTTCTGTGGCAAGATTAGGAGGAGCTGCTATCTGTGTCCAGCTAATGTAATTGGTATCTATGGATCTCATTATCCAATGAGACTACACTGTTCATTCTCATGAGCATTTAAATATATTACTTGTGGCAAAGTTTACATTGCTTTAAATATATTTTGCTAGTTAAAAATCTTCTAGGCAAGACAAAATAATCCCTCTAATGTCTTCATCACAGAGGAAAAAATAAAGCTTACCCTCCTACTAGATGATGGGATACTGTTGAGAGCACTTAGGACTACAAAAAACCACCCCAAACCATAAGCTTCATAGCACCTGTCCAACAACTCATATGAATCTTGATGTGGTTTGCTAACACCACCCGTGAGCTGAAAAGACCATCTCACCCATCTGTGAGGTGGCATGGCACGGAAATTACACCCTTTGCAGAAATGATACAGGACAGGAATGACAGAAAACATGCATTTTGTATTCATTTGAAGAATTTATGATGCAACAAGAGTTGCAGCAGATAGAGCTGATGTGATTTCCTACATTCTTGCTTATCATGACTACCACTTGTTAAAAAAAAGTGCCTATACCGTGTGATCAGAACTCCAAGTTAAAAAAAAAAAATAAAATACTTGAAACAGCCCTCCACGCCTTATTGAATCAGTATGGGAGCTCAGTGACACCAGCACTGGTTCCTGCAGTACCTCCACATTTGTGGTGGCAGAGTTCTCCCATACAAGAAATGGCTCAGTGTGACCTTGCTTAGCTTAAAAGAAAAAAATCTTGAACAGAATGAGGCATTGCTGCATGCCATCAGACAGCTATCAAATCATTCCTCTGCCAGCCAGTAAGTCACATTTTGTTTAGTGCCTGTGTCAGTGAGAAATTGCAATCCATAATAAAGCGAGAGGGATAGCAGAATTTTGCAGCACCCATGCATCTGAAATAAAGTGCAATTCATACCAATTTTTCAGTTGGAAGATACCATCTCACTCTATCACGCTTGAGTCAGGTGGAGGGACACGATCATCCAGAGGTAGGTGAATAACCCTCTTCAGTCACCTAGTATGATCCTGATAATGTCCCCCACTTCCATATCATATCTGGCCTGCCCTCTAAGCCTTCATTGCGCTTATTTCCTTCAAAAGCACGTCACAAAAAGTGGAAGCTGCTATTCTCTTTATTTTCTCCTCATAATTGAAAAAGAACAAAACCTAAAAACGCAGGCTCAAAAGCACACCCGTGAAGGAGTCAGTCCAAGTGAAAAACACAACAAAAGCGAAATGACCAGAAAAAAATTCCCCCTCTCCCCAAGAACTGAAGGCTCCCAGGCTGGAAATTTTCTCACAGAACAGTCATCTTTCAAACTGGGAGATCCCTATTTCTTCAACCTCTATCTGTGGCATTGCATCTGTCTCCTCAGGGCTCTGGCAGACACTAGAGCTGGACCTTGCACGGCTTCTGCCTGCTTGCCTGGGCTGCTCCTCAGCCAGGGTGGGCTAACTGGGAACATGAAAGTGGTGGCAAAGCCAGCTCCCAGTGCTGAATCTTCGTAGCATCCCTAGCTCCTGTGACCCCACGGTCACCAGCTTCCCAAGGCAAGTAAATCTGACAGCTCAGAGATCTACCAAACCTCTGGGGAAAAACGTATTAAAATTCTTCTTTTCTGGTTTCTAAACGAAATGTGAAACCTGCCAACCTCCACAGTAAGCACAATGAGTCTGTGAGATGGCTCCTCACTCGGTAATGACCATCACAGTTTTTGTCAAAAAGGCAATGTCTCGATTGCTTCTATCACCTTCCCTTTATCTCCTCCTTCTTTCTAGAGCTGAGCAATTTCTTCATGAATGTTTGCAACTGAAAAGAGATTCCATCAAAATTTTTCTCATTTATTTGGAGAAGATCTGCCCACTGAGCTCTGCCCGGTCATTATTCCAGCACTTAACTACCGTGTGCTTCCAGTGGATTATTCGTATTTTTACCCAAAGCCAGAGCTGCCCCACTCACCAGTGAACTCACAGCTGCATTTCTTGGGTCTCCAGTCTGGAAACGACTGCTCTAAAATGCCCTCTCTTGCAACTCCAGTGGTCTGTCTGCGTTAATGCCATTTTTTAGCAACTCTATTCTTCCTCTACAGTGAATATTTAATTGTTTATGCAATTACCTACTTAGCTTGTAAATTCACCATCAGGCTGCTAGAAAGTCAACTTTTATTAGGAAGGTAGTCAAAGCAGGGTGATAAAAGGCTGCAGAGTGACTACACAGAGAATGCTCCTCCAGATCTTTCTTTTTTTTTCTATCTGGCTGCATTTTGAGATTTTTGATAAAATTAGAAAAGCATTACAGGGTTGTCATGTCTTCCTAGACCTGCTTATCCCCAGCCATGGAGCTGTAGGGTTGAAATTAAGGGTACAAGGACTTCGCTTTGAAAGTAAAAAATAACAAAACAGAAAAAGCCCGGCTGTGCATCTTGCAGTGTCAGGAGTGATACACAGAACCTAGCGATGACAGCTAGTATAAAGAGAAGAAAAGTTGTAATTTATCAATTATTCTGAGTGTGTTGATGGATAGAGGCTGTGGACACTAGAAGAAGGATACTGGGCAGGTTGGAGGGATCTGGTTGGTAACAACCTTCCTGGGTTTCAGTTGTACTGATGAGCAAGGGATTCATGTTTAGAACCAGCTTCTCCAAGAGCTGTACTCAAACTATAACAGGAGTGAAAAGGCACTAGTGTGTAAAAAGAAATACTGTATGTTAATCTTCAACATGGCATGGATGGGGATAACCAGCTATTCATGGGATTGTTTTAAAGTAGACTAAGCTAAGACTTGGGACTAACTACCTTTTAAGAGCTCTTGTCACCTGCTGGATAGTGCGGTTTTACAGTGCATGAGCACTTGGGACAGGGACATGCTCTCTGTGGCCATGCATAAGAAATACAAAAAAATCCCTCAAACCAGCAGTCTGACATCTTTTGTTATTCTGTTTGAAGGCAGCTGTGATAACCAGAGCTGGGCCAGACACTGGCTGTTCCAGTATTTTCAATTTTTTAGATGGATGAAGAAATCTTCAACAAAAAGATGGGCATGAAAACCAACATTTGGTAGCTAGCTCATTTGTAATTTCTGAAACAGTAATTTATTTTGCCTCCAAACTGTTACAGTTAACTCATTTTATTGACAGGAATAATAATAGGAACTATGATTATGAGAACATTTTTCTTCACCAACATTCTTTTAAATATACCAGAAGTCATTAAAACTAAATACAGATGCTTTAGAATATATAACCAGAGTATCTGATTGGCAGTGTGTGCCTATACTCTTTTCCTAAGATCCAGATGCTAAGAGTCCAGACTAGCCTGTAAAATCTACACAGGTAAATACACATAAAATCCACCCGGATGCCTGAAGTTCAGATTTCTTTGCCTATTTTCAGCTACAGCACTTTAGAAATCAACATGGTGTAGCGTGGTGGGGTAGGGATCTGAGGCTGTGCAGTGTTCAATGTTTGTATGAGAAACACAGTTTTATTTCCACTGGGTACTCGTTTCGGCGGGAACTGGCAAGGATTATCTCTATTAATTATCTCTATTATCTCTATATCTCTATTAATTCTATCTCAGCATTTTTCAGTGTAAGACCCTAAGCAGAATGTGTTTTTCATGTAGAGAGCAGAGAGACCGCTCTCTCCAGATCTTCATGGATTGGAGGGTATGGTACCCTACACAAAGCTGCCTCTTAAACTAGAAGAAACAGGGATTGGTAGAAGATGGATAGGAGATAAAGGTGAGAAGGAGATGACAACAGATGGGTTTAAAATTGGGCTGGAAAGAATTACTTGTGTGGTTCTGCAGGATTCAACCTCATAATCATTATTACCTCATTAATAACTGGTAAGAAAAATAAATAGCATTCTTATAAAATACATCGCACCACAAAACCAGAGTACTTTATCAGCATGTTGAAAGATTGGAATATCACAGAGAAAGATCTGAAAACTTGTGAAGGATTGGAGAAATATAAATGGGATTAATATCTGCAGGTTTTTTTTTTTAAAAAGTAATTTGTCTGGGGGCTGACAGGAATGTCTGCTGAGACTAAAGAGGTTCCCATGGAAAACACTCGAGCAGGAGCTGGTGACACTTGCCAGGCACAACAAGGTTGTGTGCAAAACATTACAACAGCAGGAGATGAGGCATTTCCAGCAGCGGTAGAGATATGTCAGTGTGATAGCCAGGGTAGGGGACTGTTAGTGCCATTAAATAGAGCCCTTGTGGAACTTCATTTGCAACCTGTCCACAATTAACACACACACATTTAACATAAACTGTAACTGGAAAAAGGTAGAAAGGGACTACTAGAGACTCAAGAGGGCTGGGGAATGCGTCCTCTGAAAGACTGAGCTTGGCTTATTTACTCCAGCAAAAGCACATGTGTAAGGAGATAAAACTGGTTTCTAAAACTGTGTCTAGGAGGGGAATCCTCAGGGATGGAAAGGCAAGAATTATTTAAAGTAACAGCCAGTGCTGGCACAAAGCTGCATCATTAACTGTTTATGAAAAAATTCAGGTAAGGAGTGAAAATAATGTGTCTAATTATCAGAGAAATGAGGTTGTGGATCAGATATCAGGAAAAAGAAATAAATCTAATTCGTTTTTTGTCATACTGTGAAGAAGGCTGCAAGATACATTGCTCATGCTAGAAGACAACTGCATGTGGTGACCCACAAGCTCTCTCCTAGTCCTGTTACTGTAAATGTGAACAATCACCATGGGTAAAAAAAAGCACACGCTGACGTTTCCCATCACCAGCCTCTCCCACTGGTATGGGGAGATGTGAAGACTGACCTCACTGACTCGGAGAAATAAATACTCTTGAGAAAGGGATTCATGTCCCTCTAGTCTAATCTTCGATGGAGAGACACAGCCCTTCCTCCTGCTTAAGGTGATTCAGTCAACTGATCTGCAGGCTCTTCCTTTAGGAGAAGATCAGTTGCTTCCCACAGGGGCCTCTGTCTCTCCACAGAGGATGGGAGAGATGCCTGAACTGGACATCCGCTTTGCAAAAGCAGAGGGAGTTTAAATCCTCTCCTGAATGAACAGGGTTTGTGTTCTGTACTCTGCAGCCTTTTCTGTGGGGTTTCCCCTTAGAGCAGTGACCGTATCTAGTCACAGTAGGTCCCTGGAACTTGAGGAGAACCCAGAACTTTAGGTATGTATCCGCACAGAACTGTAATTCTACAGTAAATTGAGTGCTCTCTTGCCTCACTCTTAGTGCCTTTATTTTAATTAATTTTAAAAGACAACCTTTAAATACGGTAATTGTAACCATATAGTTTGTTTTTAAAATAAAAAAAATTCTAGCTGAGGAATTATACATTCATTTTGACATCAATACCAAATGGAATCATATAAAAACAGACCTACAAGTTAGGCAATTATTCTTTTCAAATCAAATCCACAATGGGACCAGAAATTTTCCAAGACATTTTTCCTACCATTAGTACACATTACTAGAAGCAATTGCTTTTCCCTGAAGCCTCCAAAAAGCAAAAGAAAAGATCAAACAGCTTGTAAAATGACCCATTATTTTTCTTCAGCATAACTGCCAAAATCGTTCATGAAAATACAACCACTTTCACTGCTATTAAATAGAACATTAAACAGATCGTATTTAACATTAAAGCAAACATGAGAAAATTTAAGCAGTGTTTGTATTTCAACTGGAAGAGAGAAAAAAATCCCATATTTTATTTGCTTACCTCTTCAAATTTTAGTGCAATCATAGAAAAAGCTTTAAAAATTGCATCTGTTGGGCCTGTTATTGTCACAATTCTCTCTGGACAGGAGCCTTCCGAAATATTGATTCGAGCACCACTCTGTCAAAGAGAACAAATATTTTCCAAATTTATACTTCCAAGGGAGCAAACTAAGTAGGCTTAGAGATATAGTTTGGGAAGGAATATTGTGAGGTATCTAATTCCTTCCCCCACAACTGCAGCCCCAATATCATATAATTTCAGTATAAACTGATCATACTCCAAAAATTCATCTAGCTGCGGGAAGCCGGATTCTGTCTGGGTAAATACTTATACGGTCTTCATTGCAGTATGCACATAGCGCCTCTGTAACTCAAAGTTGCAAATAGTTGCATAATCAAGCCTTTTCCCTTCACTTTTGCAGAGTTAACCTTAAGAAGGACCAAAGCTGCAGAATTTCAGACAAGGTTGTTGTCTCCAGGGAGCACCAACATCTCCCAAGAAAGACACATGTCTGTGGTTTGGAGACCCAAAGCCAGAGCTTCATCTATGTAGCTGGGGCACTGCTTTGCACTGTGGAGAAGGTTCCTTATAAATGTGTCTCATGTGAAGGCAGACAGCAAATACGCACTGAACAGCCCTTTAAAGGAGCAGCAGCAGGACAGGCAACAGCAATGGTGTGATCTCCTTAAGGCAAGGAGCCTGTTGGAAGCAGTGAGGAGACAAGCCAGCACGGCTCTCAGATGTACTTAGTCACATTTATGCCACTGTGGCAGTGCAGAGAAACCCGCTAAACTAGAGGTAAATATATTTAGGAGGATGTTGGTGTAGATAATGATAAAAGCCAGTTCAGGTAAGACCCATCCTATGCTTTCCTTGAGGTTTCAGGCATGGAAATGTGTTAATACAGTCTAAACAAGTCACTTGAGCCTCAGCTCATCCACGGGCACTGACTTTCTTGAGGATCTGTGCCTGCAGAAAATGTGAGATAACCTGGATTAATTTGGCCTTTTGCCTTCAAGGTCATCACAAATCAGCTGACGTGCCGTGTGTCTGAAAGGTCGCTCCACTGTGGGTTGGTGGTGGCCAAAATTCACAGATGTCACTCCTCTGATAGATGACTGGTCAAAGCAGAGCTACGGCAATTGAAATGTTATGTGGTGGCCTCCATAGCTGCGTAGGAGGTTAACAACTGCAGGGCACAGAAGTGAGGTTTTTGTACTTTTCTTTGGGACTGAAGTTGTTTCTGACAGTTCCCTGATGACAGGGAAAGAGAGAGTTGCATTTCATTCCATAAAGATGGCATGCAACTTGCCACGTCTGTCAGGAAAGTAAAAATAAAGTTGTGTTTTGCTTTTAAAGAAGTATGGAGAATGTTAATAATTTAAAGGAGGACTGAGTTATCATCATGTGGAGACACAGCCTCCCAGTCTTGTGCTGATATAGAGATGCCCATGATCACAACTAGTACTTAAACTACAATGTGTTTAATCGACTGGCAGGATTACCTAGTACATTTGAAACATTTATTCTTTTTTTTTTTTTTTTTTTTAAGTCTGAGCAAAAGCACTGAAGTGTGAAAACATGGCTGAAAGCTCTTATCATCAAAAAAGGAGCTCTGAACTCAGTCAGCCTGACAATGACCTCCCTACTGTGTATATTTGAAGATATATCAGCAATATTCTTTACTACAAATATTTTGTGATTTCTCTGCCACAGACCTTCTGTCAGTGTATAAAACAATAAAGCAGCTGACGTAGTAACGTACTGCAGATCTACCAGAACCAAATTGACTTTCTTGAGGCATCCTCTACACACTTTGCACTCCTAAAGTTTTAACCAGTTGGATTTGTCTTTGCCTTTGTCTTTTGACTTATGCTTTTAACACTTGCTTCAAATAAGGAACATTACACGCATCTCCAGGTGAGATGTACTGCCTTGCGGGACAAGTGTGGGTCTACAACCTCCACCTGGGCACAATCTTCTGAAGACAGAGCAGGTTGCTGTGCAGCAGGGAAAGAAGCTGCAGACGCTGGGGAGACTCAGGTTTATGTGGTGCCATGTTTTAGTTATCCTTTTCGTGCTTACAACATTTTCAAAGGATGTTAATGACAGGTGTGCATATCTACCCCATTTACATCCTACTTAACTGTAAAACAACAAAAAGTTAAGGCTTTGCCAAGACATGGCAGAGGGATACTCTGGCTTATACAAGTCTGCTGAAGCTTGTGTCTATTCTCAAATTTTACACAGCATCTGATTTTGGAAGCTCTCTTCCTGGAGGCTAAGCCATGTGCAGGGCCTATGTTGGTATGCTAAAGAAAGATCCCACGGTTTAGATGCACAGAATCATGCTGGCTAAGCTGTTCCTAAGGTAAGAGAGCAGCAGGCATATTGCTAGGGGAATGAAAGACTCCAGACTGCTGTGGCACTAGGCAGGTTACATTAACAACAAAGTTGAACTTAGGCTAGTGCATTTAAACACCACCCCTCGGAAAGAGTGGTGACGGTAAATTAAATGCCCACTTGATGGCAGTGTCGGCCTGCAAACCCCGAATTTCCCTGTTCTCTAAACTGGAAAGAAAGACAAGTGAAGACATCAAGGCTTGTCTTACCTCCTCCCTCATCTTCTTAACTGTCTCACCTTTCTGTTAAAGAAACAGAAAAAAAGTTAGCCTGGGTTGATGAAGTGAACTGATATACAACATTTTGACATGAAAATAAAGAAAGTAATTTCCTGACCTTTCCGATAATGCTTCCAACCTCCTGCAACAGAAAGAAAAAAAGACACTGTGAATGATTCGATTCACTACAGAAGAGCCTTTAGTCCTCTCCTAAGCTATTTCACTATCACTTCTTTCAAACCTGCAACGTGAAGTGTAGCCCACTTCCATTGTAGCCGTATACAAATATACCACCTTAGAAACAAAGGGATGGACTGAAAATGCAGCTTTGCCACTTACTGATCGTGCAAGAAAAATGCCTTTAACAGGAACTGATCTTGCGTTTACAGATCAATCCTGCTACCACAAACACAGATAAACCCCTATCAGGGAATGAAAAGTTTGAAAATGATAGAGCTGCATAACCTGATAGAAAAAATGTGATATAACACAAGCATCAAAATAATTGCTGATCTCCCTGAGGGCAGGTGTTTAACCTCTTTATGCCATGTAATAGCTAGAGCTGAATTTCCGTGCTACTGAGTGTTATTGTGTAAACACCTGGTGGCCTGTCTTAATCTCCCTGTTAAGTACTTACAGAACAATAATTGCTAATCACTTTTTAGGGATTTGGGAATTGCTACCGGGCTCCCACAATCTTCCATGAAGGGACAGAAAATATCGAGAAATGTCACTGAGAACATACAATAGTGGAACAATTTGGCAGTTCTAGCAGTATCCCAAGGGTTAAAAGCTTGGTGCATAAAACCAACAGATAGCAAAAATAAAGCTAATAAAACTCCCTCCCTATACTCATATTGCGAAAGCTACTTCAATGGTTAAAGACTGTCTCACGTGGTTGATCTGTCCCAGACATACGATATACAGCTTCCCTCACCTCCCCCAGTCTAGATACTTAAGTCTGACCCATCCTGAAACACAGTCCAAAGAGTAAGATTTAAGAAATTGTCCTCCATTGCTCTACCCAATGATGGACTCATGACAAAGGGGTACTAACTTCACTCTGCAGTAGAGGGCTACCTGCAGTGACCTTGAGAGAGGTAGTTCTGACCAGAAGGTTATTTATAAGCTCATAATACGAAGCTGCTTGTGCTTGCAACTCCTCACATCCTGCTCGCAAAATGTAAAGACATTTCAGTGGGAAGATGACCTATCTTAATGAAGAACCTTGGCATATGCTTCTCTGTGAGCCTGCACGTAACACCAGGCTGGGAGCACAGTCAATACATTGCTGGACAAGGCTGCTATTTGCCATCACCTACACAGGCTGGAGAAACCTCAGGGAGTAGAACAGAAGTCAAATGAAACGTCCTGTGTCTGGGATGGAACGAGAACATGCAGCACGACAAGCTGGGCAAAAGCTTGCTACGTACAAACTGGCTTTGCAAAAGAAAGTCCTGAGGGTCCCAGTGCATAACTCCAACATGAGTATATGAACAGTGCATCCCTGATGAAAGTGTATTAGTGAGAGTGTAGCCAGCAGGCTGGGGCAAATGATTTTTGCCTTCTCTTTGTGCTTGTGAGACCATGCCTGGAGGACGGTTTCTTGTTTTGGATTCCTAGTAGAAGACAGACAAGGACACACTGAAGAGAATCCAGTGCAGGACCACAAAGACGGTGAGGGGACTAGAGCACAGGACACATGAAGAGAGGCTGAAAGAGCTGCATTTGTTCACCCTTAGGAAGAGAAGACTTGGAGGGATCTTATTGCTGTGTACAATAAGGAAAGGTAAGCTGAAGCCAGACTCCAGAAAGCAACAAAGCTGAGTTGCAACAACAAACTCAAAATGAGGAAAAAAAAATTTGCCATGGGGGTGGGTGGACATTGGAGCAGGTACCCAGAGAAGCAGTGGAGTCTCCATCTTGGAGGTGTTCAAACCCAGCCTGGGGAAGGCCCTGAGCAACCTGGTCCAACGGGATTTGCTTGATTCAGGTGGTCTGACTGGAGACCTTTGGGGTTCCTTCTAACCTCTCCATGAGCCTGTGATTCTTCAAGCATGGTCTTACACCCACTAATGCCAATGCCTAACTAGCCACAAAATTCCTCAGCTCAGTGAGGCCCATCTCAGGTTTATTTTCAAACTTTACTTTGTTTGATGCTACAACACTTTGGGCACTTGTAAACCACCTGTCCTGGCTTTAGCTGTAAACTCTCGATGAACTCCTTTGTGGCATTACCTTCGAGTACAGCACCTGGGTCTGTCAGCATAGCACGAAAATGTGACGCCAAAGCGAGGAAAGCCAAGGTGTTGAACAGCGTGCCACTGATGACGCTATAAACATAATCTCTTGATGGAACTAGCATGACAAGAAGGACTACAAAGTCGGCATAGAACACCAGTATCCAGGTAATGACAGCACATTTTCCATTTCTCTTTTTAATTTCCCTCCCAAGATGGGATTCTGGTCTCTTGTACATGCTGACTAGAGAACAGATATTGATATTGTCCAGCCACTCATTGCAAATCTTGCAGAGGTATCTGCTTTGCAAACCTATAGCTCTGCTGGCTGACATACAGTAGACCTTTACATATCACACAGCTGTGTGACTGTTCTTGCTAAAGCTTCCTGTGTCCATCTGGGACTGCGAGACATCTGTCCATCTGCGCATACAATACAAAGAAGGAGCTCTGTGAGACGAATGAATGAAGTGGACTCACTGCGGCTTTGTGTCTTGTGGCTGAATTATCCCGGGTCTCTTCATGTGTGGGTTTAGGTTACGTCTTTCCTGTGGCTGAGCTGGCCACACCAGTGTGCTGTGTAGGATCTCTAAAGAGGTGCAGCCTTTTGTTAGCAGTGACACATTCAGGATACCCATTTTTTATATGATCACTGTAACTCTGCCAAACTGCCTGTAGCTGTTTAATGGGTTTAAGTGATACAAGGAGTAAGAGTCTCAATGGTGACAAGCCTTGAGAACCCTCATGTCTAGTAGTTCCTGCATGCCAACTTAGCACATTCAGCAGTTTTACCTTGAAAACTTTTTCCATGCTTCTCAGTCCCAACTTTCAGAAATAATTGTGTTTTTTTTTTTAAAAAACCAGATTCTTAAGAGGTAGAAGGACCTTTTGCTATGGGTAACTGTATTGTGTTTTAGTTGTTACGGGCAAGCAATCATATTTCAGTCCGTGGTATACTTTCAGTTTTTGTATATCTGAAGTTTCAGTAGAAGCTGTAGGCCTGGTCTTGAACTTGCAAGGCTCTGCCAGTATACACTTAGTATAAAATCCGTCCAAATCCATTTGATCATCCTGAGTCTTAACGACCGATGTTGTTCTTTCAGAAATGGCTAATGTTCATGGCTAATAAGTACGAAAGTATCTTCCTTGCAAATACGGAAAAATACCTTTGCTTTGGAAACAGAAAAGCAATATACTGTTTGTAGCCCTAGTAAAAAACAAAACAAAACAAAAAAAACCACACAGTCCATTTAAAACATGGAAATTTGGAGTATTTAAACAAGCAGAGTAAACCATAAAATATTAGGATTCTCAAGCTGCTTGTTCTGCTGAAGTCTGTGGGAGTTTTGCCATTGTTTTCAGCGGGGACGGGAATTCTATCTGACTATTTATCACGTTCTTATTACCAAAGAGTAAAAGCTGCTGAAGAACTGAGAGAATGATCAGTGTGAATCTCACTGAGAAAAAATATTTCAGTGAGACTGGTGACCACTTCCTTGGAACATGCTAGTAAATGTCACTTGAGGAAAGGCAATGGTAAAAAACGGGATGCTTTCTTTCGTGCTGAAATGCTGCATATAATATTACTTACGCATCTCATTCACATGAATGAGATGAATTTTACTTTTAATGAACATTTGGGGAGCAGTGGGCCCATCACAGGGCAGAAAGCTACTTCTGCAGTTTTTGCATCGCCTGTGGTCACCTGAGGGCAAGGCAGCACCAGCAGAACAAAAGGTGGCAGCAGGGAAGTCTGTGAGCCAAGGCTTTTGCAGGGCTCTTGATGGTGCAAATGACTAAAAAAAAGGTATAAAATAGGCTCTAGGAGAAAGCTATTTCCTAACCAATTATCTGGTGTGCCCTTTGAATAACGGGAGAAAGAAATCAGTCATGTTAAGAAAACAATAGACTTAACAAAAGGTAACAAACCTTGGTATAAAGTTTAACCTTTGATCTGTAAACATAATGAGTGAAATTCCACCATTTTTCTAAGTGTGAGGCTAGTTTAGTAATTACTGTGGCCCAAGAAATAAAAAAATCCCCAGCTGGTTATTCCAAAAGCATATAAAAGCACAGGTCATGCTCTGTTATCACAGCCCATGCAGATTCTATTATCAGCACTACAAAGTGAACGGAACACTAACATCACAGGAGCCCTGAGATAAAGCCACATCTAAAAGTAAACAGATTTAAGAAATAATATAAGAACATATACTTCCACTCCGAAGCATCGGACAAAGCACACGTCCTAAATCCTGCAATTCATTCAGGCAACGCCTGCCTGCTTTCTATGACCATGAACAAGGTAGAACCAGTATGTCTGGACTCTACAAACAAAAAAGCCTGCTAGAAAAAGCATTGAAAGGAAAGAAATAGAGCATTCCACGGTGGAGAAGCACATCTGTCATGAGACAAGGAGGACTCTTGGTGACAACAAACAACATCTGTGCTGATAAAGTTTTCTAGACCAGCACTAGTTGTCTTTCTGCCACCCATAAAGAGGCATAAAATAACACAACTCTCTCTCTTTGCCTTGTTCTGAGGATAGAGTTGCTGATACTGTTTAAGTTCATCAAGATGCTTACGTGGAAGACCCCAGGAATGTGTTCCACGAAGACATTCTGAACAATGTGTTCGTATGGAGCACATGAGTCACTGGCATTTTTCAAAGGCTGAGAAAAAGTCTTAGTCAGTTTTGGGAAACATGACTTAACGTGTCTACCTCAGGAACAAATGGCTGCCTTGGATAAACTGAGAGTCTGATTTGTGTTCTAGGATTTTGTGGGGTTAGCCTCACTGATATGAGTGCTAGGTGATGTTTCAGTAGTCACTGTCTGATGCTAACAGCTGTAATTTAATAAGACACTGCAGTCCAAGCCCTCACTGAGACTGATCTCATGCTACCAAATGTGGCAGTGTATGAGGAAAACTTCAAATTATAGTCCTTCTGATGGAGATGTTGGTGTTGCAAATCTTCCATAGATCTATCTACCAATTTTTGGGCAGCTGTGCCAATGGGCATTTCTCATTTGCTTTTTGATAGCAGATGGGTAATCAATTTACATTCACTTTTACACCAAACCTCCTAGCTCCTCCCCCTGCCACTTCTCTCACCTCCAAACAAACAAACCAAACACTGGAGAAAAGGAGGCTGAGGAGAGACCTTATCGCTGCCTACAACTGCCTGAAAGGAGGTTGTAGCATGGAGGGTGTTGGTCTCTTCTCCCAAGTAACAAGTGATAGGATGAGAGGAAATGTCCTTAATTGAAGGTTCAGATTGAATATTATGAAATGTTTCTTCATGGAAAGAGTTGTCAGGAATTGGAACAGGCTGCCCAGGGAAGATGTGGGAGTCACTATCCCTGGAGGTGTTTAAAAGAGGTACAGATGAGGCTCCTAGAGACATAGTTTAGTGCTAGACTTAGGTGATGGTGGGAGTTGGTGGTCTTCAGGATCATTTCCAACCAAAATTATGCTATGATTCTGTCGTGTGTCCCTCCGCCTGTGATGCTGAAACAGCAGCACTGAGCAGGGTATGTGCCTTCTGCAGTCTCAGCTGACTAAAAACTGTGGACTGGTGAGGAGATTCTATTTGACAGAAGTGGAAAAATTCAGCTATGAAGATTGTTTTCGGGGGCATACAGTGCCCAGGGGCTGGGGGAAAAAGACTTCCGTCCTTTCTGTTGATTTTTTAGGCTACTGAGAAATGCTCAGCTGCTACTACAAACACACCTAGAGGAGATTCATCTTGCATTGTGTGTTTGCACGCAGAGCTTTGTTCCATGACTAGAGCTCTTAGATACCACAGTAACGCAAACAAACAAAACAAGAACTATAACACCAATAGACAGGACAGTCAATCCTCATAATACCCTGACAGTGTTCTTGGAAACTAGAAAGAGCAGAGCAAACATTAACCTGGTTGGCATTTTACAGTTTGGATTAAATTACTGAAAAGGTGATTCTTAAAGCTACTTTGTTGTATGCTATATTTTAATAAGTAAAAAATTAAGGAAAAAAACTGGCAAGGAGAAGTACATTACCTTCAAGAAAAATTATTTCTGTGCTTGGTTTACAATCTTTCATGTGGCAATTAAGCAGGCACAGAAAAGTGGCCACTAAAAGAAATCCCTGATGCTAAAACTATACTATCTATACTGACGCAAACGGCAATTTTCTCTGTGATACATGTCTGTATTTCACAGAATGGTTATGGTTAGAGTTGGAAGGGACCTCTGGAGATCATCTAGTCATCTAGCTGTTAAATGTGAGCAATCACATTACTGAGTCTATTTTTTTTGGTTTTTCTTGTAAAAAAATCTATATGTAGCATCATAAAACAATGACCAACATGTCTGAAAGTCACCACTGAAGCTGGATGCAAGTCCGCTGTAACTATCCCTTCCAGTGCCCCAAGGCACGCACTGATCCTGCTGAAAGCAATGGCAGATAAAGTTCCTCAGGGCATCTAAAATTAAGACATAAGTACTGGTAGCTTAGTGCCTAAAAATCAAGGCACTCATAGGGTTTTGTGCAAACCTGAACATTTGATCGCAGGTACATTTTTCTAGGTCGCTACTGCTGAAACGATGATAAACATGTCATTGAGCGAATGGTATCAGGGAAGGAAAAGCTCCACTCAGACATCATATCTTTCCTCCGTCAGTGCAGATTATATATTCTACATGTGCTGCTCTTCCTAAGACATGTTTAAAATATGCTAAGGAGACTTCCAGAATCTCATAAAAATCCCAATGCCAGGATTTTCTCTTGGGATTCCCTTATTAGGATTTCTTTTCAAAAATATTTTTTATCTCATTATTTCCAGCCACAAGCACTTGTATCATTCAAAGTAATGACACTCCATTACACTCATATTTATTTTCTCCAGGTATTTATGAGAATGTCTGAAGAAAGCTAGACACAGACTCCTCAGTCTCCTAAAACTTGCTTATTTTTCTGCAAATTCCTCCTCTGCTCAGTCTTCAGCATCACTCAGATGCATGGTGCCCGCTACAGAGCACAGAACCACAGGTGTGATTTTTCCAGAAGAACGGCAAGGTAATTACTGTTTCTTTGCCCCATGATGCAGCAATACTATACATCCAGAATTGCATATGCTTTTTCTGCAATAGCTTTCCTCTCCAACTCAGCATATCCCAAATGCGTCACTCTCTAGACACTGCCACTTCTGATGCCTTTCAGCCTTTTCTTCTTTCCAGATTTCCTTCTCTCACTGAACACATATCTTCTAAATTACCTTTCCCAGTTAATTGCCTCAGGTCTCTAATTTACACCTCTCAGTATTTGGCAGGACTCCTACTTCCCTGTCAGTTTTCCCTTCCCTCCTTCATTCTACCTGTAAATTGTTTCCTTGTTCTTGCTAACCATCTGACTTCATTAATCCATTTTGTTTTCTATTTCTGAACTCCTTCTCCTTTCTCTAAAAGACTCTTCAGATTCAATATATTAATATATTCTACTTCGGTTTCTTGCAAACTTCACTGCACCCAATATAGTTTCACCAACGCACACCTTTGTGTGGTGCATTTGAAAACGATGCTTTTTTCTTTCTGCAGGTTTGTACTGGAGGAAGGAAGCAGACTCCTGCGCCACCACTGTGACACGGAGACCAAAGTGGATTTGTGACCCTGCCGCCCTTTCCATGTTGGCACACTTGAACATTTTCTCATGTTCTACCTCACGGACCCAGCTTTCAAACCTCCATTAAGCTGCTTTCCTGAAATTTATCATCTTTCTACTGACACAGTCACTTTACCATCCACATCTAAAATGAACCTTTAAGGATGAGTCTCTAGGGTCTTTGTCAGCCTGTTAACACTGACTGTGTACAAACCCAAACCAGCCCAAAATCATGTAATCACTATCCAGTCTACTCAAAGCAGGTGATTTTTCAGGAGTTATTTCTTTCTGGGCATGAACTGACCCAAACTAGAACAAGAACACTGTAGATGTCAAATACTAAGGTATTTTGGCCAAGACCTGTGGGCAAGGCTACGATTTTCCAGAATCTTCCAACCTCATTACCTGTGGCAGTAAGCATGAAAAACAACTAGCCACAAGTCATGGGAATAAAATTTCAGACAAACATGTAGCGAGGAACAGTAAGAGAGAAACATCAAGCCCCATCAAAGACCCTATAACATGCAGATAAGCGAAAGAGGTTTGATTTTGACAAAAATTAAAAAAGGAAGAAAAAGTGAAAGGTACATTTCTTTTGGAGCTTGAGCTCTGCCTCTCCTCACAGAGGGCTCTGATAGCTGGCGACTGTTTGCCCATGCATGCACATATGCTCGATTTGTGTTTCGTAAGCCCTTTCAAAATGTTGAACTGATCTGGGGAAATGTTGCCATTTTTGTCTTCGCTGGAAGCAGAAATCTTGCAATCCTTGTGATATTCAAATCCTGCCAAGAAACTCTACTCTTAAAGCAAACAAAGGTAATAAAATATCCATACCAATACATGTCTCTGCCCTATACAGTGATTTTACTTATTTTACTTCAAGAAACAGCAGGAACTGGATGGAAAATGCAGAAGTAGGGCAATGTAAACAGCCCCATCCCATATTCCTTCTTCTTTACTGAAATGCATGTAACAGTTTTATCCCTTAGTGTGGTGTATCTTTCTCATTAATAAAATAAGAAAATGCATCTCTGCATTATTTAATATGCTCTATATATCCAGTTCCTGAACATTCTTCAAAAGGGTCTTCAGTTCCTGCCCTCTCCAGAGCAGCATTCAGGTAACTCAGTCAAAAAGGAGGCTGCGGTGCCATGGCGGCTTTATGGGATATTTTAATTTTCATCTAACTTGTCCTTAAAAACCTTCAGTGATGGATGCTGCAGCACGCCCAGGCAGACTCCTTCCTTCCTCACACATCTGCACGAGAAGTTTTTCCTAATTTTGCTTTTAAAATTCCCTGCAAAAGGAGACAGTTGTTTCTCTCTGGATGTGAAGAACATCTGAGCACTGTCCTTGCAGCAGACTGCCTAACACCTGCCCTCTAATTCATCACAAGAAAGTATGAGAAACGTTTTGTGTTGCTCCTGGTTTCTCCTCAGGGCTTTCATACTATCATAATGTTTTCATTGATGTAACACAGCGCAAGAGGAAAATTAGGCCTTTCATCTTACACCATCTCACCCCTTCTGAAGTTCTGGCTCAGGAGGCCACCTGAGACCCTGGAAACATTTACCCTGAGGTTAACCTTTTATACCTCATGGTCGTTGGCTTTGTGCTGGGCCTGCACAAGGCTTATTGCTGCTTCCACAGATAAAAAATTGCTGCACTCCCTTAACATCTACCCTGAGAAAACCAAAGGTTTCCCTCATTGCCAGCCAGCTGCTCCAAAATCTTCCTAGGGTGTAGAGGAACAACTAAGCTGGTCATCTAAGTGGTCTTCCCAGCCTTTTCGGTAGGAATCTGCAGAAAGCATAATGGGAGCTCAGCTGGACCTACAGCCACCTTTTTTTCCCCAAAGCAAGATAAAGCAAAGAAGCTGATCAGAGGTGTCCTACCTGCAGTGAGGCCCTAGTCCTGGGTTCTTGTAGAGTTGAGGACTGTTCCCAACCATTTTCCTTCCACCAGACACTAATGTTGTCTTTGGTTTTCTGCTACGTGCTTTGGTTTTTGTTGTTAAAGATGTTCTTTTATTCCCTACTCCCTTACACAGGTCTATCCACCCATACAAATCCTGATTTTTCTGTCTGCAGGTACAGAATTTAGCTTAATTGCATAATTAAGATGTCGATCCTTGACTTAAAGCCCATATATGAATCACGTGAAAAGTGCACACTGAAAATTTCCTAAGTCTCCAGGATTTGCAGCCAAGAAAACTCAGCTCAGTAGCACAAGTTATGGACTTTCAATCAGAATGAATGCAAATATCACAAAGTATATAGACCTTCCCTATGCAAAGGTACACTGGTAATAAAGGTTTAGAGACAGAATTAAAGTTAGTCAGGGTAGACCCTCATAATTCCATGAAACACACTAATAAATAACTAAGTCTAAAATGTTCTTACTTTAAAATTATCTAACTGAATCCAGTGTGATACTATTTTTAAAAACAAGCTTTTAATTCCATTCTTCTCTTCCAAGTTATGGCCAGTTATTTACAGCCCAAGCTCTGCTTCAGTTAATTGTTTTGTCTAGAAATACTAATTAGAGATCGGCAATTTCCACCTATGTCATTACCACAATATATCTTAAGGAAGAGCCTAGAAACATGTTTCTTCTTCTTTTTCAGAGGCACATACAGCTTTCAGAGTGACCTTCTCACACTGAGTACGTATTGACTCAGACATCCTTCATTCCTCTATATTAGCATTTCTAAATCAGAGAAATGACATCAAAGAAACCATAAGGGTCTGACTTTTATCACCAAAATAAATTCTGACTTAATGTAGTCTTTTCAGTACTTAGGAACAATAAGATACATGATTAGAGCATAGTAGAGTTAACAGTATACCTCTCGTGCCTTGTTAACTGAGGATGTATGCTATATTCCCACTTAAAATTTGAACTTTGTAGCTTTTATGGGTTTAATTTAGACCCTTGTGGCTACATACGTATTGAAGATTAGACACATAACATCTGTTACTGCTAAAAGCAGCTGCACACACAATCATTCATTTTCAATGCAGAAAATCAGCTTTTTCTAATTTCATTTCTGATTACTGTATCTTTTGTTTCAAGAAACCTCTAGCCCACACTTTAACTCAAATGTCCTGAAAATGACAAATGTTTGATTTTTGCTTTAATGGCATGACTCTGAAAGAAGCACAGCAAAGCACGCCTAAGCACATGGGAACTGGGCTGAAACCAGCAGGACTATTTATACCTGCCAGGATAAGGATGTGTTCTAACGCTTTTCTGGATTGGGACCAGAACCAGGTAGATTCAATTCCTAAGACCTAATTTTAAGTGCAGACATGCGCGCAGATTTTAGGTGGGTTTGGTAAGAGAGGCTGTAATTAAATTTGTTTGACAGATTCCTATTTAAGATGCAGATTTGGCACACCAGATGCCTGCCTGAAGCTGAATACTTCAGGGGGGAAAAAAAAAAATCAAACAAAGTATTTGGACCGTTTCTGAGAAAATGTATAATCTGATCTCACATAACCTAACTTAAGTGACAAACTTAAACTGTACCCCATCATACTTCTCAGCAGCTCCATAAGTAAAACACAGGAGATACTTTTGCCTCCTATTTGCGCTATGAGTATACCAAGTGTGTGTTCATGACATAGGTTAACAGCATGCACGTTTTAAAAATGTAAATGCATTTTTAGGTATTAAATTAAATTCTAGCATTAGATTTATAGATAAAAAATTGATCTCCAGAATTATATATATATATATATATTCACTGTCCCTTGTTAAGAAGGAGCCAAAACCATCTACTTTATATAATATTCATTCATTAAGCCTGAAAATGCCTAGCATTGCCTGATGCAAATAGTACAAACATAGCTATAAAATGTGCTTTTTAATTGAAAGCCCATTTTGTGATCTGGCAATGTGAAATAAACAACCATCAGACTGTTAAGTCTGGCAGTACTGAATTAGGTCTTTTTCTATGGCACAGATTTCACAGTTATCTGCGTGCTTAAGTGCTGTATCGGACAGAAAAAATATGACAATCAACCTTCCAAAACAAACCCACAGAGGACCTGGACAAATACTTGGTATATCAAAGGGTTCTCTCTAATAAGATGCTACATCAGAATAATGAAGAACTATCGTATTTGCAACAGAAAGAGAATATATCTGTGGCAACTACTTCACACAAATCAGTGTTCTGGTATCTTAAAAAACACCCCTGCAAAACCCAGCAAATGATGAGGAAGGCAACATGTATGCAGGTCAGCCTTATGCAAGGGTCTGCTTAATTTGGCTAACTAGTGATGAAATAACTTTTTTTTTTTTTTTTTCTGTTGGATCTGCTCAAAATGGGTTCACTACAAGCCGCACTTGTTCCAATGAACTCGGGCTGCAGTGCAAACTTAAGTATGATGCCTTGAAGAGTGGGGGTAATTTTTCGGCCATGGCAATGGTGCTTTTGACCAGAGGAGGAGGAGCAGATCCTCTGTCAATGTCTCCATCAGGCTCTGATGGTGAGTCCACACACTCGCTCAATACACAAGCAACTGCTGTGGCAACAGTAAATGCTTCACCTTGCCATGCATGAGAAGACGTATGGTAAGCGTGACATTGAGACCTCCTTCAGTTGCTTTTGTGTCCTTCGTGTTCATCCTGGCCTTGTATCTTCAACACTTGAAAACAGCTTCGTTTTTCTTCTTTTTTTTTTTTTTTTCCTCTATTCACTTAACCTATAAAACAAGAGAGAGAAAAAAAAGGTTGAGTGAGTGGATGTGGATCCATTGAGTGGATGAAGCTGCTCTGAACTGAGAATATTATGTTGTACAAACCAATTAACATTTTTCCCTTTGATTTTGTGGGCTACAGTTCAGTGTTGAGAAGGCTCCTTTGATTATTATCCCTCCCTGACCAACTCTTTAGCCCTTCACCAAGTACAAGATAAATTTCCTTTTGAAATCGTAAAAATTCTTTTAACTTCCAGTATTTTGAAGCTGAAAGTCCAGAGCACAACAGAGTGAAATATAGTCTTTTCCTCAGAACAGCACTTTCTCTGTAACCTTTGTGGTATGTATATGCAATATATATATGCATATATACACATGCCTGATGCTGTTTTCATTTCTCTTCCTCTTACTACCTCTTCTTGCTCTTGCAGAAGAGATATTTTTGTTTTCTCTCCAGCTAGAGAGAAATTAATTCTGAGCCTAAACACGGTTGCCTGCCAGCAACAGCAGATGACACATTTTCAAAGACATCTGAGTAACTAAGAGCCACTTGCTGTTGTAAATCTGGGCACTGTCTGACTTTGTTTCCGTCTACCAGGCCCAGAGGTGGATCAGTCCCTCAAAGGCCAAAACTGAGATGCAGCCTTAAGTAGAAGGAAGATTTTTCTTAATTCCTAATGACAAATTGCAGATTTTCAGTCATTTACAAAGCCATAAATATCCTAAAATACTAATGAAAGCTGCAAGGGCTGGATTTGAAGGGATAAACAAGATGCATTATAAGTTTGTAAGGACATTTATCAGCACAAACAAAAATGGGAACAGGAAGGAATATTATCAAGGGCAGGCAAATTCTACAGTAGAAAAGGCTTAGAGACTCTTTACTCATTTTTTCACTTTTTAGGCATATCCTATAGAGCACAAAACCCTTAAACAGACATCACACCTCTCAGTAACCATCTCTTATTAATGACAACCTTATTAGCTTCGCATATTGGAACTTCCCAAAAATTTGGCTAGCTTGGTCACTGGCTAATGAGCCACCCTAGGGACAACAGTTTTGTGACTCAGAACCTACAGCAGTGTCTCACCATGATGACAGGCTATTGACCCCTTGTGGAGACAGCTCAGACATGGGACAAAACTACTGGAGTGACCTGTCAGATCGTTCCCCTAAAAACCTAGGAGGTAGCATCATGCAGACTGTTTCATCAACTGATTAAGATCCATCTTAACAGCCACTGAGCACTGATATATTAGACCAAAGAAAAGCCCATCTTAGGTGAGCATGTTATCTGAGAAAGAAGCTAATAGCAATGCTTAAAGAAAGAGCACAAGCAACATGTATGGAGTCATCTCTGGTAGACTTGCTGAGACACCAGTAATCAGCTATTTGGGGTCTTCTGAGCGACTGTATCCAGACCAGCGTCTTCAATAGCCATTGGCAGACCAATCCTCCATTAATTGGTCTAATCCACGGGTGTCAACCTCATTTTCACCGGTGGCCACAGCAGCCTTGCGTTTGCCTTCAAGGGCCGAAAGTAATTTTTGAATACAACCACGAGGCTGATGTGGCCGCTGGTAAAAATGAGTTTGACACCCCTGACCTATCCAGATGGAGAAAAGCAGAAGAGAAGCAAGGTGCCTGAGTGACGTGACAGTCCTTTCTGTCAAGAGGGAGGAAAAGAGGAGATTATGGTTGTTCCCAGACTAAGGAAGGGAATGGTCCCATGGTGGTCATCCGCTCCTTGCTGCTTGCTGAGGTAAATGCTTTGTCTCTGACAGCCCAAGCGTTTTCAGCTCGGGTCTGTTTAAAAAAAAATAAAAAATCCCAAATGCCAAACAGGCACACTTTGGTACACAAACAGTAGAATACATCTCAGCATTCTGGACTTTACAGAAGTAACACTGGCCATATGAGATCTCTAGAAACCCATAGTAGCTTAGGGCATGCTTGAAAATTTCACATAATGGATATGTTTCAAGTAGAAGCAAGGTATTTAAGACCCATGAACCAAAATTTAGTGATGAGAGTATGGCTCTGTTTCTAATGAAATGTATTCCCATATGTGAAAAATAATCCCAAATTAGATACAGGTCAACAGTTGCTATGGCCTTCTACTGCTGTGATGCTACAGCAGTATGCTCACTTTTGGTAACGTTTTGGAGGAAAGCCTTTTCCCAGACAACAAAGCAACTCCCACCTAAGCCTGACCTTTTCTGAGATAAAATCTGGGAAAAAAAAAAAAGTGTATTTTTTAGCTTAAACTTTTTTTTTTTAAAAAAAAAACCACTNAAAAAAACCCACTGATGTTAAAAATAAATTCCACCATGAAAATATTGTTAAAAATATCACTGCCACCTAATTTTTTTTGCAGGATTTTGTCTTTGCCCTTCCTCCCAACAAGTTCAAACTCTGGCACCTGGTGCTGAGAAACAGAACAGATGTTTGGAGGAGGGCTGAAAGCATGTGTGCCTGCAAAGAGTCAGGCAGCTGTGTGAGACACAAAACGAATTAATTCAAAAAGTCAGCTATACATGATAAGGAAGAATATGTGAAAGCTATACATACCATGAAGAGAGATTTCTGTCCTTGTTTCAGCTTGGACAGAGTTAATTTTCTTCCTAGTAGTGGGTACAGTGCTGTGTTTTAGATATAACAATGATAAGACACTGATTTTTCAGTTGTTGCTAAGCAGCCAAGGACTTTTCGGCTTTTCACACTGTACCAGGTCCATAAGAAGCTGGGAGGGGACACAGCCAGGACAGCTGACCCGAACTGGGCAATGGGATGTTCCATACCGTATGATGTCATGATCGGTATGTATTTTAGGGGAAGAAGATGGAAGGGGGGGATGTTCAGAGTGATGGCATTTGTCTTCCCAAGTAACCATTACACATGACGGAGCCAGGCTGTGCTGGAGATGGCTGAACACCTGCCTGCCCATGGGAAGCAGTGAATGAATTCCTTGTTTTGCGTTGCCTACATGCATGGCTTTTGCTTTACCTATTAAACTGTTTTTATCTCAACCCATGAGTTTTCTCACTTTTACTCTTCTAATTCTCTCCTTCACTGCACCATGAGGGAGTGAGCGAGCAGTTGCATGGGGCTTATTTGCCAGCTGGGGTTAAACCACAACAAGTTCTTACTATGCCACATCGTTTACAACTGTTCCAGTTGTCCTGAGAGTCCAAGTATTCTGGTAAAACATTTACAGCTTTATAAGTGAACTTACAGGACTGTTACTTATCTGGGTATTTTGGTTTTAAAGACAGATTAGAATAAAATGCTTTGTTATATTTTATTATTTTTGACTAGTGAAAACATATTTTTTTTTTCCCACAGACATCACCACAAACATATGCTGGTCGAGATCTCTGTGTGCATGGAGATGTCAGATTATGGCACAAGGGAGAGAATGGTTCCCTCTTCAAAGCCTTCTACCGGCCAGCAATACATCCACGAAGTTATAAACCTATGCTATAATACACGAGCCACATAAGGAATATTTAATCAGTAAAATCCTTTCCCCCTCCTTTGCACAATCTGCAATTTGATCAATTTGCTAGGTTTCAGGCTTATATGTGCTTCTGCGTGAGCAAACAGGAGGCTAAATACATAAGGCGTTCCTTTCTCAAGTTCTGTGTGATGAGGTCTCACAGCTACTTTGGGGGGCTGGGAGAGTTTAGTCTCAGACTACAAAAAAAAAAATCAATGTGTCACACTTCTCCTGATACCAGGTAAAAATCAGGGGATCCACAGGTGAGCAGAGAGTATCATGAAGGCAGCTACAGTCAATACATGGTTGAATGTTAAGAGCGAGGGTTTATGCAATTTACTCTGCCTTCAGCAGAGAGCTGGCAGTGACAGGAGGATGGCTGGACAACACCCTGCTTCTGACCTTGGGCCTCTGGACGAGGATGCACAAACTGCAGCTCCAGGTAAAAAGCAAAAAAATAATGCCCAGGGAATGCAGGAAAGTAGAATGCGTCAGAGAGTTCCCAGCAAATAGCCTCCTGTGGAGCTGACCGTGAACGTCTGAGGACATTTACACTGCTGTTTATGACATAAAAAGTGAAAATTTCTCTTTAGGTAGAGAAAGACACCCAAATGATTAAAAATAAGAAAGCCTTTTGAAAACTCCAATAAAATGGACATGTCAAGTTATGCAAATGCTTCTACCTTTAAATATGTTTCTATACATTTTCAATATTAGCTATCCCAAGTTGGCATAAAATGGGATAATTGTTGGTAGATCAAGGAACTAAAACAACAAGCAGCTAAGCCACATGTTCATCAGACTACTACAAAAAACAACACAGTTCCTCAAAGATTTCACTGAATTAATAAAAGCTACAAGATGAACTATACAGCCAAAGGGCAGTGACACAACCCACACACATGCAGGTTAGGAATCCACATGGCTGAGGGTGTAGTGTGAAATGGCTGCCTGAAGCCCAAGAAAAGAAAACTCAACCTCATGACCGCCCTTTCTTCCTACTCCTCCAGCCTACTAATAGTCTTCCAAGAAAATAAGCAGACCACTGCAGAGAATAGGGCTGCACAGTGCTGAAAAATAAATATATATGTGTTTTAAATCTCTAAGGTGACCACTTCAGGCATGCAGGATAAGAAAGCCTTTGACTCCACAGCAGGCTGAGATGCCAAAGATGAATAAAAACAACACAGTACCAAGGTAGACATCAGGCAATCGATCTCTGAGCTTAAAGCCACAATAAATTATTTGACATCTGTGAATCTGCCAAGAAAGGTACTCATCTGGAAGATCCAAAGGCATGAGAAGCAGGAGGGAGAGAAAGAGTGTAGGGGGTGGAACGGACGGAGCTGCACAGTCACACAGGAGGTGCTGGAAAGGAAATAGGTGCAGAGAGGGGAGAAGGTAGGGAGAAAAAGAGCGATGAAGCTTCAGGTGGCTGATACAAAGAATAATGTGAAAAGAATCAACGTGGAAATAAGAATTGCCTGAAAACATTCAAGGAGGAAGCCTGCTCTGATGTGTGAAAACTTGGTCGTATGGTTGTTAAATCCGAACCTGTGAGGGAAGATGGAACTGGTCACAGCACCCAGCATAGCATTCCCTGTGCTTAAGCCTCAAAAGGAGCTCTTGAACCTAATTATGGTGCTTCATCACCATCAACAGAAAGATGTAATTATGAAAAATGTAAGGAAGAATCTACACATAGAACTAAAAATAATGAATTCCAGTTGTTCCACTGGAAGAAAAAAACCCCACCACTATGACAAAGAAAAATGATGGGGGAAATTACACTGACATTCAGCAGAAGCCATGTCTAGTTTGAAAGAGGACAATTAAACTCAGTCATCTACTTCCCATGTACCTATACATTTAGAAGAAAAGAAAACTTCAGTAAGGGAAACATGAAAATATCCAGATTGTCACAGTAAATCTGTTATTTCCATAAGATACAGAAACGTCCCAAAGGAGGGTTAGCTAAGCAGATGATCAAGCTGTAGGGATAGGGGTGGGAAAAGACAGGGGGCTGAACAAGGAGACTAAGACATGAACAGAGTAACCTGGAGATGAACAAAGAGAATTACGAGTTATGAAGAACTGGAAGTTGGACAGAAGCATATTGATGTTACGAAGAAATAGTTCAGAGTTTGATTTACTTAGCAAGAACTCTTTAAAAAAAGTGTCATTACAAAAAAAAAAAAAAGATAGTAAGAGTGAACAAAAAAGAACAGAGAAAACTGAAATGTGGGATGCCATGAAAAGTCTGTAGCTAAGTCCTCTTGATCAGAAGCCTCCTAGGTGGAGGGAGACCTTCTGGGAACTGGAAGAAGCAACACTGCCAGGGATCATGATGAGAAGAAAGGACCTGTGCTTTCAACAGAGCAGAGCTCTTCGGGGACAGATTTATGCTACTTACATGATTTTAGTCTTTCATTTAAACTGGAGGGAATATAGGAAAGGAGAAAGAAACAGAAAGGAATGTAAAAAAATTACTACAAGACATGAATTTGAGACATTATCAATAGAAATTGACACATCCAGCCATATATGTAAGGTTCAAAATTAAAAATAAGCTGTCTGCCTCAGAAAGGTTCATGGTATCAAATGAAGAAATAACCACTTTACTTTCAAGTTCTTTGATAAGCTAAGTGGTTATTATCTCTGGCTTTTCACTTGAAATTAGCATCACTGGATGTCAAAGGACTAAACAGTGTAATTATACAGAAAAACACTGGCAGCAGTTAAAAACACAACAAACCAAACAAAAACTACCAACCCCCCCCCCAACTCAAACGTGATAATGATCAGCAGCTATTTATGGTGTCGGCTGAAGCAAAAGCAGAAGGCTGGACATTTGCTAAATGTACATTTCTTCAGTTTCTGCGTCAACTGAAGGATAAAGACATCTACTGTTACTAAACCATATTGTTGTGAGGTTACTAAGAACAAGAGGCTCACAGGTTGCCTACAATAACGTAACAGTAATAACAATGACAGCTCTTCAAAGGATTTCCCTCCCAATAACAACTATTTGGAACAGGAGAAATCAGGCTTTGAAGTGCTCCAGTTTTATACAGAAGCCTCACCAGGAGAATCTGGTTAATGTACAATAATAGCTAAGGAACCAGGTGCAGCATTAACCTTTCTACTTTACCAGTTCCATCTCCCAAATTACTAGACAGGCCTGTACACAAAGGAATAAGAACATACATTTTATTCACATCCTTATAATTTATATCCCAAAATAGACCGAATGTTAATCTCTAAGTCTTTAATGAAGTGAACAGGATCTGTAGAACCTGGTTCCATTAAATCATCATATCATGGCCCACTTTAAGTAAGCTGATAGTTGGGATGGATCCAAAAATCCAGAAATAAGAAAATTTATTCTTTGAGTTAGCAGAACAAAACGTGTGTGTGTATCAGTTGGTAAAATGTGTTTTCAGCAAAAAGATAAAATAACATAAAAGAGTAGCTCAAGAGTGAAATTTAAACAAACACTACAGAGAATAAGGTTTCACAAAATTCATAAATCACATGCACAAAGAGACCTAAACAACAATTATTGATGTGAAAGTAAACTGAATATGGGCCGCTGAAAGAACAACAATTGAGTATACAGATATATTTGTATACTCAGTATACAAACAGTATACAAAATATCTGTTTTACAAAAGAAGTAGTAAAAATTAGTTCAAAAGCCAAAGTGAATCAAAGAGCAGCGTATTATTCCACCAGTTAAAAGGTACCAACAAAAGACTGCTAGATACCTTAGTAAGCCATGTAGTCCTTTCACTAATTATTGTAGAAAAATCTCTATATTTCTGATTTGCTAAGCCCTGTAGTTACCGTAGGTATCTGGAAGTAGCAGGTTTGCCAAAGACATGGAACTGATAAGGAAATAACAGATTGAAAAAATAGCAGAAAAACTTTTAAAGGCAATAGTAAATATAAAAACTGGCAAGACTCCAGGAGTGCTGCCTTTCAAATGTAATTTTATTAAGTATGTAAAGTAGTGCTAGTTTTTTCTTGAGCAGTATGTTTAACAGTATTTTTGTCAGAGGAAGAACCTATCCTATCTATAGAAGAAGCTGTCTTTGTGTTCTCCCTAAACCAAAAAATGTTCTTACCCTATGCGACCAATATAGTTACGTCTAATTTGCTGAAGATGTTCAGGTGTCAAATAATCTTTGAAGAGAGTAGCAGAAGATTAGAGAGTTATTTTTCCTGTTTGCAATTGATGGATATTTAGCTGCTGAATTTGACATATATGAGCCCCATTATTTAAACGGACCACTTGTCCTCACGCTGGTCAAAAAGCTTATGCTTCAGCCAATGGCACTGGTTGTTCTCTTTTTGATTTATTAAAGGACACAAACAGCAACATATTTATTGAGCCTTCTGTGTATAACATTTTTTGTAAAGCCTTTTGAGTAAACAATATGGCATTGTGAATTTATTACAGGAAGAAAACTCACAGAAGCACAATAAAGACTACTGCCTCATTGTTTACAGAACTGCTTCCTAGTATCGACATTCAATGATGAATTACTCATGTAATAAAAATTAATATCAAAATATTATGCTGTGTGTGAATAGACAGCTACACACTTTGGCAAAATATAGAAAGCTACAGCCTCAGAAAACATCACCTGTCAATCAGGTATTAAATGCTATCAAATGCCTGGAAATCAAGCCTCAGAAAATCTAGAAAAACTGCATAATGGCCTTCAGCAAATGCCAAACAGACCTGGGATCCTGAGGGAAGTAAATAATTTCAACAGTGATTTTTTCGCCAATAACATCTTCCATATTTCCTTCCTTCCTTCCTTCCTTTCTTTCTTTCTTTCTTTCTTTCTGTAATTATTCCGTAAAGAATTACCTTGTCAGGAATGCAGAGAACACCTTTACAGTTTGCCATGAACTAAACATATCACCGGAGTGTGCAGGTCAGTACTTTGTACAGAACCACTAGGTAACTAGCTCTTCCACGCACATGAAAAAGCCAGGCAGCTAAAAGCTCTCGTAGCTGGAAGCTGCCTCATTAGTTTAATGGAATGTAAACCCCTCCACAAATAAGAAAGATATGGCAGCTCACCATAAATTATTCTGCACAAATATTCTATAGGATGATTCAAAGACGAGTTCAGGGTGGACCAGAAGGTGCTTGCTTTCCTTTCCTAATGATATGTAATGGAATGAACTGTGAGCTTTATCATGGACCTGGCAGTTTGCAAGATCAGAGAAGAAAATATGTGCATATGGTAGACCAGATATTTACCAAAGAATAATTTCCAATCATAGCTTTGAGCACAGAATCAGTTTTACCTGCTACTTTATGCTGTGGCTCCAAAACCATCAAGTTAAGCATCGTGTTTCTCAAATCTCTGTTTTTATGTTGATCAAGTTTTCAATTAAAATTTTGTTTTACTTGCTTGTGTTCAACTAAGAAACAGACACTCCAACTAACTTGCATTAATCATTCTGTATGGTCTGAGATAATAAATTTAAGAAAGAAATGTACATTCAAGTCACAGTGAAGGTGGGGAAAGAATTGAATAGACCTCCAACAGCAGGAGAGTGGCCTCTTGAGCACAGAGATGCTTTTAAGACTGGCCAACCATATCAGATCTGATTTTCAGTCCACACCTGCCTGTTCTTGAAAAAGTCCTAGATTCTTATGACCTAAGCATTGTGAACGTGTGTTATATTTGTTAAATTATCTCTGCCACCTAAAGTAAAATGCATGACTTTAATATTTCATCATTTAAATACTATTTTGAAATACTATTTCAACTGTAAATATACCTTAATTTAATTCAAAGCAAATAAAATAGCTAAAAATACTCAGGGCATGCAAACTTTTCTTGTAGATTTAAAAATAAATGCACTTATACCAAACGAAAGAGAGTCAAGTCTAAACAGATGTTATCTTTTTCATTTTTTAAAATCTCTGAGAGACTAGAGAAATCGTTGCCATGGTCTATTTCCAAGATATTTTAGGTGAGCAAGATTTATACATATACATATATATATATATATATCGATAGATAGATTTTACTATAGTATGCATATATGCATAGAATATGGTTAAATGCTGGAAAGTAAACAAGGTAAATTTTTTACAAGTCAGATGTGGACAAATGTTAAAAGATTGCTAGGGCATAATCTAATAAGCAAATATTAAGAACAGCATGATATTTAAATGACATTTTTATATTTAGTAAAAACCGTCTTACAGACGTAATGAAGAACTGTAATTTTCTTTGCCAGTACATATGAGAGTATAGATAGCTTCTTACTGATCAAAGGAAAAAATGCCCCAAACCAGTAGAATAATCCAAGAAATATGGGAGCTTCTTTAATGGGAAACTTTAAGCTATCAAGTATGTTCTCACTGAGCACAGAATAAACAGATTTTTTTTTTTTNTTTTTTTTTTTTTTTTTTTTGCAATTCCATCAGTATTGAAATTACTTCTGCTTTAGAATATATATTTGTCCAGCCTATTTGTAAATAAAATATTTTGTAGACATATCCAGTTCAATAAACATGAGTCAGTTGTTTCACTCAATCCAGTATAAAACACAGTTGCTCATTAGGGAAAAGAGGCTAATGATAATAATGCATTTCACCTTGCTAAACAGAAAAAATATTATATATTGAATATAATTGAATCTCTGACACAAACAAGCAAAAATATCACTTTTGTAATCACCTTAATTATGTTATTTACAAGGCTGTGATTTGAAAATCTGTTCAGGCTCCCTAGATGGATAAAATAAATACTCATTAAAAAAAAAAAAAAGGAAATGCATAGAGCATCTTAAGGAGGTAAGAGGATGAGCTCTCATCCTCCTGTTACAAGGTGATTGGTACCAGTCACAGTCAACCTTCTGGGATGCCACTAGTGCTCGCTTGATGCCAGGATGGATTGACAATTGTCTGAGAAAGAAGAGAGAAACTGGTCCAACAAGGGCACAGATGTATCAGCTGCAAATATGGCTGAATGCTGCAAAGACTTTCATCGTTCATAGGGATAAAAGGAAAACGAAAAAGCAGTGGTGCAATATCCTGCGAGGTCACTGGAATTGTTGCCTTCAAAAGTCATGCTCACAGGATGAATATTCAAGTTCTCAATCACTGGTGGTTAGTCAAAACACGTAGCTTCATAAGAATTTCACTGTGAAACCCAGGACTATGCAGCTGGTATAAAACCCCAGTAAGTTCCAGAGCTTTGTTTGAAACTAGATTCAAACAAACAAACAACAACTGAAAAAAACCCCAAGAACTAGCCCACAATAAATGACTCTTTTACAGGCAGTCAATACTTAGAAGTAAAGAGCCACACACATACCAAGATTTAAGCCACTTAAATCAATATTTTTGTCACTGATTTAAACCAGAAGAATCCTTAAAACTCAAAAGCAAGTCTAGTTGATGAAGTATTCAAAAGAGAAGAAAAATCAAATACTTTATTTATTAATGACTTCAAAGTGCCAGCTGTAAAGTAAATCACTGTATCTTGCTTACCACTGGGAAAAAAAACAGCAGTAAAGCTGTTCATTTGCTACTTCTGTGCAACCTTTATAAAGAAAAGAGCCTATTTTTGCATAAACAACTGATTTGCTTCACAAGGCCACTCAACTGAAATAGCGCTTCATGAAGTATCTGTCCTTTTGTCTGTCTGCCGCTTTCCTTACAAATACACACATACCTACATACCTATATATGTATGTGTATATATAAGCTCCCCAACCAGTTTCATAACTTTGAAGAGATACAGGGATGACATCCAGTATTTCAAGTTCCCACAAGTTTCATGGACCCACAGCCTAACCGGAGGTGCAAGGTGGTGGTTCCACCACAGGAAAAGCTTTGGTCTGAACCCAGCAGTGAAGGGTTCCTGGTGGGGCTGGGAGCAGGTGGGTCAGCAGATGCCCACTGGTCACACAGCAGCTCACAGCCACGTGCTTTCCTCTGCTCCTGGTGAGCATCACAAACGAGAAAAGCGAGAGGAGAGGGCTTTAGAAGTGAACTAATACAGTCACTAAAAAAGCCCTCATGTTCAGAGGAACTCCCTGCAAAAGGTACGTTGAGCAGGCATAGGATACGTATTCAGTTTATTCACAGAAATGGTTGTCAGGTGTTGGAACAGGCTGCCCAGGGAAGTGTTGAGTCACCATCTCTGGAGGTGTTTAAAAGACGTATAGATGAGGTTCTTAAGGACATGGTTTAGTGTCAGTGTTAGGTTAATGGTTAGACTCAATGATCTTGAGAGTGTCTTCCAACCAAAATGATTCTATGATTCAATTTTTTTTTCCAGCTGCTCCAGTACCTTTGTGGCTCATATGCAACCCCATTGCCTTTAACAGAGTTTCACAGACATAACTGGATGTGGAATTTGGTCCTGTGTTCTCTACTAAAACAAGACAGGACCTGTGTTAATGCAAAGGATTTGGTGCTGCCCTTACCTTCTTACCTTTGATTTGGGACCACGAAGTGTCCCATTTCACAGAATCACAGAATCATAGACTGTCCTGAGTTGGAAGGGACCCACAAGGATCACGGAGTCCAACTCCTATCCCTGCATGTGACAACCCCACAGTTCACACCATGTGTCTGAGGGCATTGTCCAGTCTCTTCTTGAACACTGTCAGGCTCGGGGCCGTGACACCTCCCTGGGGAGCCTGTTCCAGTGCTCCACCACCCTCTGGGTGAAGAACCTTTTCTAATGTCCAACCTAAACCTCCCCTGGCACATCTTCCTGACATTACCTTGGGTTCTGTCATTTGTCACTAAAGAGAAGAGTTTGGCACCTGCCCCTCCTCCTCCCCTTGTGAGGAAGCTGTAGCAGCCATGAGGTCTCCCCTCAGTCTCCTCCAGGCTGAACAAACCAAGTGACTTTAGCCGCTCCTCATACAGGTTCCCCTCCAAACCCTTCACCACCTTCATAGCCCTCTTCTGGACACTCTACAGTAGCTCTGTATCTTTTTTATCCTGTGGTACCCAGAACTGCACACAGTGCTCCAGGTGAGGCCGCACCAGTGCAGAGCAGAGCTGGGCAATCACCTCCCTCGCCCGGCTGGCAATGCAGAGCTCATTTGTAATAAAAAAAAGTAAAGTTTTGGGGAAAGGTAATTGCTGAATTATTGTAGAGATTCCAGACACGTACTGAGGAATAGGTTACTATTAAATAAAAATTTATGTAAAAAAGCACTACTGAAGTTTTGTTAGTATCTGCATCAATAATTGGAAGAGGACACTAGCAGCACACTGATGTCAGTTGACTGGAAGGACTGTGAACATTATAAAGAGCTCAAATGTGAGAAGGAAGATAACAACCCCAAAAGAAACAGTGAAAAAATGCATGGCAATACATTTACAATACAAGTGATAAAGTTACATTACAACACATTTACGATATGTTACAATACAAATTTGAGAACTAGGGAAAACCAATTCTTAATAATGATCTTCAAGGCCTTAATGATACAAAAGGCCTGGGGATGACAGAAGACTGTAAATTAGAGTCTGAAAACTTATACTTTGGAGCAGGAGAAGAGGAAGCAACCATGTTCACATAACCATATTGTGTTCCGTATTTGGACCCGGACTCTCCATAACCACACACACACCAAAAAAAAAAAAGAAAAAAAAGAATTAATAAAAAAAAGAAAAAAAAAAGTGGCAGTTCATTGAGAGGAGAATGCAAAAAACTGCAAAGGGAAAATTATGCAAAGATGGAGGTGGATCTTAGCCAGCAACAAATGAGACAGTATTCAGAAAAGGCTACTGATAATGGAGGGAATGAAAGAGGAGGAGAGAAAGTGGAATGCTGCAAGTTTGGCTGACTTGGGCAACTTAATTTCAAAAAAGGGGAAAGCAATGAAAGCTAAAATTCTGCCCCAAAACCTGCTTGTGGTATCTCTCAGGCTGAATGACATTCAGCAGCCTTCGTGTAAAGATTCCCAGAAGCCTTATAAGAAACACGCTGCAGACAGTCAAGACAATCAGCACTGGCAGTTCTGGATCAGGTCTTAAACAGAATTTGGACATAGAGTGCACATTTCATAGGAAATTCCACCTTGCAAAGTTTGTTTGCATTCCGAATTGGACAAAACCATCAATTTTTGAAACAGTTTAGTATGCATGTGAGTGGGTATGTTTGTGTTCTGTTATTTGTCAATCCAAAGAACTTATTTTTCAACAGCTAATTTTTGTACGGACTTCAACTTGATGGTTTGTGTACTTTCATGTACAATATCTCTTTAAGTAAAAATATTTATTTGAAATAGAAAACTAAAGTAGCAATTTTTTACAATCTTATGAAGGCAGCATAGGCAGTCCTTATTAAAGCCTTTCATTTAATTTTTAATAAGAAGGTCAACACATTCCCACAGAACACTTAGATACTGACAAATGGAAAAAAAAGATCTATTTGCTCTTCTATAGACTCACTTCGTAATGGAAAGGAAACAGAGTTGAATGAACTAATGATGTCTTTTTTAGCCTCCAGCTTCCAAGAATTTATACATTTTCTATCTCTCTTCCATTTTGCAAGAGCCCTGGCACTAACTTTGTTGAAGTTAGGGAGAGGAGGGAGGTTTTAGAGATTTTTTTACTAGTATTTAGTCAATGAGTAAGTTAACTTGGTAAGAGAAAAAAGAGGTCAAATAGTATTAAAAAACATACAATACTTGTTTTCTTTTTTCCCCTCCAGTACTCTGCATTGAAATCTGAAAAGCCCTGTTTCAGATTCTGCACTTTGCTGTCACACACGTACTAATAGGACACACTGGCCTTTGATACAATTCTCTTCAGGGAACAAAAGCTTCTTTTGGCACAACTACAGCCACTGCTTGTTGTAGGTTACACATGCCTTTCCAGCCAAGCATGATTAATAACTGTTAAAAAAAAATGCTTGTGACCCATGGCAAGTATTCTTTCAACTATAATACCAGCATTATGGGCTCTGAATCTCAGTAATTTTAAAATGTGCTTCTACAATGGAACTATAATTTAATTACTTTTTCTGCAGCCTCTTCCATTTTGTTTCATCACATTGATTGCACCATGCGCTTGGCTGCTTATGGAAGACTGCGTCTGCCTCCAGGATTATTTCACTGGGGTCTTTCAACATCTGTTTCTGAAAATGACTTTATTTGCAGTGGCATAAAGAATAAGCAGAGACTTGTTTAATCCAGATAAATTGGAAATGAGGGAGACACAGAGACAGAGTTGGAGGGAGGGAAGAGATGGGAGGAAAAAAGAGAAAGCAAATCTTTGCTTTATGCTGCGGAAGACACTAAAATAATCTGACCTGTTCCTGTGCTTCTGAAATGCCATTATCTGATGGGTGATGTGATACATGAAAAGATGAATCACTAAGTCAGTTCCTTTTAATGTTTAGGTGGAGTTCACAGATGTAATACATAAGACTTTCTAGCTAGAGCTTCATGTTGTGCTTGATCAGTTTAATATAATTTTCACAACCACTTGCAACCTTATCCCCTGAGAATCACAAAGCAGTCTGAAATTATCTGTAGCAGTTGACAAAAGTCCCTGTAATAAACAAGCTAAACCCAGGCTCCAGCATGACCTGACATCCTTCCAAACGTGGCTACAGCCAACACCTGTTGCAGAGTGGCCCAGCACAGACCGCCAAGCACACAGTTTAGCAGTCGCCCTGATGTTAGCGGACATGAACTAGGTCACCTGTATATCTGATGAGCAAGTGCGAGGCATCTATAGCATGCCTGTGCCTGCATCAGCTTGTGTTCAACACAATGGAAATCACCATTGGCGACTGCAGTCTATTTTTATGTTACGGGTGGGTTTGTTAACCCACAAACCTGCAAACCATCGTAAGCATTTAAAGAAGTTCTCTCTAAGAGATCACAGGGTTTTGTTTTGTTTTGTTTTGTTTTGTTTTTCAGGGGGTAAACAGATATTTGTCAAGCAGTATCCACTGCCTCAATGAGGGAGTGCTGCAGGAAGGCACCTCCAGCAACAAGAGAGCAGTAATGCCTGAACAAGCCATACAGTGTGGTTTTAGGGACCAAGGCCTCTCAAATTCAAAGCACCAGCATGGGCAGACCACCCCAACACGCTGTTACGTTTTGAGAGTTTAAAATCTTGTTGTGTCTTCTTTTGTTATTTGCTGATCTTCCGGGCTCTATTGCTGTAGCAAGCATGTCAGGAACAACCAGACCGAACACATCATCTAGCTGGTTTGGACACACATACTTTGCTAGGAATTACTTAAAGACAATCCAAAAGGAGGCCATGCAGTTCTCAGACTAATAATAAAGTAAAAATCTTTCTCCTCAAAAGTAGTAGGTATCATGCAAATACACAATAGGCAACTTGGTATTTGCCTGATTACCGTAGTCGTGTAGATTTAATTAACCATCACAGGCAGTTTGGCTTTCCTTTTCTAGCCTGACTCTTGCCTCAATCATAGGCCATCTTGGCTTCCTCCTGGGACTTCATCCATCCAGGTCATGTAACTCCCTGAACCACCAAGACACACTCTTAGACAGGCCTGTGCACTTACGCTGCTGTCCCCATGGGAGGGCCACAAAAAGGAAAGAAAAAACATTCCTCCTCTTCTGTATGTCACTGCCTTACCTTTCCTGAACAAAATACAGCAGGTGAGCTGAGCACCTTGAAAAGCTCAAAGATTCCACCTTGCTGATGTACTTACAGGCAATACAAGAAGCAAAACTCCTCTGGCAGCCTGTGTGTCTAGTAACTTGGCAAGCTTGACAGACTGCATTTGGAAGCCTGGTTATTTTTGTGAAAGACATAATCCCAAAAGCAAACATCTCAAACTTTTGGAAGGAAGAAACACAAAGCAAAACAAACATATGAAGCTAACACAAAGGAACAGAGTCATCAGAGTAGAGTATTTTGCTGAAGAACTATCTGAAACTCAGGAGATCAAGGTTCCCTCTCCTCCTCCCTAACTACACCCCCTGATATCTCTTCAATGTCTGAAGAAGAAGTGAAGATTTGATAGAAGACATCATCTATTCACAGAAGATTTCTATTTGGCTAAAACAGGTGGGGAAGCAGCCCTGAGGAGAGAGGTGTTCCACTGGCAGGGCAGGCCTGTGAAAATCCTATTTAAAGAGATTGTTAACAGTTATTTCCACCCCCCCTTTTTTTTTTTTTTTTTTTTTTTTTTAATTTAGATAAATTAACTTTCTCCCCTCGTTTACCACCTCACAAGCATAGGCTGTAATACAACAATTGTACAGGGCCAATTGCCATGCAAAGTTGCTCATTGCTTTTCTAGAGCTTCAAAGTAAACTGTACATGGATAGGGTTATTACAGTCTGAGAAAGCATTGTCATCTTGCCAGTATTACCAAAGAACAAAAACAATCATGCTTAATTAGAAATTCTCCCTGAAGAATTTATAAGAATATATTGCTCAACAGCCAAGGTGAAAATAGGTTTGCCTCTGAAGTACCAGTTAGTGACCACTATTGGACAATGAGAAGATGTCTGTGCCGTCCTGCTGGTCAGATGTGGCTTGGTAGCACCTCTGTCCCCAGGATGTTTCATAAAAGGTCTTACTAAAGACACGATAAGTGTTTGAACGTTTACCTTAGCTTAGTCTTTGATGAAACTTCCAGTCGTGTGAAGCTGAGCTGTTTTCCTACTGGAAATGACTGGGAGAAGCCAGAAGAGAAAGGATGAAGAAGTAACACTGAGTCAGGCAAGTGTACTTTGGTCCTCACTTGAGGAAGGACAGAAGGTACCTGATGCTGCAGAAAGCAGAGGAGACAGCAGCCATCTAACACGCCTTGTCATCAGACAATTTTTTTTTCTTCAAGGGGGTTATGAAGGTATCATTGAGAGAGACAGGGAAAGTCAGTGGAGATAGAGTAATTGACAGGAGTGAAGAGACCAGGCAAATTGCTGCTAAGAGTCTGGGATTGCATCAGCCATTATCAATATTAAAAATGAAGTAGGCATAAAAATTGGGAAAAAAAGTTGAAAAAGCATCAGGGTGAGTGCTCCTGACAAAGATGCTCCTGTTCAGACCCCTGGAGACAGGGTATAGGTGTGGTCATGTGTCATTCACACACACCTGAGAGAGTGATAATACTGATGATAATGTGTCTGTCCTCCTAAAAAACAATTTTTAAGTGGTAAACCCCATGTTTTGAGCAAATTTGAACAACCAGCTTGGAATCCAGCTATTTAAGGTTCAGAGAGGGGATTTCAGCATTAATTCACAGCAGCAATACACGTCTTCTGTCACCACAAGACCACCGCATTTCACAGGACTGCATTTAAAACAGAAGCTCCCCCAGGGTGGTAACAGAGCCACCATGTGTCTGTTTTCAATGATCTGTAACAGATTTAAATTCATTGTTATGGCTTCAGCTATAGGAAAATGGTTTTACCTAATTTTTCTGTGCAAGTCCTAGGTCAGACTGGGCCACAGAGAGTCTTTTTCAGCAGACTTGCTGGACTATGATTATCAAAGTGCTAATATGGGTTGTTTGCATCTCTATTTTTTGCCTTCATTAAAGAAAAGACAAGAACTAAGAGGACGTGACCACTCTACTGTAGTATTTCAGGTTCAGACTTTCCTCCAAAAAAGATTAAAAATTCCCTTTCCCAGGAAGGACTGCTGACTGTGTGACAAGACCCAAACCAAAGCTGTCACCACAGGCTTACCCACAGAAGCATGTGAGACCCACCTCAGGAGGTGATAAGAAGAACAGTTCATAGCTCTGTCCAAGACATTCCACTGAACTCCAGCAGTAAGAGCAGTTTGGTTTCTGCAAAAGTACAACCTGCCTATTGCCCACCACCCTACCTTAGGCAAAGTGCAGAAACCTGTTTCTGAGGACACTTGAAAGGGTACACTGGTAACAGGGAGCAGCTCCTCTGAAAGCAAAATCAATGTGTGTCGATAGAAGCAGCAGAGGTGCCTGCTAAGTGTCTAGATGCGGGGAGGTCCTCACTTATTTAAGTGCAGCTGACTATGTAACTGGATGATTTAGGCCCCTTAATCTAAGCTCATGGACAATCCTGGAACCTGTCCAGTGTGGGCAGAGCTGCAGCCAAACCACCATGCCACCAAATCTTGCTACCAGGAAACAAATGATGTCTGCAGTAATGACATCTTGAAAAAAAGATTGTAAGTGTTGGGTGGTTATTCCCCAGTAGCTACCCACAGAGACTGTCCAAGACTGCCTGAAATCAACTAGTTACACCCAATGATGCATCTGAAGAGCAAACCTGCTCAACAGAGTTGCTCTCAGGTGAACAAAGAAGGAGGACCACGCTATAGTGTAACTGTACCTCCTCCTTTGCCCCTTGATGTGTTCCATAAAAATTAACCATTTTTCTTGTAGCATTTAAGGAAATCTATTTATAAATTGCTTCTTGATGCTCCATTTCTCAACTGTGTAATTGATTTTCATCTACAATTGATATAAAAAACCTTGAAGTGAAATCAATTAAGAGCAGCTGAAACAAAAATGGACCCTGTTTGTAATGGGCAGATCTAGTTCCTGTCTGTAGTTATTCTCCACTTCAGCAGGGGAAGTGATAAAATATAGAAGGAAAATAACCTGTGTGGGAGGCTTCACTGTGCTCTGCCTGAGTAACCACTGTTCGATATGTGGAACACACAATGGTGTGCAGCTTTATGTCCACACATGTACTTACATATAAAACCAATGTGCACTGGTAACAGGGCTGATATATTTTCTAGAAACTGTGATATGACACCAAAACATTGCCAACAGGAACTAGTCTGCATTAATTTATAAAACAAATCAAGATTTTCCCAGACTGCAACAGCTCTGAGCCTGTTTAATACTGAGTTCATGAGCAGGATCTTTTTCTTCAGGATCTAAATCTTCAACTAATATCATAAAGAAGAAGCTCTGCCTTTGCAACAGCATTCAGTCAATCAATCTAGAGTCTTCCCAACCTGTACTGTAACATAAACTCAAGATAACTGATAAATCAGCCATGCAATATCATACACATATATATATCCATTCATATATGTATATCCATTCAGATGGAATGCTACATGTATAAAGGTGCTTGTGTTAGCCACAACACTCCCCCAGCACTCAGAGATAATATTCTCATCACATAAAACACAGCGGCAACCACTGTTTTATCACATAGTCATTCAATACACAAATGTCAGATTATGTATTGTTCTTGCCAATGCAAATGTCAGTTTGGATCATTCATACGCTACAGATATGCTCCCGGTTACCATGGGTCCCCTGTGGAGCTGAGGTGGGAATTCTCAGCAGGTCTTGCAGGCCAAAAAAACCTTTGACGTGGGGATAGGCAAGGGTACCTCGGTCCTGCCTTTCTGGCATGGAGGAGGCCCAAATAAAATCTTAAGTCCGTGCACGTCTGACCCCTAAAATGCAGCATCAAAGAAAAGCAGGGCAGGACAACTTCTATAGATATGTAAAATGAATGATCCAGCTTCTCTGATCTGTGAGCACAGGTGAATGAGGAGTGGAAGGTCACAGGCGGGGCTCTTTGGGGTGCAAACTGGGCCTTTAAGGAGGGAGGTCAGGCAGCTAAAAGCCACGGAAAGGAGAATGGCACAATGCTTGGTGGGTGACTTCTATGGATAACTACACTTTTACTGTTTCTACAGCCACCTGTTGACTATAAAACGCTGGTGGTGGATGTCTGTAAGACCAGAGGATAAAAAAGAGGGCATTTTAGGGAAAGGAAATATCAGACATACATGGCATTTCCCTCTCTCTTGATTTCCCTGTGCTCTAAATAGGAAAAGTGGTGAAACACTGAAGGATTTCCTGGGCTTTACCAATAGCTTTCAAGGGGTTCTGCTTCACAATTTCTCATCATGAAAGATTTGGTTAATGGCAAAATTGAGGAAAAAAAAAATATGTAGACAGCCTGAAAATGTTGAACCTAATCATTTTGTGTAGGTTTTGTGTGTGTGTGTCTGTGTGTGTGTGTTAAAGTCTGAGAAACATAAATTCTGTTGAAGTATTAGGACCCTGGAGAAAGATTACACAGGTAATTTGTTATTATGGCTAGCTGAATAAAACCACCGAAAATCTCCAACAACACATCATTGCCTCCCAGAATATTTCTTCAAAGACAAAATTTCAAATGCTACAAAAAGCCTAGGGCATCATGTTTTATATGAGGTGTGTATGTGTTAATAGAGGGATATCCGTGATGATATCTCCAAGCCCCAGGCAAACTAACAGCGCCTCTCCTCACACTGAGCCACGCTACCTGCTTCCTTCCCCGTGTCAGGTCTCTACCAGGTAGTTCAAGAGACTCAAATCTGAATATTCTGAACTACTGCAAGCTGTTTTGTTAAGAATTCCTAAATGAGAAACTGGTCTAAGAGTCCTATTTCTGTCACCTAAACATTTGAAAAATATAATCCATTCCTAGACATTTCTACTATTAAAAGCCAGTGGAATCCAGCTCTCCTGGGAGTACAGATAACTGAGATAACCACAGTACTAAAAAGTTACTGTATTCTAATAGTGCTTGAGAAGACTAGCAGAAATAAAAGCAAAACAACAGAAGAACGGTAAATAAGAAATGCGAAGATGACTAAATACTTTAGTGCTTTTCAGGTCATGCAAATACGTAATGCAAATCGTTTCCTTTCTATTCCATGAATCACAGAAGCTGATGTAGAGGAATAGTTACAGCTACGTGTTTTCTTCCCCTGCACACCCCACATACACACACACACAGAGTTGCCGACACCCTAGGATTTCCAGAAATGATAATTTTGCCATCCAGCTTTTGGAAATGCATAATGCAAAACTTAGTGGCTCTTACCTCCTCCTTACTGATGGAACATTAACACAACCTGGCTTGACTTTACATGCAGACTGAATATGCTAACGGCTGCACTCTTTCATAAAATGAGACAGAGAGTTATTAATTTCGCCACCAAAGTCATCAGACCAGAATTTCTTACTTGTGGCCACAAAATTCCTTTCAGATGACGTACTTCAAAAAAAAAAATTAAGAATCCATGGAGGAGGGGAAAAAGTACTCATACATTTTAGCAAAATATAGTCTTGCAACTCTGAAACATGTAGGTTTGGCAAGAAGCAAATTTGTACGCAGACTATTGCGAAAAACATTTTGTTGGTCTCTCCCACAAACACGTAAGTAACTGACAGGCTACTGGAAAAATTTCCACGAAAGCAGCTTTTTAATGGAAAACTGAGTTGTTCTCTTGCTGACTTTTTTTTTTTTTTTAAAGTTTAAACAAAGAGTCTTATTTTTTTGCATGTGGGACATTCCAAATTCTGTTTTCCAACTTGAATCACAAAACACATTTGCAGCATGTATTAGAATGACAATGGCTCTTCACGGGGAAAAGGCATTGCTGGATGGACTAGCAGCTAGCAGATACCATGTAGCCTCTAGAATACCAAAACGTGAATCCACCAGCCAGGCTCCCTCCCTTTCCTCTTTTCAGATCTTGTCCAAAGGAGCTCCAGTATGAACTTTGAGAGGAAACTCCCCATCCTCACCCTGGTCTCTCTCGCTCCAACACAAACGCACTGCTCTGGACTGAGACCAGAAACGAGGACTTCTGTCTTGGTTTGAAAAGGGACACTCCACTGTCCCTTGTCCCCTCATTTCCCAGAGGAGCAGCTCAGCATGAGCAGTGAAACACAAGTATGGAGGTGTACTCATTACCACTTAAAAGAAAGAATCTTATTGGCAATTGGAAACCTAAAGCTATGTAAATCCTCTCAGTTTTAGGACAGGCTGCTCCTCTAACAAAGATATGGAGTGACTCGCAAACATCTAAACAGAAACTACAGAAACTACTGACCTCCCAGCTTCAGACTTTCTGGAGCCTGCACAATTAGTTGAGTCTTGTTTTAAGATATATCTCGAGACTGTTGGATAAAGCGCCCTTTAGCTGAACCTTGCTCATTATATGCTAAAATGATGATGTAACCAATAATCAAATATGTAAGCAACTGGCACTTCAGGACTGCGCTGAGGGTGTGAATGTAGTGATAAGATTTTGTATACAATGGTTGTTACTTTTCTTTCTGGCGTGCTGGCTTTATTCCTGCATCCAGACTTGTGCAACTCTGTAATATCTTGTCCCTGTGTGTAGAATTAGGCTTATTGCATAACGGGGAGATAGAATCCTGATTTTGGGACAACAGAGGGATGTCTGGAGTGAAAACACCAGCAATGCCAAAAGACAGGCGTGAAGCGCTATACTGACAGCACACACACACTACAGAAAACGGTGGAGTTACACTGAAGTCCAGGTTCAAATGGGTCAAATTCCTCCCAAGCCCCTGCACCCAGTATTTCCTGTTGGGTAGGTGAAGTCAGAAGTTGGGTCCAGAGACTTGGGTGCAGTTGAAGCCATCTGAATCCAACTACCTATGCCATTTGCTACAGCTTAGTGGTCTCCCAGCTTCTGCAGGGATTCTGATTGAGCAAAGCATCACTCTTCAGACCTATACATACTATGATTTCAACCTCGACACTCGAAAACTTAAAGTCCTGCTTTCACTGTCAAAAACAGTGCTGCAAATTCTGCAGACACTTAAGACAGTAACATCCCATGGACTATCTGCGGACTTACCCAGCTCACAGCAAGGGGGCAAAAGCCCTTCCCACTCGTTGCAAGTAGGTAATAATTGTAACAGCTACGCAGGACCAAAGGAAATGGAAACAACGTCTGGTTCTGTATGTAGGCTTAACTGTGAAAGCATTAGTCTGCAGAACGGGCTTTCTGGTAAGGGCTAACTAGATCTGTACAAGTTTCTTCTAGTATTGGCTAGCAAGGGACAAGAAGTTGTAATTTCTGGATGTTAAAGCTCTGCTGATACAACCTTCCAGGCCCACACCATGTACCTACCAGAAGTAGTTTACTGTGTTTGAAGGTTGCATACAAACAAATAACGTGTTCATTTGCCAGTCCAAGCTGTAACCACACGAGGGCTGCACTGGTGGAATGGTACTGCAGGTTTACAAAGCCATGCTAGTGTTTACCTCACCTGAGTACATGCCCTTAATGTCACTGGAACTGCTTCAGTGGTTGAAGGTATACAGAACTGGGCCTTCTCCTTATGCTGGTAGCATTACCTTGAACTCTGAAAGGTGAGCAGCCATGTACATCTTCAGTAGATTAAAAGTGTTGGCTTCATTTGAGTTTACTTTTCAAACAAATTTAATTTGGAGGATCTTGTGTCCCTTTTGTTCCTGATATGCAAAAGTCTAATCCACTTACTTTGGTACACATACCTGCTTTAGGTTGCTTTATGACTGCATACTTTTTTGACAGATTTACAATTAATCATATGCTGACACTGAAGGAGACTGAATCCAAAATCTTGCAATACTGTGGCAGTTAGTGATCACTATGAACACTGGAGCTACTTCAACCACTGCTTGTCAACAGTTTGATAAATACAATGTCTTTATGCTGCTGGTAAATTGTCTGGAAAGAAAATAAAGTTTTTATGAGTGTGTTTGCCATTCTTATGCGTACTGGGATTGATTTATCTGGCTACAGGTTTGTCCTGAACTATTCACGGTGAATAACAAATTGACTGGACAACATACTGCATTTTATACTCAAGGACGGTTGTGTGTGCAAACAACTTGGTTTATTCCATCACAGAGCAATCTGACTCAAATTAACGTCACAAAATAAAATATGTTACTCAATACAGCTGGATTATAAGTACCTTCAGAAGGTACTGATAGATCCACAGAAAAACAATTTCTAATTTAACAGTTTGTTTGGGGGTCATTAGTTTCTGACTCATTGGCTTCACGCAAACGTAACTAGCCTTTCTAAACACTGATGGCTCTTCATGTGTGCATGAAGCTGAAATAAAATTTCCATGGACATGGAATAAAAAAAGAATTTCAAATTAATCAAACATTCTCCCTCGACCTGTGTATGTATGCAGTTAAGAAGTATAAGTGTCCCTGAGTCAGTTCAGTGCAGACTCCCAACTCCTCATATCAGAGCAGACAAGTCTACATGCACATTGCACGTCCTTATCTCCAGCATACCTGCTATTACATTCACATCCTTAGTAGCCCCCTAGATAACCTGACAGATAATGAGGAATATTTCATTAGAAGATGTTGAAACTGCTTTGTTTCCATAAAATATTTGGGTAGTGGCAGATAGTGCTATTTCTGACAATTCTCCCTTCTCTTTGTTTCATTAGGAAATTGCTAAGAAAATGCTGCCACATCAGAACAGTGTCACCACACACCCTCACCCTGTAAGAATGAGAGTCACATAAACATTTTATGTAATGACAAATGCAGTTTAAGAACTCTCCATCCTTTTTTTCTTCATATTTGCTTCTTTCCTGCAGTCCTCTATCCCCTCAGTTGTACTGATGCAGCCATAAACTGAACAAACCAGTACTGAACTGATTTGGCTTGAAAACAAACCAAAAAAAACCCAACCCAAAACCAAACACAGAAACCCCAAATATGGCTCTGGTTTATAGCACTACCCTGCAAACAATAACCTGGCACAAGATGGAATCGAGTGACTTACTGAACTGTCTTTGCTGACTGAGAAAACGTTCATATAACCATACCTGGCTATACAAAACGGATGGCACTGAAGAATTGGATGTTGCATTTTTTCCCAAGCAGTTTTGCCCATTTCTAGTTGGGCAGGGTTAAAATTTTCTGCTGTTATTCAGGGACCACAAGACACCTTGGTATCTCTTGGTAATTCCTTGCTGTTTCTCAATCGTGCTATCTCAGTTCCAGGAAGGTTCAAGTTTATGGAGCTGAATTTCTCAGCAATGTGCAGTGTAACTGTCTTTGTAGCAGCAAAACATGAGGAGGGGTCATTTCTCTGCTGCCTTCATCAGTCTTAGAGCTGTGGTGCTGGTAGTTAATCAATTTGGAAAGATGTATCAAATCTGGAGAGTAAATTAACCTTCAAATTTTCTTCAACAATTTACACATCAAATCACAGGAGTGAACTTTTTGTACCGAAAAGCGCAGCATACATTGTTTTCTGATTAGCTGTGACAACTGCATGCTCAACACAGACTGAAAAGTAAAAGTACTTATTGAGCTTTCTTACGTATTAATTATAACTTTTTAAGAAAAAGAAAGCTATGCTGCGAACACATTTTGATGAATGAATGAAAATGTTCTTTCACTTTTCTGAAATGTTTTGAGATCCCCACCTCCACATCCTTAAAGAAACAGCATGCAAATTGCAGGCACTATTTCTCCATGAAAATTTATCTTTTTTTTTCACCACTTTAGAAAAGTAATTGGGCCCAGATGTTATCAGGTGAAATTCAACAGCAGATGTCCTGTCAAAGGCATGCCAAGCAAGCTGAATTTATTTTAGTGACCTGCTGGCACTCCAGTGTAAATAGCTCAGTGTTATTAACTGGATTCTCCCTGCTCACCTGAAGTGGATTTAAACTAATTTTTGTCTTTCAGGAAGAACCACACAAGAATAATCTGATTAGTTGGGAAGCTGCTAGAATGATTAAAGAATGATGCTGAAACTGAAGTGTGTGGCAAATAACAACTAGTACCAGCAGGTTTCTTGCTTTTTCCATCAAAGACCAAGAAGCAAAATTTACCATCCCATTTCTATGCCAGTGTCCTGGTATCTCTTCATACAACTATCTTGTGCTGCTAATAAGTTTTTTTGGAGATGAGTTGAAACCTAGACCTGAGCTGAGAATGCCAAACTCTGAAGTGGCACATCTTCCTAACTCTACCAACAAGTACAAGTATTTCCACCAAGCCCCAACAGACAGATCCAAGCTTCAAAACTGGGCCTTATCTGCAATTCCTTGTTAGACTCCTCTACATCAGGAAAGGATTGTTGCTTCTGGCTAGCTGGAGATCACATGCCGGTGACCACAAAATCACAAAGATCTAGGCAGCTAAGGATTGCATGCTCCTTACATCTCTCCAGAAGTCCCACCATGCATGTAACTCACCAGTTCAAGCTTACGGCCCACTAAAAGAAAATGTGCATTGACACTCATGCCCAGCTCTTGGCTTCAAACTTTGCTGTCTTCTGCAGGGCTGGTAACCTCGTGGCCTCTGGCCAACATCATCTTTGCACCGATTTTTTTTTTTTTAATAAATCTTCAAATCCAGGCAGACACCTCCTCTCCCTGCCTTACAAACCACAGAGAATGACCATTTCTTGCCATTGGCTTGCACCCTCCAGACTTGGGATGACAACATGCTCAAAGCTTGGGCTGCCCCCAGCTGGGCCCCCCTGTTGACACTGCACACACTGTGTTGGGAGCCTCAGGGAGCAGATCAGCCCGGCTTGCCCATAGCAGGCAGCCAGGAGGACAGATATCCAGGACAAGCATGGCTGGAATTCACCCTTCCCACACTGCCCAGAGCCCATTCCTACTTCCAATGCCTCCCTTCTCCCTGACACCCTGGGGCAGGGCCAGCAGTGAAATCTCTGGCCTCAAGTTCACCTGACTTAAACACAAGCCCATCATTTCCTTTCCTGAAGTCATCTTCCTCTTTCATCACACAAATGTCAGTTCCTAGATTAACTTCTTCAACAACATCCTCATTCATTACACCAAACTGATTCATGCCCTGAACACTGCTCATGTCATGCCCAAGGGAATGCTGCTGCTCCTCTGGAAAAACTGCTGCAATGATGTCACTCATGACTGTCACACAATATCTATGTGTAACAAGGCCAAACTGAAAGCACAGAAGAAACCACATGTCTGGCTTTTCCTGACTTCTAAGAGCTTGTTTCTGCCACTTTAAAGCTCTTTTCATGTTGTTTTTCAGTGCAACGTTACATACTCTTTGTTAAGCACTGACAGCGGGGTTAGTGGCACAGTGGAAACAGATATAAAGAGAGTCTCTGTCTTGAGAAATATCCTTTCAAGCAAAAAAGATGTGTAAAGAAAAAAGCCTGAACTCCTTTGGCCTCACAGAACATCACGATTTTCATCTCCCATGGCCAGCTAAGTGAAACCTACAGGCATCACAAGCCTGTACAACTACTAGGGGACACATGGGAATTCCTTCAGATAGAAATAAAGCTAAACACCACCTAAGTCTATGCTGTTACCAATCTACAGTTTAACAGCATTTACACCTCAGATATAAAGTCCTCAGTGTCCTGCCAACATTCATTCATAAAAACAGCCTTTTTTTTTTTTTTTTTGTAACGCAAACAACTTGCACTTTGAGCCTCCTTGGTATGGAGGCTATACCTTAACAATTGCTTCACTAAGCTTTGTTGTTCTAATCAATACCACAACCGCTTTTGTTCCACTTTACAATTAGCATCACATAATACACAGAAGTCATGATACACCGTGAATTTTTTAAATGAGTATCATAGCTGTACTGCATGCAAGCAACCAACACTAAGTAAAAGCAGCACTACCTTTGGTTCTGCTGTCTCCTTCCTTGCAAGCCAGTCTTCTCCCTGCTATGCTCTGTGTGTTTCCATTTCTAAAAAGTGCAATTTTAATATGCTGAGAATTTTAGGCACTCCAACAATTTCTAGACATGTTTGAGCTTCTGAATATAAAGGGTCACTCTATGCTAAATTAACAAGAACTGAAAAATCATTTATTTTAAACAAAGACTCTTTTGTTCCCTGAAGTTGTTGCTATGCACATTGATGTGGGAATATAACTTGATCACAGGAAACAAGAAAGCTTTGTAGTTTGCGTTTTTTTTGGACTTACGAACACAGTCCTATTCACAGTAGTCACAAAGACATCACTTGATTTTTTACTAGTATTAGTAATGAAACAATCTGTTCTTGCACAATTAATACACAACTACAATACGACAGACCTGTCTTTCTGGGTTTTGGGGCTGGAAAGCCTGGTTTTTGCAGTGTTTCTTAGTGTTTCAGACACTGAATGGTACCAGTGATGGGCAATGGGTCACGGCTTACAGCCAGTCCAGCCACGTTCCTTCACAGCCAGTTCACACAATTCAAGCCAGGTCCCAGACCTGCTCACACTTCTCCCCGTGGCCTTTTAATTTCCATTTTGGACATGCCACGGGGTTGTCCATAGGATAAGACAAGGCTGCCTCAGGGAAACAATCCCCTCAGAGCAGATTTGTGCAAGAGGTGGTAAAGCTCCGGAAGGCAGAGAAGACCTACCCACATTCTGGAAGCCATCACTGTCTGCTGCTGTGTTGTGCAGTTGTGAGCATGGACAGGTAGTCAAAAGGGCTCTCTGGTCTCAGACCAGACCTGGGACAGCTCTGGACATTTCAACAGCATGATGTGTTTCCATTTGCAGTCACGTAGGTCAAAGCATTCACTTGCACACAGGCCTTTAACTGAGGAAGATTAGCTTACAAAGCGCATTTAATTTGAGAATAAATGAAACAGAGCCGTGAATACGTGAAATGACTTTGGGAACCAAGGCAAAAAACTCTCCAAACATTTCTTGCTGTTGAGCGGGCCTTCAGTGAGACCCTCAAAGTCTGGAAAAAGTATTCTCTCTTCATTGACAGCAATGAATTGCATCATCACTAACCCTAGCACCAGAGAAATTCAGCTATTGATGCCCTTCTCCCTTTACAGATGAGTCGCTCTTGCTTCTGCGAGCAGGACAAAGATGGCAAGTTGAGGCTAGAGAGGTAGGAAAACCTCCTTGATCCCCTTCCTGAAGAAAAGGCAGTGCTAAGAGTCTGCTTTAAGACTGCCAGGATGTGAAGGCGTTTTCTCGTTCTCTGCTGGAGCATGGGCATATATGATGTGAATCACCAAGTGGCTTAGCAACTCAGGGATAGCAAGTTCTGCAAGTCATTTCATAAAGCAGCACGTAAGAAGATAGTCTTTTTGCCACTGCATGATATCAATGACAATTTGGAGAGAGCACTCGTCATCTGTCACTGATCTATAATTTGCTTGATTGTGTCATGCTGAGTTATCATATGGTCTTACACACAAAACATTTCATTTATCAGTTACTCTCATCTGACAAGAGAAAACTGTAATTTTATTGCATTTCACATGAGAGAAAATAGGATATCAGTTAAAAAATTAGAATGGACTGCCCCTCTTTTAAAATAAAATGTGTTAGATGTGCTTTTCTGGCATTGCCAATCTAATTTTTACTGAGTGCACGTGTTTAGTGACGTTTCTGTGTCAGGAGATGTCAGAATGCACCTAACTTGCTCACAACGATTCTGCAAAACCATTAGAACAGGCACACCAAACCTTCGTTGGTTCAGTGGCAAAATAGCATCTACTCACTTTAACCTGAAGCCCACTGCCAAGTGTGTCCTGGACACGGTGTTAGGTGAGCATTCACACAGAGGTTTTCTTAGGCAGTGGGATTAGGGCAGGACAAGGGAGAACACTCTGTTGTCTTAACATGATGCTGTTACCTTAGGGAGACTCTCTTCCCTTCTTAGTTCCTCTGCAGAGAAAATCTAGCTGTCAAGTATCAGTCTGAACTCAGACTAAAACTTTGATAAGATTTCCACAACATAAAATTGCTTTGTTTATTTCCAAGCTTTGCAACAACTAGAAATAATCTTGGAAAAATGTAAGTACTTAAAACATATGGAGGCTTGAATTAAAATCAACACTGCATGATTTTATGGCATCTACACTAATGTGTGGGAGCTAGAATAAAGTATAAAGTCAAATTCTCAGGATGTAAAAAACCCACCAACAAGAGAGCTCTTGCTTGCCTGGTTGTTTTTTTGGTTTTTGTTTTTTTGGCTCTTCAATTTGGTTCTGCTCCGTTAAGCTGGGATGAAATCACAGCAAACACTACACTAACACTTCTGTTAATTAACGACCTGCTTCACAACTGCACTTTTCATTCCCACAAAGAGTGCTGCATTTTCACAAAGTATCACTTGTAGTGAGGCATTCAAACATGCTAATCGCAGCTTTGCCTCCCAGGGAGATGTATGGGTTTGCTCTGCATTAGTTAAAGGCCTCTGAGTTGATATCCTTTTATTGCTGTTATTATAACTATTTGAAAAAAATAAAATTTGCTTTATTTTTGCTAACTTGCATATATCCAGCTCAAGAACAAATAAAATGTCACCTTGATATGCTTTACAACACAACCCAGTTAGGTTTACAACGATGTCACAGAAATGCAGATGGGAGGGGGCTGGAAAGAAAAATTCTTCAGACTTCTCTGTTTTTTTCCACACGGGCTACTCTGCATTGGCTATGATGGGAATGGAAGAACGAAGAGACTGCAGACTGTGCAAAGCAGATGTGATTGTAAGTTGAAACGTATGCAAATTGTTCAGTGTAGCTTCCTATCAACATTTCACATGATTTTTTTCTTTTATGATCTTCACTTGTATTGTTATTGAGTATTTCAGGCTTTATTCCTCTGCTTTATTTGTATCCAGTTGCTGGGTAGTAAAAACAAAGATTGAAAAGGTTAGTTGCAAGACAACAGGATCCAGCACTTGGTTATTGCAAATTCCTGTTTACTGCAAACACTAAAGTATGCGAATAAAGAATCTGGGTCAAAAAGCACAACAGAGGATGCTACCTGTCTTTGTACTGAATAGCAGGCAGCTGGGAAATTGGCAAACTTTAGCACAAATCAGTAGGAAACTGCTTCAATGAGATGATTTATTTTTTTTAGAAGCACATTTTAAATGTTCAGCCAAAGTAAGAAAAAAGTTGATGTTTCCTGTTCAATTAATGCTTCACTTGCCAATAGATCTAGGCATCTGTGGCTCCTATTTTTGTGCCTGTGCAGCAGTGAAATTAATCTTGCTAGGAGTGGCAGCACTGATGGTGTCGCTAAACAAATTTGCAAGGGACTGGATCTGTGGGTCTGGAAAGAACTCTTTAGAGTAGTTGTCCACTGCTAGATAGGGAAAAAGAGAAAAGAGGTACCCCAGAGAATCTGTTATTAGGAAACTGCCTGAGAGAAGACGCCCCAGAGATCTTGCTCTATTTTGAAAAAGCAGCTGCTATACCAACAACATATGATAATCTGCCTGAAAGATTCTAGGGTAATACTATAACTAGAATAAAATTGATGATGCTATCTCTGACCCTGTGTAAGTGGTGGGACATTGTACAATACTAAGAAAAAGACAAAACCCAGGCCACTGCATGAAAAGAATATCTGGAGTGCATCAGGAGTAAGTTAACAGGGCATCGAGAAATGAACAGAACAGAGCCAGAAAGCCCCAGACCGATTTACAATGAGTCATGGTTCTCTGAAACAACAAATCAACATAGACAACGTATCCAGCTCTCACCCGAACAATATGGTACTTTCAGAATGAGATCTTGAAAAGAGTAATTTGTCCCTTGAAACTGGGCGTTAGGATAAACCTCTTTTTTCAGTGAAACGTGCAACGAGTACCTTAAAAAAAAAGTCAATAGACAAACAGATTTGATTATTTAGATGTTACTTGTTGAAGGTGTAGCCCTATTTGAAAATGTCATGCATCAAGAGTTGAAGGGTCTTCAGAAGTCCACAGACGCAGAACACACTATGTATTGTTAGTTTTTTAGTTGTTTTTGTACACATATTGGGTCAAAGCTAGCATTTTTTAAATCATTTTTCTGAAAATACATGTTCAAATCACTTGTACAAAGCCCTTACTACATTGATCTCACTAGATTTTTTCAGTGAGACTCATATAAGTCTAGATTAAATTAATTTACTTGTTGGTATTATTGTGTGAGGAAGGGCAAAGCAGATGATGGTCCAAACTGCAATGTTAAAAATAGTTAGATACACTCACTGTAGGTGCTTTAAAGTGAGGATCTTATTTTCAAATAAATAATTTTTGAAGTTCCTCTAAATCCATACTTGCAAAAGTTAAGTTCTTGAAAACTAAAATTGAATGCCTAGGACTCCTCTTGTGGAAAGCACCAGGAGCTCTGCCATGAGAATAAATGGCAGCCACATCAATGGCAGCATAAATGGTAGATCAATTAATTGCCCACAAGCACAAAATTATTTTTAAAAAAATCTGTAGCGTAGATTATAGAATCATTTAGGTTGGAAAATACATTTAAGATCATTAAGTCTGACAGTAAACTTAACACTGTCACTAAACCACATCCCTAAGCACCACATCTTCAGGTCTTTTAAACACCTCCAGGGATGCTGACTTCACTACTTCCCTGGGCAGCCTGTTCCAAGGCTTGTTAATGCTTTTGGTGAAGAAATTTTTCCTAATATCTGATCTAAATATTAGGTGTGAGAGAGTCAACCAGTGAAATCAAAAGTTAGGGTAAATCCATCACTGTAAGATGTATTAAAGGCAATATTGTCTCTTTGGTGGTCTTACAAATTTAAAGGTATTTATCGTTTGGCTATTATTATTCAGCTCCTGTATGAGAGCATTAGCCTCTGTCTTAGTGACGTCCAAGAATATAATATATACACTTTAATGGTCTGTTTTCTTCATTTAAAGATGAACTGCCAAATAAAAAGACTATGTCACTACTGTTAGTTCAGGATGTATTAAGGAACTTGAGTAGCAGGACTGAGCATTTTGCTTGAACACTGTGTGCTAACATGTTTTGTCTTGTTTTCTCTTTCAACCCCTTCTTCAGGTAGGGGGCTCGGAGCAACGCAGTATCTTGCTTTGTTAAAGGTTTATCATTTGCTTGTTTTGAAATGCACAACTGCTTTACCTTTAACCCAGAGAAGATATTGGGCTTGCACAATGTCTGGAGCTGGGTGTTTTCTCTACCTCCAAAAAAGCTGCAGTTTGTTTTGGGAACTTGCACAAAGCCTGGATGCCTGTCAGCTTCCACCTCAACACCCCCGGGGAGCGAAGTGTAGGTCCAGGCTGCTCATGGAACAACCACCCTGTTGCTCTGGGAGACACGTTCCCTGCCCATTTGGGAAGAAGAGGGAAGGCCTGCGGCCGCCCTGCGAACTCACAGCACATCTGGTCTCCTTTCCACAAAGGGGATGCAGTGAGGGGTGTCAGCTCAGATGGGACATCAGCTCAGATGGGCCACGCTGACAGCCCAGAGTAATGTGGGACCCTGGCCTGCTGTTGTGTTTGATACACTCCTGAAGTCCCTAAAACCTTTTTGGATGACTTTGTTCATTTACTGCCCTCAAGAATCCCACTCCTATTGCTTGATATACAGGCACAGGCAAATTGTTCCCAATCCGTGATTAAATAAATAGATGAGCAGAAAGTAAAGAACAAGAACTCATGTTTTCCCTTAGGAAACCAGGCCCTTTTGTCAGTACTATCAGCGATGCAGACGGACACTGTATTGCTAAAACATTTGAGATGAATGACAGGGCTTAGTTTTCCAAGAAGACACTCCACAAAAAGCATCAGCTCCTTGATTGGGCGCTTCTTTGTTCAGATAACGAAAACCTTTCAACTAAGCGCTTCCCTGGTACACTCCAAGAAGGCTTTATATTGCACTATGTTTACACAGACTGCTAGCCCTGGCTGGGCTGGGTGAAAGGTAGGAGTAAAGATGTCCTTTGCTTCTCTCTGTCGTGACATGAGGAGCAGTACTGACCCTGCAAAGAGCAGGCTTTGTCCTTTATGGACATAGCAGAAGGGCTGCACTAGCATTTTAGGAAGCAGGTAAAAAAAACAGCTGTCAATCTCTCATGCTCCCTTGACTGTTGTATAAAATACACTATATTAGAACCAAATGGCACTGCTAACAAAATTATATTGTTAAACACAGCCATGTAACAGGAACAAGCATTAATCAAAATTAATTAATTTTTAAATGCTGTCCATGTTAAGAGAAGATAATTGAACTCTGTTGAGAAAACACAATTAACACAAGACAGCACTTCTGTTCCCATTATAGGCATCACCAAGCTTACATTGGGGAAGACAACTGATGCGGTGGGGAAAAGGCATTTTTCTCTAAACGCCACCCTGCTGTCTTCTCCCATCCCTGCCCACCAGCTTTGAAGAGGGCAAGATATAGCTGTTGATTCACCAAGCACAGTTTCAGCCATCTCAATGAATGGATCTGAAAGTAGAAACAAAAGGATCATAATATTTTGTTCTACACACTGAACCTCAAAGGTCTTGATCTTGAAATGTCACTGGTCAGAGATGTCCAAATAAATATGCTTCAGCCAGGATTGTAACCTTTAACAGAACGATAGAAATACTTTCTAAGGATATAGGTCTTCAGCACAAATACAATGTATACAAATAAAAACAAATCCAACACCACAGCTGGTCTTTAATGGTACTTAGTTGACATAACAAAACCAGAGTTGAATGTTTATGTAATTGGCAAAGGATTGAGAATATTATCTCAATTTCAAACTGCTACTAAAAAATGCCTTCATTTCCATAGATGCTTCCCAATACATTATCTTTTCAGTAATCAGCTAGGAGGTCTAATCAAAGATGGGTGCTTACTGAAATACAAATCCACAGCCAGTTGCTCCTTCAGACAGCAAAATTCACCTTCAAACTTCCCTTTTTGCAGAGGACCAGCAAACTTTAAGCCTCTCTTGAACTTTCAAACTAGGGTTTAAATAAGAATTAGGAGAGGTATAGTTATTATGCTGACCACCAGACTGAGTGCTCAAGAGTGAAGTAGATCATGCAGCACACGAGTCAACAAGCCTTGTGATCAATGGTGTCAAAGGCTGACACTACACCTAATAAAAGCCTTATTCATCATCCATTGCTGAGAGTCAATTATCTGCCTTCTATACAAGTGCATTTGAAGTCCTCCTTGTGTTACTTGAACATAAAATTGCACTAGGTCAGGTTGGTTTAAAAGGCTGGATTTCTTGTTGCCTGAAGTCCACATCTCTCTCCTTGCTGTACTTCAATGCCAGCTGCAAATTTCTAGTAAAGATGCAGTATTCTATTTATTTATTTATCTATCTATTAAAATTAAGGCTCATAATAGCAGCAACAGATAACACAAGTTAGCATTCACAGAACTCAAAACACCTTGGGATCAATCAGTTTTATTTAGGTTAGGCACCAGGGACTCTATACAGCTTTTCTTTCCTCCAGGAAAAAACAAGCCTCTAGCCACATTTTCACCCCATCAACCCAAAGTCAATCTTTTAAGGGCAACTGCTCCTCAAGTTCTCTGCTACAGCCTTCGTTTTCAAACTGTTGGGGTTTGGCATCAATGTCAGTGAGACAGTAAATCCAGGACCCCCCAGATGTGATCTCCAGAACAGGGAGCACTGAGAGAGCAGCTCTAGAAGCACCTTCAGCCAGCTATCATCCAGCTTTCTTCTCATCTCTCCAGTTTCAATATCCACGTTCTGATTTAAGTGCCACATTTTTCTCTGCTTTTCTCTTCTTATCCATTTAGATAATAAAATTGGCTTTTCCTTTCAACTGCTTATAACCTGATCTGCTACATCACTGTCAGAAATTAATATCCTGTATAGCAAGTTGCCACAATTACATTACTAACAAGTTTTAATATTTCTAGGATAATAAAAAACACATGAGAGAAGAACCACTTCATAAAGACAAAGTTGACACTACTATTTACAGGTGTGTGTGTGTGTGCAAAGGGCAATTTTCTGACACACTATTTTATTGGAGGAGCTGTAAAGAATCTCCCTGCCCAGGGTACTCTTAAGAAAATGCATGCAATAGTTTAATTAGCCATAGCAGTTTTGTGCAGTCCGTGTAAGACTTTCCGTAGAAATTTCCCAGTTCATGGAATTACACTGGAAGGACTCAACGAGTTCTTTTCATGCTGCACAAGAATGTTTCTACCTCACATTATTAGGTGAAAAATTGTCCCCTTCTGACAACATGCTGTTCCAGTACAATTTGTGCTTAGCACAGGAGGCACTGGATGAATAAATATTTGGTGTAAATAACAGTATGTGGAGACAATGAAGTGGATTGAGTCTGCTGTACTGTATTCTGACTGAATGCCTCTAAACCACAACCTCTTACACGAACTTCATATCAGCTCACACACAGTGTCTGCTACCAGGTAAGGCTATATAATTTCTATTTAGCACAAAATCAAATGCAAATAAAATTATCACTAAGCACAGAAGCTAAAAACATCTACTTGTTTAGATTACTCTAGAAATGTGAGTAATCATTCTACCAGGAGTGAAGTATGATGTCTATCAAATAAAGAAAATACATAGCTGAGTAATAGTATTCTATTAATGATCACAGAGGTATGTGCCAAATCCATATAACATGTTGAAGAAAATGTGGTATCAGAAAGGGGCAGGATGGCCAGCTGAAGAGAAACTGGTGCAATTTCCTACTCTGTCACTGATCTGCTAGGTGATCTTGGGTGACGATTGCTCAGTGTCCCCTCCTGTAAGCATGGCTAACAGGACTGATGCTTTTTTGTTTAAGGCACTGAGAAGTCTCTCAGGGAAACATACTGAGAGATGCGTTAGGGTATAACTAGAGATGTCTTCTTAAAGGGCCAGAAAGATCTGAAATACTCAGAAACCTCTAAGAGCCTCTCCATGACATCAAGTGATGTCTTGCTCTGCTGTATGGATAAGGCAATTTTTTTTCTGTGAGTAGCTGATAAGAAATTGTATCGATGTCTTTGAAATTCAATAACAAATTCTGGTTTGATCATCTCTTCTCCATTCCTTCCAAGGAGGCAAAATTTCAAATCAAGGATAAAACTTTCAAATATCTTACGTCCTTTCCCTTTGTCCCCCTAAGGAAGTTTAGGACTGACTCTGAGATGGGTGGATGCTGGTTCAGCCACTGGTACATTTGTACTGAAAAACAAAGCAAAACCTACATTTATAGTTAGGAAAGGTATTGCAAGAAGCTGCGAGAAAGTAAAACAATAAGACTTCATTGGGGAGCTCATTTTGGAGAAAGCACAGCAGGATGCGCAGCCACGGAAAAACAATATTCAAAAAGTCTGACCTAGATAACTGTATTTCCTAGTGACTAGAATTCATTAAAAACAACAGCTTAAAATGTACTGCACAGGATTCTTTGAAGCCTCAGTGTCACATTCAGTTTAAATAACCCAACTTATCTAAAAATAAAAGCAATTTTTTTTCCCTTACTAAAAAATAACAACAAAGCAAGCTGAGAGTTCTGCTAATAAGAAGAGGCTAATAATAAGTCAGTATGAAAGAGAGCTCTGACTTTGTAGGGTTTTATATGTGTGAATGCTTTCTTTGGCTACGAGTGAAGCTAATAATCTGGCAGACCTGAGGGTTGGTTTCAAGGGGATTCCAAATGCAAAAGTAAAACTCAGCAGAAAGTCTCAAAGTTTCCATACCATAAAACAAAAGCATTTTCACAAAATTTTAGTGGAAAATAAGATGATTAAATTATGCTGTCTCATGGTAGTAGTGTGTTAGCACATGCTAGGGAGTCTCCTTCAAGCCTTTCCTACTTCCCTGCTTGTCCCTGAGTGCTACAGTGAAAATCCTTCTTAGAAAAGGAGGCTCAGGTGTGTCCCTCACAGAGAGGAGGAAGGGGAAATCAACCCTTTCCTCCTTGAGAAAGCTTTTGAGTTGTGTTGAACACAGCTCCAGGTTACCCTTCCATTTCAAGAAGCTACTCACAAGCTTCCATACTCCAAGTTAAGCATGTGCTTAAACACTACACTAATGGTGAAGTGCCTTTCTACATCAAGCCTGTATTTACCTTACGAGTACATATGGTTTGCTTTAGAAGCTTTATTGCCGTTTAAGCATGAATAAAGAAATGAGATTCATGGACTTGTCCATCTTCTCTTGTAAAAATAACATGATGGATCACAAAATATCTTCTAGTATCATTTCAAAACTTTAGATCCCTGTCCTTTAGGTCCTCTGGACATCTCCATGTCTGCAAGAGACACTGTCCTCCCCCAACAAAAAACATAATCTAATTCCTAGTTTAAAATTTGGTAAACGAGAAGAATCACAGAACTGCAACCAAGATAAACGCACCTTCATGCTTACTACATTCAATGAGTTTGACAGTTTCTTAAAATTACTCCGGAAGCACCTTTCAATTATAGAACTGCTTTATACCTACTGACTGCACAGTTAGCCGTTTGTCATTTGATAGTACTTATTTTTGCCCTAAAATGGTTACAGAAGCCAAAATAAAATCTTATATTTTAGAAAACACTAAATAATGTAGGAGTGTGCTGCATTCTAGTAATTATTTACTCACTACTCATATTTGATACTCACTTCCTATCCGTCAAGTCTTTTCCAAGAAAACTCGTTAAAGAAGGTCAATTAGAGGATGACTACTGTTACTAGCTAATATAGGGCCCCTCGTGCCCTGAAGACAGCAAAGTACTGGTCAACTGTGTTGCAGGAAGGAAAAGGTTCATTGCAACTTCCGCAACCTGGGCAGTAAGCACTCCGCAAAACAATCCCCACTGGATTTAACAGTGGTGACTGAAGAGGCTGCTGGTCCTCCCATCCTCTTCCCACACCACCTCATTGGGACAGCTAAATCTGGTGAGTTAGTGACTCAAAGTCCCCAGACACCTCGGCTCAAACGCTGCCTCAACACCAAATTAAACCTGAAAGTGGATTGCACTGCCCTCAGGCTGGGAGCTGCAGTGGCTGGGGAGCAGGTACTTTACTTTTTGCTATTTTTACCTCAAGGATAAGGAATTTCAGCAGAGGCAGGGCAAGTAATTGGCAGTAACTTCTTAAACTGCCTCAGCCTGAATCAACAGAGGTCTTCAATCACAGCCCATGGAGCAAAGCCAAGGTCTGCTCCCTATCTACTCCATATAGGTTACCCACAAAAGGATTTGATAAAGTATATTGCAGTTGGCTTTCTTTTGTTGTCCCAGTCACTGAAAAAAATCTCTGGAATGAAACTTGTTATAAATCATTTCACAAAGTAGATGAAATTTCTTCTTAGACGGGCAGTTCTTCCTAGTAGGGCAGCTACCCGCGTAGCTTTGGATTTGGGGCAAATTTGCAGACTTACCAGAATGAAATCTGAGCAAATCAGCCTTGTGTGTTTTAACTGATTGTACTCTTACATTTTAGAGTTACTATCTTTAGGCCTTGCAGGCTGACATCTTTTCCTTGCAGGGCCAGTAATCAGAAGTTAAACTTGGTATCTTGGAGTCACTGCTCTTCCACCTGGATTTTTTGCAGATCGTCTCAGAAGTCCTAACACAACTGGTACCTGTCCAAGTGTCTCTAGTGACAGTGACTCCTTAGTAGTCACTGCAAAACCTCCCTAGGATTTTCTTTCTTACTCCCAAGAGCAACATATTACTTCACTGCATTTAGACTTTAAGCCCATTGAAAATGTAGAACTGCTACAAGGCCCTCCTGCTGCTTCGAAGATCTCTGCTGGCAAACTTTTGCTGGATGTCGATTTACACTGTTTGGTATCTGGTGTTTCTGCATCAGTTTCCACCTTCCCAAAGTTCAAATCACAATTACAGGCTGAATGGCGGACACAGGCTGTGCCGCTTTCCTGCTGTCGGACCGCACGCTGCCTTCATCCCTTTGCCCAAGGACTGAAAGGTAAGGCTGCTCCCAGTTTTTACCTGATCCCTTCCTACTTGAGAAGCTTTGAAAGAAACCTGTTCCAAACTACTTTGCTATTGTGCTGGTTTACAGCTATTTTGCTGTTCAATCAGAAGCAAGATGCTTTTTTCCTATAACCGGATGGATGTTTCTCCTTTGGAGGACACCATTTCCATTGAATAGCAGACAGTCAAATAATCCTTCCTCTCTGCCTGATGTTCCAAATGACTGATTTGGGACTCTACATTAACCTTGCAGCTAAAATTGTCAAAACTTTTTAATGCTTAATAAGGGAGTTTCTTCTTCTATCCATGAATATGAGCTTTCCACTTTCAGCCACTAGAACTCCAGAAAAGGGAACAGCTTGATGTTCTTTTTTATTTATTTACTTCATTTTACTTGAGCCTCTTTTTGTAGGAACATTTCAGTACGAGTTTGAACCCTCAGAATTAAATTCTAGGAGAAACTGGCAAGAACAGTAGGAGATGGACAACAGCAATGTGCCATGGCACTCAAAGTAAATGGACTCCTATTAGGTGTGGTTAGTGCCGCTTAAGCTCTGAAACAGGACCTCATTCTGTGTGGACATTCATCTGATCTCTGTTGCACTAGAAGCAGATCAGGAGCAGCTTCAGGACATTGACTGCATTTACGTAAGTGATAGAGGAGAAGGAGATAACTGGTTCTATACAACGTGCTTCAAAAAGTTGAAGATAAATAGCCTGTAGGTCTGTCATTCCCCAACAACAAAAAAACCCCAACAAAACCAAAAAACAACAACAACAAAAAACAAACCTGAACCTGTTTTGTTTTCATTCGCTTAATATATTGCTTTCGCCCTAACAAATACTCCATTTTCACACTAAGGTCAGCAAACGGTTATCCAAGTATCTGCTGTATTTTCTTGAATTCTCCTTTATTTTCTCCATAGGGAAATACTGGCAAGCCTGTCCTTATGGAAGGCTGCCCAAAATCTGTACTTATGCTGTGGCTAAGCATTGCTTTGGATCACTCAAGTCCCAAATTATGTAAAACAGTTGAATTTATGCTAAGGTTTCTTTCTACTGAGCTAATGGCTTACCTGTATGCGTCTCACTGAAGTTGAAAGGATTTAAAACATACCCTTACTTTTACACAAGAGAGCTGGACTTAAGCACGATATTCAAATGCTCTATGGAGATGGGACTTAAACAAGTCAAGGCAAATAGCAGATTCAATTTAAAAGTATTGCTCCGTGCTCTTGTGATATCACAATAATTAAGATGTTACTGTGGAAATGGAAAATCACACTGTGCACCCCCAACCTACTTTGCAGAGAATATACTTACAAATTAACGTAATTAAGTTATTTTAGACATATCATTGTTTGTGCCATGCTCTTGCCCCTCTCTTTTGGGATTATTTTACTATCTGTCTGGTTTACTTCACCAGGAATAGGGGATTCCCAATTTCCACTGGAAGACTTGCTCCCATCATTGGGAGATAACATATTTTCAGGTTCAGAGAAGGTAAAATTAACATGCCAAAATGCAGGTAACTCACCTGAGGATGATCCCCCTCAGACTAATGTCATAAATGATCATTATTATTCCAATCCCTACTCCAGAGACACTGGAAGAGGCTGTGGCTTAAGCCATTGTCTGAAATACTGTTTTGGTGACTGTAAAATCCAGTCAGATCCACAAATACAAATCTAAATTATCCAAAGTGATTGATATACTGTTCTCCAAAGTCTTAATACATCTCACAGAATTTGATGTATGTAAAATTTACAATCAGAATAACTTATTTAAAATATGAAAATCTAATTGCAGATGGATACAAGTAAATGAGTTTTAAAATATTTTAGAAAAGCTCCTTTGCATTTACCAAAGCAATTAATTTTTCCCACATATCAGGGTTGAAAGCCCAGAAGTAGATGATTAAAAAGGTAGAGTAGCAAGTGGAAATCCAGTAAGCAACTGACATATTTAGAACATAATTTTGTGATGAACATCACATGATGATCTCCACGTACATGTATATGCATATATACATTTTAAACTGTATAGTGTATATACTCTAGAAGAGCATTAAAATACATACATAGATTATATGTAACAATACTAAAGTTGTACCAGGAGGTTTACTAAATTAATGGAATTTCCAATTATACAAATATTAATACTTCTTCCAAAAAGAAGGAAAAAGGAATTATCTCTTCCTTTAAATTTTATAATTTAAATTGAAATTATATTAAAATTCGCATTAATCAAAACACGAGAAAGCACCAGTTTCACTGGAGTTTTTATAAAAATATTATTCTCTGCTTTGCTTGTGGTTGTGCTCCTCAGACTTATTACTGAAATTCTCTTGCAGTTCGGTTAAATGTCAATGCTCCAATTACCTTAATAGTCAAACTGTGTGCTATTTTCACCACACAGTCATTCAGGCTTGTCATGTTTGACAAATCCAGTAATTGAGATGAACTCTTGGAGAATACTGACATGTAACCAGTCATTTCCTACTGCAGAGCAATGACCTCTGCAGCATAAACCACTGAGGATTTATTCAGCAACTTGAAAAAACAAACAAGCTTGTTAAGTTTAAGATCATCATTTCACACATCTCCACTCATTTCCTTGTTTCTTCACTTTATGTTCCATTGGGGTGGGAATTAAACCATTAGGAACACTTTAAATAAGGGTGGAAAAAGCAATAGAGCAAATATGCTGAAAAAATATTGTAAATTAAAAATTGCCTAACAGATTACTAGAGGCTGAGTGTACTGTCAAACAGCTTCAAATCCCCCCTCAATCCTCCCCTGCCCCCAAGCAGCTGCACACCACCTCAGCTTCAGCTCATTAACAGAAGAATGTATTATACAAATTAGACAAAGTATTTATTGAACACTGCCTGTTTCAGGCAGCCATTACAGTATGTTAACCCTTGCTGGAGCCTTTTTGTTTTTGCCGTTCCTCCACCGTGATGTCCTTCAGCCAATACGTGGGCAACACACTGAAACCTCAGGACTATTTCCATTCGCCTTGGATTCACTGAGCCAAGCACAAGAGCTGCAAAACCTGCCAAGCGTGTGTTTGCTGGGCTGGCAGGTCCTACGGTGATGCCTTTGGGACAGCCATCAGTATTTGACAGATCTGGACAGCTACAAGCCCACCATATTTGTGTTGAAACAAACAAAGATTTTGCAATGCCAGCCCGTTACAAAGAGAAAACGCAACAAAGGTTTGGGATCAGGGCGCGACCTAATTCAAATGCAATTCTGAAGCTCCCCTGTGATTTACATTGACTGGAGACCTCAGGCCACTTTTGTTATAGTTATGAAAGTTACTATGGACCCTTCTACCAAAATTTAGCTGTTCTTTGGATGAAGTACTGACTCTTCAAATAATAATGAAAAAAAAAAAAAGAGTCGAGATCAGAAGGAAATGGTGGATAAAAATATAAAGAGGAAATAATCCACACAGACAATACTGGCTTCCAAGAAGTGACCTTTGCAGTTGCCAAAATTAAACATCCCTTTGAATGCTTCTGACTGCTTTTATCAGAGACAGTGGCTGGTCCAGGACACACATTGCCAAACCGGGCTATAATAGAGCTTGCTTCATTCCTCCTCTCCCAAAGACTTTTTGCTTCGGCAAGTGAATTCATTTCTCTGTTTTACAAGCAGATTGATTGCTCCTCCCTGGAGTCTTTGCAAGAAATGTGTTAACTATTAGATTCTGCAGGGGATAAAGACCTCTTAAGTACCAAAGACTACCTGTCTATATAATTTTTTTAATACATACTAATTCACAACCCAGTGTATGACAACCACCAAGGCTGAAAGAGCAACAGAAATCATCTGAGAAGGTAGAAGTAAGAGCGAAAGACTGTTATTGGAAATGAGGAGCTATAGGCTACTTGTACAAAACTGTACTTCCAGGAAAAAGAAACAGTTCAAATAGCCAATAGAAGGGCAAAGTGAAAAACTGAACAGCTGCACTCTGACTAAATTACTGTACATTTATTTTTATATTGTTATCAAGGAGGGAGGCAGTAGCTGACCCTTCAGCTGGAGGCTCCAGATTCTGGCCTTTTCCATGGGAATGCACAAGTTTTTATGAAAGATGGTGGTTAGTTACTCATACATCAACGCATTCAAACAGAAATCAGCCTGCGGTACAGCACACAGCTGACTGAAGAAATTCGCTGCATTTGCCTTGAGGAGTCTGACTCAAAGAGGAATAGAAGACTGACTTTAAATCACAGTCCTTCTCACGGTCTCGCAGTCCTTAGTATCTCCATTGGTCACTTACACTACGTGTCCATCCTTACCAAGCAGTGCATTTGCAGAGATCACAAATTAACTTTCTGCCTATTCACATGACACAAACCCAGCTGGGTCTTGTGATGAGGAACAGCCAGTAGCAAGAAGGTCATAGGGGAGACCAGGTGCTTCTCCCAAGGTCCTGCAAGCTGACTAGCTGTGTCCCCTGAGTGCAGCGCGGTCTCTTGCACCATCTGTATGCGACTGCAGCTGCTGAAGGAGTTTGCATAAGTGTCGAAGCACCACACAGTCCTAATCCACAGAGCATCTGTAGGCAGCACCGCAACGCAGAGGACAACTCTTTGGGTGTAGCTATGAACACCCATGGCTAACGCACATTAGGAAGGAGGACGGTTGCTACCGCTCCAAGGCACATCCACAAAGCCAGAAGATTTGCACACTTGCAACACGGTGTTCAGTGCTCTGATCTCCTCCCCACTGAACATCAGCCCCCTACTATAAGAGTCCCCGGTCAGCCTTCCCAGCTGAGGGAAGGCAGGTTATGTCCCATCTGCCACTGTGTGCTGGACAGGTTTGTTTTTTCCCTCCTTCCTCACCCACCTGCTCATAGATGATGATAATATTACATCAGTAGTCCAGAAAACTTCACACTACATGCACCTGAGCAGGTGATAAATCTTTTCCATCCAGGGACACCAGCCTTAGTACTCACCCTATATGGTTTCGCCACCTCCTAGAACAGTGAGGCTTGGGGAGAAAGCCTTCACCTTTCTGTTAATGAGGATCAGAGCAATTGCTAATTGAGCATACCTTGTGCTTTGAGGTCTGCATTGGGCAGCCTACTGCTCAGCAGGTAGAGTTCGAGGTGTTGGTTATCATGTGTGAAGCTGTAAACAGGTATCAGACAACATTTCAGCCCAGCTCTGGGAAATGGGGAGGAAAAACATTTTGCTGTCACAAACCACAGCAAATCTGAACCTGTGAACCCCCAAAACATCATCTTGCTCCCTTCCCTAGTAAATCCAGCCTGGTCTGACATATCCAAGCAATTGTGCCTCTCTCTGCACCTTCTTGCTATAGTTGCAGAGTAAATTCTCACTGTTTTACAAAAACATACACACACACACAAAAAAAAAGGAATGCAACTCCAGTGCTCTTCAAAAGGGCAACAAACTGCAGACCACAGCAGGGAGGAAGTTCTTCAAACAAACTGGAACATGATGACCTTCAGGTTATGATTAAGGAAAGCTGATCCTTACAGCAGCAGGTCTGCACTATCTGACCTTTTGGGGTGGCTTCCAGCACTCTTTCCTATGACTCTGCTTCCAAAGCCCCAGCACTTGTGGTGAAGGCAGAGCTTGCGTTTCTAGGTGGTACTTGCAATATACTGGCCTGCTAACGTTATTTGTTACCTGTGTAATGTTATCTATGTTATCTGGTCACTAATACACAATTCAGATTAGTTTGCAATAGTACTTAAAATTTTATTAAGAGGGTTAGCATTGATAAACCTCACAAAAAAAGATGTTATTATTAGCCAGTGGCTAATAACTAAGGAAGTGTCTGAGAAAATGCTTTCCAGCATTTCTCTTTTGCTGTCATACAAAGGAACCTACTGTACAAAAGATTGTTGCCAATGATTATATGAGAAATAAACATGCTATAGAAAACTCTAGATGTACATGATTTTTTTTCTGCATTAAAATTCAGGGAAAAATGTGTCCACAATATATCTACTCCTGATATTTGGAGGAGGAAAGGAAGCTGTCTCATGAAATTTGTCTTTTAATAATCAGTCATCGGTATTTCTCAGGAAGCATTTTCAGACCCCAGAGGCTGTCAAAGCAACTTTTGCTGACTGTTTCAAAGCCAGCCATATCTCTTTTGACAGTCTGAAAAAAGATTATCACATCCCGTATTTTTTTTTTTTCAGAACACATCCTTCTTTTCTGCAATCACAGTCCGTGCCAGCCATATATTTGAACATCCAGTCGGAAAAAAATACTTTACTCTTGCAGAAAGAGGCAAGAAGGAGGGAAGAGCAGAAGGGCAGGAAGAAAACATTATTTATGGCTCTAACTTAGGAAGATGGGTGACTGGGAAGAGCAAAAGCACATGAGGATCAACTAGGAGGGCTATGGATTATGCCTTCCAAAAAATGCTACTGTGCAGGTGGCCTGCAAGCCAGGCAGGTGGGAGTCCTGGTTTCCAAGAGACTCTAGGATGGAAAGAGAAGAATAAATAATATGGGGCACTTGTAATATGTGTTTAAGATCTATGTTTAAAACTGTAACTCTTCGGGGGATAAATACAGCACAGGCACCTTACTGCTTGGTGGAAGAACAGGGATTGTATCAGAGTATTTGCACAGAGCTGTAACAATTTAAGGAAGTACCAACAGCTTTTCATCAATAATTAGGTCACCTAGGGGCAGGGAAAGACAAGGCTTTTTACAGACCTGAAAATATGTGTATGTTTGTGGGCTATTGATCACACTCAGATGTTCAACCACAGTGTATTGAACCAGTGACTGGCTCTCAGTTATAAAATTAATGAACATTCTTTTCCTTAAAAACACATTTGTGTTTTTTTCTCAGAATGTTATTTTAGGTTACTTCTTGGATTTTTTGACTCACAGATAGTTCACTGTATTCTGTCTTATTAAAAATAAAAATTAAAAAAAATTAAAAAATCAGAGCCCAAATTATTTTCTAGATGTTAAAATGGCATTGCCGTGTAGAGAGAATTCATGACTGGCACAGCAATCTTCATCCATGTCTCCAAGCACCTGAATTACTTAAGTTTGTCCGTAAAGCACCCTAACATATTCTAAGTGGAATGGTTAAGATCTAAGAAGAGTATCATAAATTCATGTTAATAATACCTAATAGAGGAATTACTAACGCATCTGAAATAGAGGACCAAAAGGGCCTGATGTCCCATAAACAACTACATATCCTTTTGTAATCACAGTAAACATTTCAATCTCAGAAACAATTAGCTTTGGCTATGTAATGAATATGTTGCTTACGCTAATACGAGTGATCCTTAATATTCCTTACATGTACATTGCCAAAAACTGTACTAGGTACTTCACAGAGCAAAAGATGTAATCCTTGCATTGGCAGGCTTATGGTCTTCAGAGATGAGAAAAGTGAGAGTAGAAGGACAGCAGGAGAGAAATGGCTTATTCTTTGTCTCCCAAGCTACAGGTTACTAAATGCTGTGCGCACATTACTAAACACATTTGTGTGCAACGGGATTACTAGAGTGCATTTTCTTGAAGTGCCACTCGCAGCCTCACATGTGTAAGAAGGTCTGTTCACATCGGTGCTGCAGCCCACGAGTTACAGGAAAAAGGGAATAGCCTTTAGAGATGGTCCTAACAGGATACAGAGGGCCCTGTGAGTAATTATCTCCTGCCATAACCAAAGCAAACTGAGATAAAACACATTCACTTAGCCATAATGCTATTTTCATAAACCTACTGATGTGGAAGAGACCAAAAAAAAAAAAAAAAAAGGACACTAAACCAACAGAAACCAGTCAGGGCTTTTCTTGATGCTAAATAAGGCCTCCTTTTAATCATGTTTGCTTTGTATGGCTCTAGGGGCTATGATGCTTTTAGCAAAGTCTTGTTTGAGTTGCTAAAGCATAGTTTCACAGCCTAGACTGAGATTTTTCATCTATTCTGAGAACTTAAACCATTTTGGCCATTCTAAGACAATAACATTCCATGGCATCTGTATTTTCTGTCATAAATTCTGTGCATATTATAAAGAAATTTTAACATATAAACATATATAGATAGATATAATATGCAGTCTACTTTTTGTATGTATACTCGCATGTAACTTATATAATATGTAACATATTTTATGTATATATATTTATATATAATATATTGTACTATGCCCTTTTCCCCTAATGGCAAAACTCATTGTACTGCCTAATCAGCAAGTAACAACAGAGGATGTTTATTACGCATCTTGAGCTTGATACACATTTTTTTTTTTTTTTACCCTTTTACAGAATCACAGAATGTTATGGATTGGAACACCTATTTAAATGAAATAAGAATGCCACACAATTCTAAAACTGGAAAGCCCAAATACTGAACTATTTGTACTGTACCATGACTCTCTAACTTCTAACCCCAATATCTTGAAGACACTTTACAGACTTGATCTGCATATTTATCTGTTTCCCTTTCAATCTGGAAAAGTGGAGTAGCTGTTAAAATTTCTCTGGTAATTGCCCTCGAACATCTGTTGAATAACTCTAAGAAAATATTAAATCAAAAGAGTATCTTTAATAGTTGGGTTTTCTTCATGTTTCTTTCATGTACACATTCATAAGTGTATTTATCGTCCCCTAAAAACTGATTCAAATTACTTTGAGGGGAAAATGAATTTTATTCCTAAAGGCACAGATGTCTAACTCTACTGCCTACACTGAAAATGAAGCCAACATAAAAGTTTCCAAATGAGAAGGAAAAAAACCCCAAAAAACTAAAACCACTTCACATGGTATAAATAAATAAGATGCAGGAACACACACACACAAAGAGGAAGCTTGTCTTGGTGCTACAGTAAGGAATCGTTATCTGAAATAGTGTTTCTGGTTGGTTTTCATCCCACCAGAACTCCATCAACAAAATGACAACCCTGTATTATAGGCTGCCTACTTACTGTTAACACACACTTAATCCTGCCAACACCAGTTCTGTAGAAAACATTATCAGTATGCAACCATAAATGAACAAAATTACCATCTGCACACTGAAGAACAGTGTTGCAAACATAATTATATCTCTTACATGTTGTAAGTACACAGTTGTTTTAAATTTGGACTTATAACCTGTTTTTTAAATAGCAGCTTCAGTCTGCTTCCAAGTCACCAGGGTAATGTCTGTAATAAGTAGCTATACCTCCTAATCAGCAAATGTCACAATAAGCATAGTGCATCTATCTATCTAATATTTTTTGGCCATGTTATTATGGTTTATGAGCAGTTTTACCACCCATACGTTATGCTGTCATGTTCTTCTAAAAGCTGGTTATTAGGATTAACTGGAGAAAGTGAAATATGAATGCCTGTATAAATTGCACAGCTAACTGCTGCTAAAAACAAGGTGTTCTAGGTCAGAGGAGGATGTGTCAGGCATTGCAGGGCATGCCACTTATTTTGGTTAGAAACCCACAGAATTTGCTTTGGCCTCTGTGAGGCTTTCTGACTCATTGCCACCATTGGCTGCATATGGAAAACAGCAGCTCACCCTCATTTATTTCCACTCCACTAGTATGTACCATGGACATCTGCACAAAACAGTAGAATAAATTCTTCTTCTCACCAACTTTAAAGTCAGGTGCTGTAATGACCATGTCATTCATCACGTTAAGACCACTGTACCTTTTGAAGAATTATTGATAAGCCTTTCTGCTGTTAACAATACACCAACATTCAGAGGACTACTTTCGTTAGGACAAAGTTCATGATGAAATCAGAAATTGTTAGACACAGACATCTTCATTTTTGATACAAAATCTGAAAGATACATAATGGGGTGTAACTAGAAAACAAAAATAATTATGACTTGCATAAGGACTAATATTGTAAGGCTGTTTGAGGGGAGGAGGAGACGAATCTCCTCCCATGACATATTAGCAGGAGTGCTATAGGCAAAAGGCAGGAGGCAATTATTGTCTTCCCCTCGCATTGAGGAGGCTCCATCTGGTGTCCGGAGCATTGCACCTGCAGGAAGTGTGGAGAAATTGGGGAGAATCTAGAGGAAAGCAACATATTTAAGAGAGTTCCTAAAACTCTGTCCAGGAAGCAGAGACTGAAATGTGGTGTTTCCTGTAGTCTTGGTAAAACAGAAGATTTTTCTGAAAGCATTCTCATAAATAAGGGCAGTGTCATTTTTCTCCATATCTGGAAAAAAATTACTGGTTTATCTCAAAAACAAGCAAACAAACCCCCAAAACCCCACAGAAATAATGATTCTGTGATTCTAATTAATAAGACAACAGACCTTCTTGCTAAAAGGACTACTAAGCATGGAAGCAGACTACTGCATGCAATCCCTATTGCTGCAGATTTTTAAGACAAAAAAATCCCATAAAATATAATGTAGCTGTAAGATATAACGTAGCTATAAATAACTCTCCATCCTAGAGGAACTAGATGACCTTTAGAGATCCCTTCTAGCAGAAGCAGTGTAAGAACTGTGGTCGTCCACACAGCAGAGAGGAAGAGAGAAGCCCCTTCCCGCATAGCACGGCTTCCCATCTCAGCTAAATAAGAAGGGGTGGCAGGGCTCCGTGCTCCCACCAAGTGTCTTGGAGGAGATACCCCCACAGCTTCTCTGCCCTAAATTCTGGTGTTTCTGAGACTGAGAAAACAGGGCTGGATGACAAAATTTCCGTCTTCCAGTGTGCAAGACAAGTCAAACAATATACTTTCTTCACAAGTCCCTCTGTCAGCACATGGTGCAAACGTCCTCTGCTCTTTCTCAGAACCATCTTCTGGTGTTTCTGTAGCTCCCTCTGACCCTCCCCGCTGCCTTTCCTCACCACCTAGCCTTCCAAGCCTTCCCAAACTTTTGCAAGGACAACAACTCCCTGTGGACTGTGGGGAGAAGCCTGCTGCTCTTGTAGAAACTGGGCTACATAAAGCAGCTAAATGACCTCTTGATGCGCATCCCAAAAACGAGGCTGAGATCTACCACAGGATACTACGATGTATTTATCAGTAAAACACTAGCTAAGACATTTCTGTCTCATCTCTTCCTACATTATTAGAATGTCAATTTCAGTATTGGAAGTTCACATATTTCTCCAGTGTGGGCTCTTCTCTGCTCCCAAATTTCAGTATCCTTCCTTTTGGACATACACATCTTTAAATGTCTCTTCTGCTACTGTGAAAGGATTACTTCAAAAGAACATGGAGCTTATAAAATGATATAAGACCCTTTTTGTAGCTGCCTCTGAGATTCAAGAAAAAGGTCTTTGGCCAAAATTGTCCACGTCCAGTTCCAGGAGGGTTCATTCTGCACATGGTCAGCAGCACTGCGGCAGAGACACGAAGCTGGCGTGACAAAGTGCAGATGGAACAGCATCCACACCGGTACTGCAATGACCTTATACATTGAGTGAGCCTGCAGCTGGCTGCTAAAGCAAACGGGATGCCAGCTGATGATGCACAGCACAGGCGCTGTGTGTTCGCAGTGCTGTCCCTACTAATGAGGTAGGCTGCTGCGCTCTGCAATAGCTGAAGTTTCTATGGAGCTTTTATCTTCAGCTTCAGTGAGTTACAATAATCCAGCCTGGTTGTGCAGAACATGTTCATCACTACTGCTAGATCCATGCCAAAGAAAAGGAAGCATAGCTTCTTGGACAGCCAGAAGTAGAATAATTAATTTCTAACTATTTCTAGAATCTTGCTATTGAAATACCAGCTATAGCAGAATGCTGCACAGAATTTACAACGTTTTGAAAAATGAAGGTCAAGTACCTTCCCAGAGAAAAGGGGTCACTGCCTCTTCCAGTTCTCTCAAATCACACTAGATACGTTTCTATGCTGTGGCTTAGATACAACCTGAGCCAATTTCTCTTGCTGAGTAATTTAACAGTATCTTATGATCTAGATGTCAAAAACAGTAGGAAGATCAAGCATGGGTGTTAACACAATTTAAAAGGTATTTTGCAGTAGCAACAGCTAGAGACACAATTAGGTCTTTGTCTTTGCTAGTTGTGGAAATATAATGAAAGATGAGTATATGTAATTACATTACAGTGGTCAAAAGAGCTACGCACTTCGTTCTCTTTGGTGTCTGTACTCATTTGCAAGTTTGAAGTAGCAGTTCCTTAATGTCTTAGCCATGACAAAATACTGTGGAGGCTGTATTGCAGATGTACCTTCAGCAATCTATTCATTTCTTATGAAATAAAACTAAATAAAGGCAGCACAAAATGGTACTTTGCAATACATGTTGTGTAAACACTTCTCTGATACACAGTGGCTAAACATTATGGTGTCGATGTATGAGAAGACGGGTGGTGTTCAGTACTCTACATTAGAAGCCACTAGTAAAGTAGCACCTCATAGGTGAGGTGACAGCTTAAAAAGTTCAATATAAACCATCTTGGCACAGGGAAAAATCCTAGCCCAGCAAATTAGCCCTTAAGGTGGTCAAACCCCCTCAATGTTCAAACAGTGTTCCTCTGAAGCAGCCTATCTTGTTAGTACTAATGGTTTTTTTGAGCAAGAGGAGGTTTGGGAGTAGTCAGAGGTAGCTGCTGGCTTTTTACTCCAACAGGCTGAAGCAAGGGGAGAACTGGCCTTTCGTGGTGACAGAATCTAGAGCATGGGCTGAAGTGTCTAGAGGGTATCTGCTCACAATGTTAATGACAAAAAGAGATTACCAGCAGGCTTTCCCCTCTGAGGTAACACAATGAAAAAGATGGAGTTGCACATTAAGTGAGATCAACATCTGACCCTCCATGAAGGCCCCAAGATCCACAATACTTTCTCCAACAAATAATACCTTGTAATGCAAAGACCATGAGTTAATGTCCCTGATGGGTATATCTAGGACATGGTACCCATACAGCCAGATATTATCAAAGCTTGAGAACTTTCAACCTGGGCAACGTGCCAAAGCTGCCTCTCCCTTATTCGTTCCTGGGATAGAAGGGACTTGCCTCAAAATGCAGTTTTGCATTTGGAGAAGAGACACGACCCTTTGATTTCTCCATCTATTGCAGCCTGTTGCTTTCTATTACCAACTGTAACTGCACAGCTGGTAGGAAGCTACGAGCAGCTTGACACGGTACTGCCCTGCAAAAGATGACTGGACAAAAGTGAGCAGGTACAGCATCCATCCCGTTCCCACTCCAGTGGAGCAGCAACCGTGACTTGTAGCCACCCGCAGGCACAGTCATTGGCACAGAAGCCCCAGAGGAACAATCTCATTTTAGAGATCTTGGGCATGTCAGGAGAGCACACCTCCTTCTGTGCCCCTTGGGGCTGCAACACTCAGTGGTAGGATGCACACCTGGTCTCTAGGAACACTCTTCTCCCCATTAGGGGCTTACAAATTATGTCAGCATAATCCAGTCCTACTGGTGATGCTCTACTGGGCATCACTTTCTTATATTCTGCCAGAGATTAAAAAAGTTCAGGTTCCTCCCTCAGGCCATGAATCTCATGTACGGTAAATCAGAATCAGCTGCTGCAATAAAATGAAATAAAATGACCAATAAGCACTATTTTTAACCACGAAACATGTTACTCATTATACAATATATGCTTCTGTCGTTCTCTAAGGGAAAAACACCTAAGTGTTTACATGATAGCTCACTGAAAATTTAACAAAGAAAACAAGACGGGCTACTGAAGGATGAAAATAACCATCATGGCAGCATGTGGTACAGGGGATGAAGCCAAGAGAGGGGTATTTCTTCTGAAGACATGTAAATTATAACAGGAGTTCCGAGAAAGGCACTAACAATTAAGGAAATTGTCTGACTTACATCAAGGAAGTCACATTTACCTAAATACTCTTTGCTTAAGCTTATCCCATATTGTTCTTCTCCTCCATGAAGGGATGGAGAACAGCAGCATACAAGATTGACGGAATCCTGACCCCCTGTCCCCCCAGTATCCTTTCTGCTGCTAATACAGAAAGGTAGTTTCTTGAAAAATTATAGTGGCTGTCACTTATCTTTGAGCACATGGTCAGTTTCACAAAATCTCGAGCAGCCTTATGGCTTAATACCTGTATATGTATATACCTTGTTTTTGCCTCCACAAACAACAGTACAAACTCGTATCTTTTCTCCTTTCTGCTTACTGCCCACCACTCATACACATTTACAGAAAGAGGATAATACAGGGAACTAATAATAATAATAATAATGATAATAATAATGGAAATAATAATAATGACATGACATTACATTTCTGCAAACACAACGGGTAGTCATTTCTCAGGAATTCTGTATGTCCTCTGCAAGCAAAATTTGTGGACCTCCAGAACAGCTGCTACTTATTAGCAGTCTATAAATCTGAACACCCATAAATGTGTTGGATGTGCTTACTTATCAGATATGCAGAAAGGTAATGGTGTGGTGCCTATTAGAATTCATGAATGCACTTTTTGTAGTGCATTTTTTCCCCTGAGGTATATTCAGGCCAAATCAATGGCCTCCAAAAAGTGGCAATGATGCAGCGCACAGCTTGCAAATCCATTCATGAGGCAGTATGACATGAAAGATTAATTAAATATTTGTACTTTCTGGGGCCACAGGTGTAATTTTTGTGGAAAGGCACCTGTTACATATAAGTATTTACCAGTTTCGACAAAATGGGGCATAACTGGACATGAAGCCTTAAAAATTCTTACTTGCAATTAAATGTATAAAAGACACCACAGCCATCATTCTACAGCTGCCATGGACCACATGGAAAAATGGTGATGCACTAACGTTACTGTTAAAAGGTTCATAGTAATAACTACCTGCTAAATACAATATAATTAGAGAATAGCTCCCTATGAATTAAATGCAAATACTTTGATATATGACTGAGTGAGCACGTTTAATTACCATTACCATATTAAATACAATTTAAACCCCCTTCTTAAGTGCCTGATTTTTTTCCTGAAACGTCAGTCAAGCAGAATACAGTATTTCCACACCAGGGGCAGGAGGGGAACTGGAAAGCTTGGTGAGGCATGAAAACCTCAATTGCAGCAAGGCAACGGAAGGGACATTGCCGGGCAATTACAGCGCTCCAGTGTTTGCCGTCCGCCAAGGCTGCGATCATCTGCAGCGACAGCGTGGTGTACGACTCCCCCGGGGCAGCGCACTCTCGTTAAATCAATTTGTCAGAAGCGGGGCTGCTCCCTCCCTTCTGCAGGGGAGGCCCAGTGGAGTGGCGGACAGCTGGGGCGCACAGCTGTCTCTCTGCAGCAGATCAATTAGAACAGCAAAATTCATCTGCTAATTAGCAAGCGTGTACAGAGGGGAAAGAGACCTCCCTTAAATGAATCATTTCCATGTATTAATGAATTCAGTGACATCTCAAATTTAGAGCTTAGCCCAACGAGAAGAGACACAGCCACGTGAGGTGCTGGCTGACACGATGAAACAATTTCGTTATTGCAAAATTTGAATCTGCCGCTAAGGTGAAAATAAAACTCACTAAAACTAAAAATTTGCACTTCCAATAACAGTGAAAGAAGACCCACATCTAAAAGAGCTACTAATGTCTGATCACAGTGAAAACAGTGATCACCGTAATGCAGCATTGAGAGTAAATGCAAGATGGATCAGGAAAAACACTAACCCCGGTCAGCTGGACATACTACTTGCTTTGAAATATTCTGAAAAATCCCTTGACTTCTGTGATTGAGGATAGGGCCTCAGGTCAGCAATTTTTATCCTTACTTTATTTTATTATTATATTCGACCTTTGTGTGTGTTATTAGAACGACACTTATTGTTTTTTCACACGTTGCAATGCTGCCGATGGGTGTTTTTACAAGAGAACTTGGCCAAAGTCAGCTGCTGATTCAATGCTGTTTCAAGGCTTAGCAGGACGAGGCCATTATTTTTTTTTTTCCCCTCACATTTTTACTGTGGTTAGTAAAAAAAAAAACAACAAAACAAAAAAAACACAACCTACTTTTTGCATCAAGCCTGAGACCATATACCTGTTAATTCTTGCATGTGCAGCTCCCAGCCCAAAGAGGAGCCAGGCACATTGATTGGTAATACACAGAAAATTTATTTCTTTAGTTGGGAAGCACACCACTGGCCTCCCTAGCTCCTTCCAGTGCCTCAGCCATCACAGCCTAATCGCAATGGACTTGAGCAGCTCTTCTCTGGATACTGAGTGCAAACCCTTTGCTCTTGGAAGTTTGTCCGAGAACACTTGTATGATGGGTATCTTGTCAGAAATTATTAAAAGGATAACAGCAGTGTGGAGAGGACTAAAACAAAATGACCTCCATAAAACAATAGCAGAGGAAGGGAAACTCTAAAACTGGCATCAACAACGACCCTACCGCTCATTTGAAGCAGTTGATCCACTATAATTCAATCAATTGCCCATGGCATTTATTTTTTAAGGCTTCATTTTCTTACACCTGTATGCAGATGTGATTTTTAGAGCATTTGGCATCAAAGAAGCAACTGCAAATCACTATTTTAAAATACATTACTATAACCTGCATCATGAATAAGGCACAATACCTCCTAAAAAACTATATTCTTTAACCTAACATACAGATGCTGACTGCTTATCTTGTTCTTAATTGTTCAGTTGCCTCACTAAAATTTTTCCTCTTTTATTCTTTTAATGGCAATCACTGAAAGCAAAACTGCATTAGACGGCTGAAAACACAAAGCCACACAGCAATGCCAGTACATGTGGAGCTGAATTCTCTAAGGGAGGGCTATGAAATGTTATTGTCAGCTCTGTTGCAATAAAACAAACTGCTACAGAGAGCTACGACCACTCTCATCTACTGAAGGAGGTGAACTGAAAGTCAGTCATGGAGGAGGTCAACCAAGATAGTACTGCACCCCACTTGCCCTGCAATAGTGAAGAGCATGTATGAAAAATGTTTAATAACATGAGGAAGTTTTATTACCACCCTCACTTGTTTTCAAATCCTGCATTAGACTTACTGTCTTACACTGATTTCCGTTACACCCAATAAAGTCTATGCATGAGAAGGAAGAGTGTGACCCACCACGTATTACAGCTCTAAGCTGCCATTTAGTTCTAAATTTCTTTCTTAAGTGAGGACTGCTGAATATGGCAAGCAATGAGCTGTAATATATATATGCTCCATCAAAAGCAGTCCAGAGAATGTGACATTCTTATCATATTACCACAGTTACTGGCAGAATAATATAATTATGATTCCCATTGAAGCGGCCTACAGAATGAGTTTAATCAAATTTTAATATAAAATATGGCCACTTAGAGCATATTCCATTCAATAGCTTGTTCAGTCAAGATGCTGTGTAGGGAAGGCAAGTGCACAGTTGTCATTCCCAGTAACAAAACAACAATCATTGTTAAGTTAAATATGGCATCAGGAGGTTTAAGCAGGCATTAGAGGATACATTGATGTCACTACTATTGTGCTTCACTCTGTAAATAATTTGACACGGATGACTGCTGTGTTACTTTCAGTACCTTATGCTTACAATACAAAGACATGGAGAAACTTAGTATTTGAATGTTCCTAGTGAGGAAAGAATAATTCATTCGCTGAGAAAACTCTACTCCTACCTGTTCTGAAAGACGCTGGTGCAAATTCAGAATGTAGTCATTGAAAAAGCACCAGTCACTGCAATTCTACACTGTTAGGAGTTCGTATCTGCTGACTTACAACTAGGTGACTTCAAAGTAGAGTTTGTCCCATTGGTTAGATCTTGGGTAACTCCAAATGCGAGGAGATACTGTTTAGGTGCATAAAATTTTTATCATGTAGGTAGGACTTCAGAGAGGCAGCTTGGAAACTATGGCTGCAAATGTTCAGATATGAAACTAAATGCAGAAGAGACAAAAAAGATATTAGACGTGAGAGGTACTAGATACTGAAGGCATTTGTGCAGGAGTTTAAGGTAATTATTGTGCACATTTTATGCAGCACAAACTTGGATTAATGGCTCTTCAATTTGATGCTTTTCAGTTTTAAGTCTCTAGGCAAAGCCCTCACACTCTGGTAGCACAGGAAGACCTGTGCTGAGTTAAAAATTCAGTGGAGAGCTATGTTACAGAATCTGAGGGTCCAGAGACACAGTTTACAGTCATTTACAACACTTTAGCCATTTGACTGTGATTTCCTAGCTGTTTATGAGATTTTTTTTTTTTTCTTGAAGGTGAATTAAGTCCATGAATTCCTTGGATGTCATTCGTGGGGTTTTTTTTGTTATTGTTTTATTTGGTTGGTTTTTGGCGCTTTTTGTTGTTCTTGTTTGTATTTTAAAAGCCTTGTCCATCTGCTAGTCTCCTAGGGCTCTCAACACATTCCTTACTGCCTCATAGCATCTGTCTCCTTTATCTTTTCCTTACAGTAGCTCCATTTGCTCTTTTCCCTTTGCTTACTTCTGTTATTTTAACTTCTTTTTCATTCCTATCTGTTATGTCTGAACATCTTTGTTTATTCTCTCTTCATTTTCCCCTCATAGGAACCCTATGATCCCACATCCTCACCATCCTGCCTCTAGTACCATTTTCCCCAGGAGTAACCTTCCTGCCTTGTCCACCTTCTACTTCCCACCCGAGTTTTGGAACTACCTCCAGGTCTTTAGCAATATTATTCCTACCTGCACAACTCATCTCTCAGCCTCTTACTTTCCCTCTGTTTCTGTTTTTATTTTCTCTGAAACTCTGTATTTAAAATTACCATAACCAGCGACAGCTTCCTTACAATTCCCCTTTCCACTATTCCCTCAGAGATCAAGATGAAATTCTGAAATTATTCCTTAGCGATACTTTTCAAGTGATTTCTATTTTTCCCTACCACCCTCCCTACCTCTGCTTGCATGGTCATGGAGATATTGGATTCCCTAGCAACCTTTTCCAAATGCTGTCTAGTCTGGAATTTTGTTCAATTATTTTATTTTAGGTTTATTTAGTGTTACGTCCAGTTCTGCGTGCATCTCCCTTTCATGTTGCCGTCATCTACAATCCATCTACAATCTACAATTCTCTTCTTCACAAGTAACAACTAATTTTTGATGACTCGGTCTTCCACTGCTTCAGTTAGACACTTTATCACCCTCCCATCTTCCTTCAGCCAAGAATATTGATTCAGATCTTCCACCCTGCCAGACTAACCTTTAATTTAACTTTGTTTCAACTAGGAAATGTTCTCTCTTGCTACCATCTTCTGGTCTCAACCAAAACAAAGCATCAACCCCTCCTCCTTACTCCCTGTCACTAGAAGTACCAGATATTTCCATGTCATGAATGCTATTGACTTTTTGTCTGTTATGAGTTTACTCTTATATTCTTTTTCTTTGCCCCTGTTCATGTGGCTGCAGATCATCTCCCTTTTCCACTTTTTTCATCCTCAACTCACTTGTTCTTCTGCCCCATCGTGAAGCGTGAGAACTCTTTATATATCCCACTTCCCACAGTAAATTTTACAAATACTGTTTGAAACTCTTCATTTCCATTTTTGACCTTTTGCATTCTGGCTTCTACTTCTTCTACAAATTCCAGCTTTCAGCAAAGGCTTTAGTGTCTTCTTTTTGGTCAGGTTTTTTAAATCACTACTCCGGCCATTGAAATACCTTCTGCAAAGTCAGTCAGAAGATTTTTCTCCAAGAAGTTCAATGCTTTTTCTTCCTAACCCCTCAAATTATTACTTAAGAGAATAATCCTCACCTTCCCCTGTGATTTTCAGAAATGATCTGACGTGCGCATGTCTTGTGTTCTTTTACCTTCTGCATCTTATTCCCCAGGTAACTTCATCAAGAAACTGGACTACTGTGCTGATGTTATTGATTTACATGTCCCATGCATAGCCATCTCCTTTTCTCCAGTCTGTATTTTGATCTTTCATTCTGGCATCTCCTGTAATGCTTAATAATTTCAAGAAGAACAGGGATAAAACACAGTAGATCTTCCTGCTATGTCCTTCCTTGGCTCTACCATCTCGTCAATACACAATCCTCAAATGGGATGTCATCTTCAAGTCTACCCTCAGTGTGACTTTTGTTCTCTCCTAATCTTTCAAATGGGCCCAAGATAGGACCTTTTCTACTTATCCTTATCCCAAAACGCGCATGCTGTGGTCTTTCTGCTATTTTTTATAGCTTTTAGTGCTTCTCAGTTCATTCAGGAGTTAAAGAATTGTGATCTTCTTGTGGCTATGGTAGACAGCACTAGATGCATTTATTGTCAGAAAAGCCTTGTTCAGATCTTTCAGGTTTTACTCCCTATCCCTACCCTAAGGACAGAAAGAGACAGACAGGTGAACAGTGCAGAACGTATTCACACACACATAAAGCCCTGTATCCAATCTAGGAAAGTGAAACATGAAGGGAACAAATAGAAAGACAAGAATAAGGAAGATGTGGAAATAAAGAAAAGGACAAAGAATCAAAGCAAGCAAAGTTAGAAAGGCAGGAACAATTGAAAGAAAGGGTGTGAAATAAACAGAAATGGAGAAAAAGAAAAACAGAAAAAAATAGTGGGGGAAGTCTTCAATACTTAAAAGGGTATTTAAAAGGAATTTAAGTAGGCAAGCTTAGTTATAATTTTAGGAAAAGAAATACAACCACCTCATATAACCAGATGTCAACCAAAATCACCTTGTCTTAGCAGGAAGTATGTAAAATCTAAAACATTTCCAAAGTTTTCATGAGTCTTTAACTACTACAGATTACTCTGAACAAAATATTACCTGTTTGAAATTATTTCTACACAAATTCTAATGGATTTAAATTACTCTGAATTGTGAATATCTAACCACTTTATGATGAAGGAAGATCATTAAATACTGTGATTGTTGTCAGAAATACTAAAACAAAGAAGAAAATTTTATTGTATAAAATTAAAATATTAGATATGTCACCTTCAAAGTTAAAGCAAGATATTTCGCTCTCAAGATCACTCTTTTCCCAGGGAGAAGATTAATTTTTATTTGCTTCCAAATCTACACATTTAAAAAAAAATCGATGGTGTAACTATTGTACTTCTATCTGTTCCAGAAACATGCCTTTTCAGTACTAACTTTTTATTTATCAAGACCATGATGAATATAAAATCAAAAGTACCATAAATTATCACAATCAAGCCACTGACCATATTAGAAGTTGAGTAAAGCAAGATGCTGAAATAATTTGTCTTGCCAAGGGAAATTATGGAAAAGGTGGCAGTGTAGGGGGCAACGCTATGCATGGAGGAAAAATAAATGGAAGGGTCTCTGTTTCAGTGACTGCTCAGTATATTTTTGTGTCCGGGTCTCTCTAGTAGGTTAATAGCTGGGCTGTCTTAACTGTGAAAACCTTGATGACTGTATTGACAAGAATTCATGATCTACAGCAGATCTGCTTTTACGAAATGGCTGAATAAGCCCTTCCATTAACAATACTAATCAGATGAAGTATTGCTAATGGATGACCTTCCATCTGGTTAGCATGAACTGTTCTGTTTAGTATGTATATGCTGCGTTTCTCGTGCAAGATCAAGATGTTACTGCTATAAATTTATACATTACGTTTGGAAAATTGTTTATAATTTAGTCTCTACATCTGCTGCGACTTTGGAAAACAGAGAGCTGGTTCTTTGTTCTTGTCATTAAATCAGATTATTCTCATGCACTGCTAAAGGTTTTGATGACCCAAGCAACAAACAAGGTACCAATACACTAGGAATTAATTTATATGTTCACTTTTCCCTCCTGGTGTAAAGGAGTTATCCATAAAAATTGTCCTGATAATTACATTTCTAGGTAAAACATATTATGAAACTGGAAGTATAATAGCCATTTGGCAGATACGCTGCATAAAAGCATAGTGCCCTGAGCTTCATTGTAGCTGTAAAATATTTGAAGCACATGGTGTTTACAGGCAGTTAGTAGATAGCAGTAACAAATTCCTTTCAGAAAAAACTTGTCCCATGAGCTTTATAGAAATCAGAAAAATCTTAAGAGGTGCAACATCCACAAAATTCACATGCCAGGAGATCCCCTATGCTCTTCTCCATGAAAAGAATGGCTTCTGTGCCAAAGTGTGTATGAAAATGTTTTTTCTTCAGTCCTGTGATAGGTTTACCACCACATCAGTGTATGCTATTCATAAAAGCTTTTACAGCATTTGTCTTCGGTCACTGAAAATCTCCTTTACTGGCAGCACAGATAACAGAACTTGGCTGGCTTTGTTCTCTTTTGCAATGTAATGTGCAAAAAGAGAACAAAACACCATCAATTTATAACGGGAACATTTTATACCTATCTCACAGAGTCAGTCACAGTCTGGCCATCAGCAAGAAGATGGAACCGAAGTAATTTGTATTGTTTTGATCCTTCCAACTTCATTTTATCGAAGAGTGCTGCAGTGCCTACAGATTGCGTCTGGCTTTCATTTAAAAACAAAATTTAAGACTCTTCAAATTTGGCCCAGAAAACAGATTTTTTTTTCTTCAAGATTGCCAGGTTTACAGTAAAGATACAGGGACATGTCTTTATAAAGGCTCACACAAAAGTTTAAAATTGCAAGCTGTTGAAAGGACTTATCCAATTTAAACTTACTATTTTTCCCCCTAAAGTGTCTTTATTTTTCCTCTACATCACAAATCATTTGGTACTCTACTAGGTCAAACAAGCAAGTTCCTTTTGGAAAGTCAAGTTGCAGAGAAAACCTGAACAGTGTTCCTAAACCCCTATACCTAAGCAAATCCTCAGTTACAACTTTCTTCTCCTTAATAAAAGGACTTTGGACACAGAAGGAAAGTTTTTTATCAGCAAGGGGCTTGGGAGGTCAAATACTACCCCCTCCACTCATGGATCTCTTGTTTGTTAGGTGGAACTGTGAAGCTTAACACACTTATATAAGAACGTAAACTGTGCCCTAAACTTCTGTTCCTTTGATATTAAGAACTTGAGCTGCATAAGCTGGGAAGCAAATGGGCATTGAGAACATTAGTGATTTTAAAACACATTTTCCTTTGGCCCTGAAATGTTCTGGAACTTAAATGACTTATACCCAATAGTACTAGCAATACTGAACATAGTACAGCTAACTCATAGCACACGCTTGTTGACTCACNACACATTTAAAAAAAAATCGATGGTGTAACTATTGTACTTCTATCTGTTCCAGAAACATGCCTTTTCAGTACTAACTTTTTATTTATCAAGACCATGATGAATATAAAATCAAAAGTACCATAAATTATCACAATCAAGCCACTGACCATATTAGAAGTTGAGTAAAGCAAGATGCTGAAATAATTTGTCTTGCCAAGGGAAATTATGGAAAAGGTGGCAGTGTAGGGGGCAACGCTATGCATGGAGGAAAAATAAATGGAAGGGTCTCTGTTTCAGTGACTGCTCAGTATATTTTTGTGTCCGGGTCTCTCTAGTAGGTTAATAGCTGGGCTGTCTTAACTGTGAAAACCTTGATGACTGTATTGACAAGAATTCATGATCTACAGCAGATCTGCTTTTACGAAATGGCTGAATAAGCCCTTCCATTAACAATACTAATCAGATGAAGTATTGCTAATGGATGACCTTCCATCTGGTTAGCATGAACTGTTCTGTTTAGTATGTATATGCTGCGTTTCTCGTGCAAGATCAAGATGTTACTGCTATAAATTTATACATTACGTTTGGAAAATTGTTTATAATTTAGTCTCTACATCTGCTGCGACTTTGGAAAACAGAGAGCTGGTTCTTTGTTCTTGTCATTAAATCAGATTATTCTCATGCACTGCTAAAGGTTTTGATGACCCAAGCAACAAACAAGGTACCAATACACTAGGAATTAATTTATATGTTCACTTTTCCCTCCTGGTGTAAAGGAGTTATCCATAAAAATTGTCCTGATAATTACATTTCTAGGTAAAACATATTATGAAACTGGAAGTATAATAGCCATTTGGCAGATACGCTGCATAAAAGCATAGTGCCCTGAGCTTCATTGTAGCTGTAAAATATTTGAAGCACATGGTGTTTACAGGCAGTTAGTAGATAGCAGTAACAAATTCCTTTCAGAAAAAACTTGTCCCATGAGCTTTATAGAAATCAGAAAAATCTTAAGAGGTGCAACATCCACAAAATTCACATGCCAGGAGATCCCCTATGCTCTTCTCCATGAAAAGAATGGCTTCTGTGCCAAAGTGTGTATGAAAATGTTTTTTCTTCAGTCCTGTGATAGGTTTACCACCACATCAGTGTATGCTATTCATAAAAGCTTTTACAGCATTTGTCTTCGGTCACTGAAAATCTCCTTTACTGGCAGCACAGATAACAGAACTTGGCTGGCTTTGTTCTCTTTTGCAATGTAATGTGCAAAAAGAGAACAAAACACCATCAATTTATAACGGGAACATTTTATACCTATCTCACAGAGTCAGTCACAGTCTGGCCATCAGCAAGAAGATGGAACCGAAGTAATTTGTATTGTTTTGATCCTTCCAACTTCGTTTTATCGAAGAGTGCTGCAGTGCCTACAGATTGCATCTGGCTTTCATTTAAAAACAAAATTTAAGACTCCTCAAATTTGGCCCAGAAAACAGATTTTTTTTTCTTCAAGATTGCCAGGTTTACAGTAAAGATACAGGGACATGTCTTTATAAAGGCTCACACAAAAGTTTAAAATTGCAAGCTGTTGAAAGGACTTATCCAATTTAAACTTACTATTTTTCCCCCTAAAGTGTCTTTATTTTTCCTCTACATCACAAATCATTTGGTACTCTACTAGGTCAAACAAGCAAGTTCCTTTTGGAAAGTCAAGTTGCAGAGAAAACCTGAACAGTGTTCCTAAACCCCTATACCTAAGCAAATCCTCAGTTACAACTTTCTTCTCCTTAATAAAAGGACTTTGGACACAGAAGGAAAGTTTTTTATCAGCAAGGGGCTTGGGAGGTCAAATACTACCCCCTCCACTCATGGATCTCTTGTTTGTTAGGTGGAACTGTGAAGCTTAACACACTTATATAAGAACATAAACTGTGCCCTAAACTTCTGTTCCTTTGATATTAAGAACTTGAGCTGCATAAGCTGGGAAGCAAATGGGCATTGAGAACATTAGTGATTTTAAAACACATTTTCCTTTGGCCCTGAAATGTTCTGGAACTTAAATGACTTATACCCAATAGTACTAGCAACACTGAACATAGTACAGCTAACTCATAGCACACACTTGTTGACTCACATATAATAAAAAGGAGTTAAAATATATTTTCATATCAAGTTACTAATAATCACACTATAAAAAAAAATTAACAGACAATGCAATTTCATCCTTTGAAACTGGCTTTTGCCAACCTACAAATCTAAATTTTCACTTTCAGTCAGTGCAAACTGCATCATTTTTTCAAAAGTTCTCTCTCCCTCCCCTCAAAGGAATCCTGTGCCAAAGCTTTTAAGCTTTTTCAAGGGTTATTTAATTTTTTTTTTTTTTTTTTAGGTCAAATAAGGTATGGATGCCCTTTCAGCTTTAAGGCTTTGATCTAAATATTGTCATGCTCCATGTAATTTTGATGTGGTCTAGTGCCAGACAGAAAAAATGCCTGGAGTTATTTCTATGCACCTTTTTGCCAAATAATGCAGCCTTCCACCTGTGAATGGAAACGGATGCCAGATACTATCAACGGTGTGTGAACTCTTGTATCTCTTCTCTGTAATTCATCTATTTTCCTTCAAACTTTAACCTCTGCTGCTGCCACGTCTGGATTCCCTCTGTGCTGTTCTTGTGCCCTCAGTGAGGTTTGCTCAGCTTGGTCAATCTTCTTATAACATCGATCAACATACTGTTATGCTTTACATGTTTTCCTTACTCCCTTTACTGTCATATGTGGGATTTTTTAATTTTATTTTTTAATCAGAATGAAAAATCAGGCTCTAAATCCTCAGTCTTATAGAACCCAGCCCTACAGAATTATGCCAAAAAGTAGGATAAAAAGAAATTAAAAAAACTTAACCCAACACAGTTTGGTTGGCTCCTTTAAGGTCTGGGACAGATCCAGACAGTACAAGTGTTTGCCCTTCACTTGCTCTGGTTCTTTCAAGCCCCACTACACAATGGGGGAGTGGATAAAGCAAGAAAGAGGAGAGCTTTAGTAAAAGGAGGAATTGAGCTGCCTATTCCTACAGTTTTCAGAGTTTAAGGATGTTTTTTTCCTCTCTAAAATATAAAAATATAAATAAATAAATAAATAAATATATATATATGAAAGCAATGAAACCTTTACAAATGAGCCAAGTTTCTCTTGCCTATCTTTATAAAGAGCATCAAAAAGCACAGGCTGGAGGAAAGCCAAAGGGCAGCTGCAGCTCAGAAATTCTTGTGTGGGCTCCTGCCCAAGCACTGGGCCCCTTCGGGCCGCACTGCAGAGGACCAAGTGGTCCAGACTTTGCACAGGGTGATGGATGGAATTAACTACAACATGCCGACTGCTGCAACTATGCTCTTCCGTGAATGCTCTTCAACACTTAGGTCATACACACAGAAAACATTTTCATGTGTGTTTTGGGGGTCATATCAAGAGTGTCTATACTTTTGTAGCGGATATGAAAGTATATAGTCAAAGAAGCGCCTCTCACAACCTGTAGGTATCTTTTGGCCGTTGCTTGAAGGCAGGTGCTTTCATTAAAGAGCTGAAACCAGCATTTGTTTCAATAAATTCATGGGAGTACATTGTCAGGAGTCCCTGTGGCTCTCCTTACCATCAATATGGCATCGCAGTGTTACTGAGCTGCTGCTTAAGCTTTAATAGGTCTGTGACTTACCTGTGAGAAATTCTTAGCTTATTTCATGCTGCTCTCCTGGCATCATGAGCACATACCCCAGGGTTCAATTACCGAGTTAAAACACAACAGCTGCCTTATACAACATTATGTAGGAAAAAGGTACCTTTCCACACAGAAACTCATCTACCCGTTTCCTTTCAGGGTGGACTTTAATTTGTTACTCCATTGTCCTTTTATTTTAATCAGATCTGATTGCTGTATTAGCAATTGCAAGATGATTTGAGGTCGGGTTTTTTTCCCCCCCTGAAAAGAAAGGTAGCTTGGTGGTGGTAGTGGCAGAGGGTGAAAGAATCTTTAGGAAAGGGGGACGGTTTGATGTTTTGCTTTGAGGCTGGCAAGATACTTGGATAACATGGAGGCTTAAGGCAGCATCACAAATTAAAATGATATGGTCTCTAGGTAAAGGAAAGGAGGAAGGTCATAAACATCACAGCAGTGCTCCAGTAATAGGCAGTACAACTAACTCCATGAGCTACAGCTTTCCTACCTGCATTAAGAGTGGTCTGCAACTAATACAAGCACCAGTCAGCTGAACTGGAAGAATATTTTCCTGCTCAAGACCGCTGTCAAAGGCTAGGATCAGCCATGAGCATATTTCATGAAGATGACAGTTACTTTGAGGGAAACAAAGTCTGTGTCGATGTCCACCCCAGGCAACCCTAGTGATCTGAGTGCACAATTTAAGTAATAGCAACCTCCTATGCATTCCATGCTGAAAAAGAAATTTAAAAAAAAAAAATCATTAAAAAAAAAATCATCAAAGTGTGTGTGGGAAATCCCAAACACCAAACCAGCAATACCACATCCCTTAAAACACCACCTGCTGTCAGAATGAAGTCCAACCCCAACCTAACTACCTTTTCGGGGTAACCTCTTCCTACAAACCTCCGAACAAAAATACCACATGTATACATAAAGGTCTATAAGTACATAGGAATGAACTCTGACCTTCCCTTCTGACATCTATTTAAGGTCAGAGGTCTGTAACATGTATGAATACTGTGGCTGTAGTACGTATTTTCAAAAAGTGGGCTGCACTGTCATGGATAATTATGATATCCAGTGTAGACATGTCTCAGTTTCATTTACAGTAGGTTTTTTTTTTTTTTGTGTGTGTGTGTGTAAATAGAAACAAGTCTCGATCCACAACTATAACACATCTTTGTTACAATGGTAGATCTCTTTGGCAAGGCTAACCATTTAAAATTAAAGTTAAAACATGATTTTTTTTCAAATTAATCTAACTTTCCATTTACATTTTAATTTACAGTGCAGCAGATAATTGTACAAGCAGTCCAGGAAAGCTCCACATTGATCTTTCAATGCAAAAGGATCTCATTAAGAAAGGTTTTGACTACAAGAAAGGAAAGGCTATATTCTAGCTACAGAACATGTGATCCATTAATAGAATGGGGGGTAGGGAGAGACAGCATCAACATCACCATAGAGAAGCATTCTGCTAACTCAGTCTTGCTGGTTTTCTGCAAACAAGGGAATATATTTTCAGGTCAGTGATTTTCAACTGTTTTCAATTCACAGACCCCTAAATATTTTCCAGCACAGATGCAGACATTTGAATAGCCAAAATTAAGCTCAAGGCAAAGTATTTGCTTTTCATCTTTACCTGCTATGGTTTTCTGAGGTATGGTTCACAGAGCATAGGCTGAAAAACATTTTTAAAAAGATATCTCTTCATTGGAATTTAGCTGTTTTGCTTAGAATATTGCTATCTTAGATTTCCCCAAAAGGAAGGGGGAGAAGAAGAGACATACTACTGATTCTCTGTGGACAAAATTTCTTTGAATGAAAATCACAGATGCTCATCTTTTCAGGTCCCTTCATTCTAGATATGCTCAGGTACAAATTATATTGCAATCCTTTCTATAGTTTATCAGCCTTATACATTATTTCTGGGATCAGTCAGATTTTTTAAGAATATCTTTCCTATAGCTGCCTACAGAAACCTTTCCTTAGCTCCACCGGAGCAAGCGGAGGGTCCTTTGCTCCAACAAATGTTTACACTATATATAGTCACCTCCATATTTCCTTCGGGAGCATCTCATGCATCGATTTGGCAATAGATATGGTTCACCCAAAGGACTCAGCCTAGCATTATGTGGCCTATATTAAGAGTCCACTGTGTGACAGATATGCCCTCAGGCACAAATTTGGAAACAAAAGCATCTCTGTGCCCACTGATCATTGAAGCCCCTGGAGCATTTCTTTCAATCCATGTTTTGTACACATGTTGGTTTTGAAGACACACATCTCTTCTGCTCTTTATAGAGTGCTCTTGGTGCAGGTGTTTAAAAGAAATATTGATTTGAACAGGATTCTTCTCAGCTAATGTACTTTTTTTTCACCCGATCCCTTTTCAAATTTTGACTAAAGGTTTGAGCACTAAGCCTCAGCTATAACTCTGGTGTCTGGCAATGACACATCATGGCTTGTGGTGGTTCACTGTATTACAGAGAGAAAAATACAGTCATCGGGCACTGGCTGGGGCCCAATCTCTATGACTATGCAACCTCCTTCCAATAAGAGTATCGCTTCCTGTCCATAATTTATACATTTTTTATATATATATATATATATATATATTTTTAATCCTAATTTGTACATAGGGATTGTGCAATTTGATAGAAAACATGAAAAAACCTCCATAGAATTGCCAGGGAAAAAAAAAAAGCAAACCACCAAAAGCAAACTTAGGAATTTATGTGGTTTAGACAACAATAATCAAATTTTCTTCCACAGTGGCTTTGATGTTACTTATTCCATATCTCTACTAATAAGTCTTGCATCCTGCTAACACACTGTAGAAATCCCTTTCCTTGTTGACATCACCATTGAGGGGACAATTTCCCAGAGAAATCTGGCTCGAACTCAAGGTTCTTTGGTAGGATCAAAGATGAATCAAAAAAGGGGTAGCAGAATTCATGAACACATCAACCAGAACACTTCAACAAAAAACTTGATTTTGATGAGCTAGGAATCAGGGGTCCAGACTGCCTTCAAACAATAATGGACTATTTCAGAAAAATCCTTCAGATTCTTGGATGAAATAAACCACAAGATTTTCCTTCATGTGGCCATGAAAGCTTACTGAACACCTTTGCTACGTCACACAGTGGCAATCGGGCTACACAATTAGAGAAACTTGAAAGTAACGTTAAAATTACTAAAAAAAAAATTAAATACAAGAACCATGTTGTTGAAAATTGGAATGAAATTTATAAGCCTGGGCTCCTAAGAGATGGAAATATAAGAGTGAATTTCAAATATACAGGCTTATCTTTGTGAAGAATACTGCCAAACAATAAGTAAAATAACTCAGGTCACACTACAAAGGACTTCCTTACCATTGATAACTGCCTGATCAGTGAGCACAGAGTAGAAACTGAGAAATAACCCAAATTACCTAACCTTACCTTGTATTGTCATATTATGCCTAAGCCCTCTCAGCATTATCAACTAATACACTTCCCATTGGCCTTAGATCATGATTGCTTTGCCATGAAAACCATGAAAACATTGGGCCTTAACTTTCCTGAACTGGTGTCTGAATGTGAGTGCATGTCAAGAGTGGACAAAGCAATTGCTATTCTGGTTTGTGTGTCACATTTTCTTTGGCAGATAAGAAAAAA